>CM021106.1:279160677-279205498 GCA_007115665.2 Sequoiadendron giganteum
GGTGCATTTTCTTCCATTCTGTATGGTGTTTTCCACATTGAATATATTAGGGCATATATTCATGCAAATGTTGAGGAGTTAGGAAGCTCCGAGTTGTTAAATATGTACACAATCATATTGTGGAAGAATATTTATGTGTAAGGCCTGAATTTAAGACTTTGGAAGAAAATAAGTTAATACAAATTGTGAAGTTTCCCATGTTCAACAAAAAATGAATGGCTTCGGTACATACTGAGGCGAGTGCATGATGATTTCATGTGGTTAATTTATCCCTTCAAGATCACAAGAGAAGCTATAAGAATTTTTATTGGTATGAATTCAACCGATGGGTTGCCCACATTGAAATTTGTGAAGAACCACTGAGGCAACCAGTTCCAATTTTGATAGAAGAGCCATGATAGTTAATGACATCATTGAATTGGATGTAAAATTTTATTCTATGGTTATCATATATAAAATATATCACTCCAGCTGAGATAACACTGTATCTAGTACTGGAATCTATGAATTGGAGATGGAAAAGCAAGGAAAATTGCTATTTGGGGCTACTTCAAAATATTTCAGAGTGTAATGCAAGCTGGGGAAAGGATTCCTAAATATATTGTGGAAAAATTATAAGGACACTATTTGCTTCATGGTTGACATTGATCAGTGTTTGATGGAAGCAACATAACCTAGAACAGTTTGGATAATTCCTATGGGATATGAGGTTGAAGAACACATTTTGGAGTTGTATGTCGAACACTTGTTGAGTAAACCTTAGGATCTAATAGAAGAAAGGTTTTGTACCTTTGAAGAGAAGGATATGCAAGTGCATAATCAACTGACGAAGCTTGTGATAATCTCGAAGGTGATAAAGGAATTTCAATCTTTTGTAGAAAACATCGACATATCAGTTGAAGCAGTGAGGGAAGCTAGGAAGAAAAGAGAACAAGCTGAAAAAGGGGAGCCTACTAGAACTGAGTGAAATAGTTTGATAGCATCCTCTGCAACATCTAGATCGATAAGGATCTCTACACCCTCATCTCATCCTAAAAACTAATCAAGACACCCGAAAGAGAAGGAAAGAGGAAGAAGGATAAAAACACAAGAGTCTATGTTGTTGTTGAAGATGATGAAGAAACTGAATCAGATGAAGAAGTAAGAGAAATAAAACATAAGGTCTCAAAGGAATCAAAAGTATCTAAGGAAAAGCCCTTAGATGAAGAAAAAGCAAAGAAAAAGGTGAAAGCTGATAAATTAGGTATGACTGTAGAGGAAGTGAAAAAGATTTAATTAAGGATGGTAATCTCAAACCACTTTCTGAATGGTATGAAACTTTTGATAAAGCTAGTTAGAGAACTCTTGAATAAGCCACAATAAAATATTTGAATATTTTCAATATGACTCTCATAGAAATAATGTGAGGGTTACCTAAAGGGTTATATGAAGTCTTAGAAATGAGGAGAGTAAATGTAAGAACTGAAGATGAACGAATGAGAGAACTCATACTTGAAAATCTATGTTTGCTAATGCCAGTAGAATAAATGAAAAAAATACTCAATGACACTAAAAAGGATTTTAAGAGAAAATGAAGGGTGAATAAGCTTATGATTGGGCAGACTGGGGATGTAGCAAAAGAAACTGAGAAAATTCTTAAGGAAGTTATGTTGAAGAACAAATATAATATTTTTTTTGAAGAAACTCATGGTGAAGATGTTCCATCTGGTCCAAAAGTTCAAGATGTTCAGACTAATATTGATAAAGTGAAAGAATAAAAAATTGAGGACACTCAAAATCCTTTGGATATGGAAGATACTGAAACTCCCATGGAGACTGAAGATATGTTAGCTAAAGAAATAGAGATTCCCAAAGTCAAGCAAGAATCTAAGATTGAAGAAAATAAGGCTAAGGCAAAGGAGGTTGTTATGGAAGAAAGAGACATTGCAAAGGTAGTAAATAATTTTTTAGAAGAACATCAAGAGGATTTTGACCTTGAATTGGTTGAAGGTCCTATCAACTTGGTCAATCTCCTATTCAGAAGCTGAAGGTGGCATCATTTGCTCAGACCAAGGCAAGGAAGGAGATATTGAAATATCACGTTGAGGACAGTGAGCTGCTAAGTCTTGCATCCAGTATCTTGGAGAAGATCATGCCCACACATGTCAAGGACCCATTTGATTCTCCCTCTAGTCATTTGAAGAAACTTATCAACTTTGTAAGTACTCACTTTGAGTCTCTTGAGAAGTTAGTTGAGGATAAGGCCCAGAAAGAATTTGATAAAAATAGGTTCAATAGATTGAAGTGTATGATTGCTAATGATAAATCATTATTAGTTACCTATGAAAAGAAAATACAAGGTGTATTATTTGAGGGTGGAAATATCTACAAGTCATGCTTATCCTTGTCAAAATTCAGTGAGGTCACTGAGAAGAAAATTAAGGAATATGATAAATAGTTAGCAGATATTTCTTAAACCTTTGATCCTCTAACCATTTATGTGAGTAAGAAAGAAGGTCAAATCATATCCCTGCTTGACAAAATTAAAATTTTGAAGCATGAAAAATACATAATTGTTGAAAGGGTATGTGAGCTCAAAGGACTAATTGGTCCTAAAATAATGACAATGCTTAGTGCATTGAAGGAAGCACATGATGCTATGGATGTCATTAATTTGACAAATCTTGAGTTAGTAGAGATGCAATCCTACCTGTTTTATGGTCACATGACTATTTTGGAAATTCTCAAAAAGGGTTGGGACACTAGTTTAAGCTTATTGAAGAACAATTTTGCGGACATCTTCAAGTCCATGTAGGTTAGAAAAGCATGTTTGTACATATACATTTTTGTATGATTTTTGGTATGCAAATTCCTATCTTTGCCAATGATTTCAAAGGGGGGGTTGTGGGAAAGTGAAGAATTTCATATTCATCTTAGGGGGAGTTGTGGATAATTTTTTTTTTTGAAGTTTTGAGCATTGTGGTGTATTCATGTTGGTACTGATTTTGACACAACCATTTTTCACTAAGTGTTTCCATCAATGCCAAAGGGGGAGATTGTTGGAAAGAGACACTGCACAAGTCATTTGGTGTTGTAATTCATGGAAATCCTAGTTAGTAATCCCATCCAAATCTCAGTAATTGCTTATACTGAAAGTTAGATTGAAGATCCATGTTATCTATCAAAGCTAAAATAGGGCATCAAACAAAGTTGTGTATATTGACTCATATGTAATTTCTTGAGATCATTTTATGTTGTGGATCTCAGGGAAGGTCTTTTGATGTATGAACTATCTTATCTTTGAATCATTAGGGTTCACGTTGATTAGTGTGCAAGTTAGAAGATCCAGTGTATTGATTTTCAGTTTAACAATGCAAAAAGACTGACTAAATGAGTGTAGTGTGTTGTGGATCTTCGAGGCATAATTGTTTAAGGTGTTTCGTGTTTGAGACATGTTTTTTTGGGTCCTTACTATGTTTTGACTGACATTGTTTGATTCACACTGATAATTGTCTATGATTGGGCTGACAGTTTGTGCACGTTTCATATTTTGTTTAAGCCAACATGCAGTTGTTCTAATCTCTAGTTGCAGATATATAATCGATTGTTCATATCATTTTAAGATATAATGTGAAACTAAGAAGGAATATAGATCAATTGTGCATAGTTTCACTTGAGGAGAACAAAGATTGGTGATTCAGTTTAGAGTAGACAAAGTTTCAAGAGTAGAATCAGATAAAATGTGAAGAATGCGACCAGTGTGCTTAACCAAAACTATAATCAGACATTAGAATATGCTATCTCATAGTTCATCCATTCTAGTTGTTTTCTAGATGTGACTGCAAGATAGTGAGTCTTATTTTGTGCAAAAATCCTTTTTGTATTTGAGTAGTGAGCTCTAGGTAGTGTGTTTGAATGCATGTGCATTTGATTTGTAAACACTTATATTGAGTATACTCAAATTGTGGATTAACCTCCACTGTGGATTTTCCCCTAATAGGGTTTCCATGTAAAAATCCTTGTGTTTTGGTGTTTTGGTTGAGGAGCTTATGTTCTTTCATATTTCTTTTGGTTCAATTCTATAAGTGGTTTAAGGATCAAGTTAATAAAGTTAAATTTTGTAGAACACTAATTCACCCCCCCTCTTAGTGTTCCTTGATTCCAACAATAGGTATAGCTTGATTTCCCACTTGTTGTGATGATGTATTCTGATTTGGAATGTGTTGGTGATGAGAAATCTATGTGTTTTGATTTGGGATGTGTTGGGAGTGAAAGGTTTGATTTGGGATTTGTTGATGTGTGTGGACTTGAGATGTATATGTGGGAATGTATATTCCAACCATGTTGGATTGAATTTGTGGAATTTGTTGTCCTTGGACATTTTGATGACTGAATGAAGCCATGTGTTGTGTGATTTGGTTGCGTTTTCCAAATTTATAGACATGACCATGTGGAATGTTTGTATTTTGTCTTAGGGGAATATTGGTGTTGGTATTGATTTATGAGGAGCGAGGGACATTGGATTGAGGTCCTTGGATAACAACTCTTCTTTTTTTCTTCCCAAAAGGATTTAGGGATTTTGTTGCCATGGCATTGGTTGAGGACCCAGTCAAGGTGTTTGATGATGTTGTCCCTATAGTGTTAGAGGAGACTCCCCATAACAATTTTGATGAATTGGTTCCTATTGTGTTAGATGAAGCCCCAACTATTGTTCCAATAGTTTGTGATGGAATGGTGGATTTTTGTTGTGGGATTGAATGTGATGTGGTGTTTTTTGATGTTCCTCCAATAGATGTTGCATTGACCACATTGGTTTGGTTTGTGGTGGCTTGAGTTGAGGTAGCTCCAATGGAAGTAGCATTAATAGTATGTGTGGCACTTTGTGTTGTGGTTACCATGGAGGTATTGTTTGCATCATGTGGTGTTTTTGATTATGGTTGACTTATTTGAATGGTATGATTGGGAGATGTTTCTCTTAAGGTGCTAATTTCAAATCCATCTGGCAACCTAGCCCCTTGGTCAAGGAGCATGGATAGATATCTTGCGGAGTCTTGTAGGACTAATTCTTCCACAAAGGAGGCCACTTCAAGATTTTGGGCAGCAACTTGTATGTCTTCCTCAAATACATGTCCATTTTCATCTTTGCATATGAATGGTTCAAAAGGATTGTGTGAGGAGGATGGAATTTTCATGTCACTAAATGGATTTATGAAAGAGTTCCCCATGTCTGTGTTGTTGTTCATGTCATTAGGGAAGCTATAAAATTTATTGCCTTGTCTAAAGGAATCCATGCTTCTTTTTCCTTTTAGTCTTGTTTCAACAATATAAGTCTTTCTCAAATGAGGGAGGATGGACAATGACCAAGCCTATGTATGCAAATGGTATGACACTATATTTTTGGATTTTTGAAATAAGGAATGCTATAATGATAATGGTGTCTAACAAAAATGTCAAATTTATTGAGAGTAATGAGGGATAAAGTGAGGGAGACTAAAGGTGTGCAAATGCAAATGCAAGGAATTCTAAGATGCACTCAATATTAGTATACTTAAGGAAAGGTGCACTTAACCATTCAAAGTTGGGTCAATGTATCAATTTTGGGATGTCAAGAGACTTGTTTGGAGGACTAAATCACAAGGCAAAAAAGTAAGGTTTCCACACTAGACTTGTGAGTTGGAAATAGCTCACCAAAAGATAAATACTAAAGGAAATGGTGTTGTTTAAGTTGAATGACAACTTACTTTTGAAGGGAAATATTTGGAAAAGTATGGTAAGGATTCCTATTCTAAATTATACAAAATGAGGACCTAAAGTGATAGTGAAACCTAAGGATGAAACTAAAAATTGCAATGGT
This sequence comes from Sequoiadendron giganteum, assembly GCA_007115665.2. Taxonomy (NCBI): domain Eukaryota; kingdom Viridiplantae; phylum Streptophyta; class Pinopsida; order Cupressales; family Cupressaceae; genus Sequoiadendron; species Sequoiadendron giganteum. Next base: position 279,166,511 of record CM021106.1, read on the forward strand.
AGACCTATGGCAACCTAAAAATGGAAAATAAAATGCAAGGATGGAGGATTTGAGCAATTCTTGTTCTTGTTTTGGACAAAGACTGTACGAAAAAGGTGTTTGGAAATTGTATGAAAATGTTTGGTCTCAGATATTTCACAGTGATAAGGGTTTTTCAAGTCATAGGATATTGCATCACTTCAGGCTGCGAATGCGTTTGAGAGTGTCAAATGCATCACATAATGAGAAAATGTGGTATTTTAGATGACAAATGTAGTTTATTAGAGCGATTACAGTTTTAAAGAAAGAAAATGCATCGTGAAAAAGAAAAATGCGGTGTTTAAGATAGAAAATGTGATTTATCATAGTGATTGCATTATAGGAAGCAACAAATGTGTTATAGGTTTAGCAAATACGTTGTAGAGTCTATGTTTTTGGCAATTTTGGTAGATTTTGAAGATTGTTTCAATTTGAAGGTATTTTTCTAGATCTAAAAAAGGTGTTTATTTATTCATTGGGTTTGAAAAACACTTGGAAAACACATTTTCTTTGAATTTTGTGAAAATAAGCACATAGAAGACAAGTACAATCCTATGGTTTCAAGGACTATGTTCTTTGGATTCCATGTGGATTTTACTCTGACTGCACTTATTCTCAGCGGGTGACTTAGAAGCTTGGCCACATTGGCTCCCCCAACATGACACTCACTTCTCGAGTCAACCGAGCTTCAAGCTCTCATTAATCTCCCATGACAAGATTTTCACCTGTACTAAGAACTACAAGAATTTGGATGCCTTGGAAAAGATCGTTACTACACCAAAGAATAGATAAAGGGTTTTGGCTTACTAGAACAAGGGTTCTAGTATAGGAATTTTGTTCATGGGGGATCATCAATGCGGAAAGAGCCATTTTTGGCCTTCTTGTCAGAACAATCCTCCTGCTACTTGAACTTTCCTCAAGTACCCACACTTATATATCGGTTGGAAGTCACTTGGTTTTAGCGTGTTGTCAGCTGGGTCATTTCCTAGGGTGATTATATTTTCCCACCAAGTAGACCCTCTAAGGATAAAACAAAAGCAAATTGAAAGTTTTGTTTTTGGTCATCCAAGATCACACTAAGGCATGAGGAAATCACATACACAAATATTTCAACCCACACTAATAATTTTGTTCATTTTTATACCCAAATTGAAATGTGGGGGTGGTAAAGTAACAATCTCTTAGTGTTTTGGTTTCTCAAGATCACACAAAGCATAAGAGAATTGCATACACACTTAAGAGAGTATCACTACACCACAAGACATAGAAGATACTTGTTCATTTTAAAACCCATTTGAGTGTGAGACAAATAATGTTCTTTTTAATCCAATGCCATGAGAATGCATGTTCATTGTAACCCTTATGAGTTGTAATGCAAATTTGTGTTCATTTAAAGCCCATGAGTGAATATGCATGTTCATTTTATCCTCATGAAATGTAAATGCAAGTTTTAGTTTGCTTGATTAAGATTGTGAAGTAAATAACACCAACAAAAAAGGGTTAGAATCCTTTCCCAGCTAGTCGTGCATGCTGTAACCAATAGATTAGTAACCCAAAACCTCTAAACTATGAAGAAAAAAAGTAAATTTTGGAAATACAACAAAACCCAAAAGAAAATTTATACCAGTTGAATGCGTCGCAACAAAGAAGATGCATCACTATGTAGGAAAAATGCATCTTAGAAATTCAAATGTGTCATTCTAGTATGCAAATGTGGCTCAATAGATCATATGTGTCATTCATCTTAGCAAGTGTGGCTTGACAGACCAGATGCATCATTCTTCTTAGCAAGTGTGGCTTGACAGATCAGATGCTTCATTCCCAAAAACAAATGCGACATGATAGAGCGTTTGCATCTCAAAAAATTGCAATTGCGGCATTTCATACCTGTACCTACAAAAAAGATGAAACAAATTTGTATGGAAACTGCAAAAAATGATTGTCAGGTTCACCAATGTAATTGAAGTAAATTTCTAAGGTTAGTGTTAAATCCAATAAGAAATCAAACCCTAGTATTACTATGAAGAAAAAAGGAGGAAGAAAATACAAAAAAAGGAATAATGTTACCCAAACTCCACAAAACCTCCATGATTCACCTTCATAGCCCTTCTCCATTTGTAGAAAATATGTGGTTTTCCCTTAGATTTTTGATGAGAAAATTAATCCTATGACATGACCTAGCAAATGTTGAAGGATTTCTATGACAATGCAAATGATACTAAATTCTACATGCAATATAAAAAACCTGCAAAAAGACAATGTTAGCATGAAATGACGAGACTCTAAGCATGAAAAATGTGAAGTCAAAAGATGTAACCAAGAGATGTAGATAGTAGATGTCAAAATGAAGGTAAAATCACCATTTTATAGAAATGCCAATTTTTGATGGAGGGTCAAGATTGAAATTTGACAAAATCCTTAAGATCACTGGCCATAAATACATGTGACAACCCACAATTAGGGTTAGGGCTACTTGTTGGAAAAAGTGCCTCAATCCTTATTGACATGGAACTCCTGAAAGAGTAGTATCACTAAGACCCTTGGAATTTCTTGGCAACAAGCAACTATCTTGGAGGGATCAGATCGTTGTGACCTTGGACCTGTCGTGCCAACAAAGGTCATCGGGGTGACATGAACAGTCGGAGTGACATTTCTAACTCATACTGACAACAAAAGTCTTGGCAATGTCGACATGACCCTACATTGTCTCGGCGATATCAGCATGACCAAAAAAATTGGAGTGACATTTCTAACTCGGTCTGATGGCTGATGTCTGAGCGATGAAGATCATCGGGGTGACTCTTGGTGATGGACGCATCGAGGAGACTTTAGCTGTCGACGGGACTTCCTGATCTCTTGCCAATAGCTTTGGTCTTGTCGATGGATCTGCTCCAGTTGAACGATCGATGTGACTCTTGCCGATATGCGATCTTGATGTTCTTTGGGATATCAGGGATACTTTAACCATCGGTGTGACCTTCCAGTTTGTTGCCGATTGTGCTGGTCTTGGAGATGATCTTGAGATCAGAGAGATTTCTCCAATGTCTGAGTGGTAGACCAGTAGAACCTGGTACAATGTGCAATGGTCTGTGGGCATTCTCGGATCAATGAGACATGGTTTGTGTTCTCGTCCATGAGTGATACAGTTGAATTCTGTTGAGCAAGTGTCTATCCTATGTGTTCTGTCTTGGACCAATGAGAGAAGCAGAATGGGAACCGATTGGCAGTTGAACTATTGTGACCATTCTCTTATGGGAAACAAACAGATCGCTTGAGCAAGGGATGAACAGTTCGGTCGAGGGTCTAGTTGGAGAGTTCAACAAATGAGTGATCAAAAGTGTGTGAATGTCATTATATGTTAAATGGAAGCATTGCAACAATGTGATTCGATACAAGGTTGATCAAGGAAATGTTGCTGATATAGAATTGTCATCTGGAAAGAAGAGTTTGTAACTTGTATGTAATTTCTTTACTGTAATATAAGTGATCTTTCTTTGGTGTGGTGGGTTTCTCTCCTGTAAGGGCTTTCCCATGTAAATCTGGTGTCAATTGTATTTGAATGTATTTCTCAATTCTATTATTTCTTTCATATGCATCTTAGTGAACTTAATTGCAAAGTTTAAAAGGAATATCTCTTCCTCCTCTTAGTTTTGAAATTAGGAAAATTTTGTTCCGCAATCGAATTTTTCTTAACAAGTGGTATCAAATCTTGGCTAGTTGTGTTATCCTTGTGGGTAGGTTGGATTTTTTGGGTCAATTTCTGTTAAGTGGGAGTTTTGTAGAGGTCTTGAATTTGTCTAATTACAGATTGAGATGGCATTGACAAGTATGTCCGAAAGAATTGATATTGAGAAATTCAATGGCAACAATTTTGAGTTATGGAAACTCAAAGTGGAAGATCTATTGGTTGACCGTGATATTTGGGTTGTTGTGTCTGGAATGAAACCTCCAAGCATGAAGCAAGAAGATTGGAACCTCACAGATGGGTATGTACAGGATCATGATGGGCCAAAAAGTGGCGATATCTAAGTGATTTGATGGCCCATGTGGTTGACAACTTTTTTTTTACCCAAAATTGATGAAACGAAAAGGGTTTTTAAAGGAGATTCTCATCTTTCCACCAATATAAAATATGCTTTACTTTGAATTTAATAAATTATTTACTATTCATTTTCTATTTCAATTATGACTAAAGTCCTAATTGATAGGCTGATTGAAAAACATCTATAACTTTCAAATGGTATCATGTTTTTTGAATCCAAAACATGAGACAAATTCTATACTTTGCATACTATAGGATTAAAAAAATAAAATTGAATTTCATGAAGTTTTGACCAAGTTAAGGTGGTTAGACATATGAGTTTTTATTTTTTTTTAAATTTGTAATAAAAAAATCATAATTAATTATTTACTTGGAAACAAATTACAAAAAAATATTCATCACATCGCAACATGAGTCCCCTACTTATATCTAAAATATTCTAAAAAAATTATCATTTTATTGTTGTTAGGGTGGTCAGACAAACACCTACCTCTTATTTTTTCCCTGACATTTAAGTACTACTGCATTGAAATTTTAATTTTTCACCAAATAGATTTTTTATTTTTTTAAATAAACCTAGTAGTTAAGAAACTAAATTCAATTTGCTACATATTCTATTCTTACATATTTTTTAAAAAATATAGATAACTTATTTAAATTTTTATGTCAAGTTGCCTAACTCTTATTTTCTGAATTTTATTGCCACTTAAGGGGCTTTTTTTTCCATGATGATCCTGCACATATCCAGATTGAAAAGAAAAGGGGTTCATAAGGCTCTGTTTGGTAGATTGAGTTCTTCTAAATGTTCCTGAAGAGAAGATTGGATCTTCTTTATGGAAAATACTGGGAGATATTTATAAGGGAAAGTCCTTGGTGAATAAGTTTTTCTTAAGGAAGAAGTTGTACTCTTTGAAAATGGAAGGAGGAACATCTGTTGCTAATCATTTGAATACCTTTAACATGTTTATTTCTTAGTTAACATCTATGGGTGTGAAGATTGAAGAAGAAGATTGTTGTATTCTCTTGTTGTGTTCTTTTCCAGATTTGTGGGATCACTTGGTGATGGCGATTGGGAGCATGAAAGCCACTTTCAAGATGGAAGATGTGGTTGTTTTTTTGTTATCAGAAGAAATGAGAAGTCTTATGAGATGGCGAACGAGGCTCCGTATGTTTGAGGTAGATCCAAATAAAAAACCAAGAAGAAAGACAAGAAGTCCAAATCGAAATCAGAAGGGAGATCAAAGTCTCTTGGCAAGAAGTCCAAGGTGGAGTGTTGGAATTGTGGGCAGCCTGGTCATGTTCGAAGGGATTCAAAGGAGGAGAAAAAGAAGAAGAAGAATTTTTTTGACAATGATTCTTCTCATAGTGATGTAGATGCCTTCATTGTAGCCTTGGCAACTCAGGCAACATATGATGTCTAGCTGATTGATTTTGGAGCATCTTTCCACATGACATCTCATAGAGACTGGTTTACAAAGTATGAATAATACGATGGTGGAAAGGTCTATTTGGAAAGCGATTCATCTCTAGAGATAATTGGTTGTGGAAGAGTCAAAATTCAATTTCTTGATGGTAGAATTAAGGGAATTGATGGCGTAATGCATATACCAGGTCTGGCTCAAAATTTACTTTTTGTAAGCAAGTTGAACGATGTTGGAGTGAAAGTCTCATTCTCTAGAAATGGTTGTAAAATGGCTAGAGGCTCAATCGTGTTGGCCAGGGGTGCTCGAATTGGTACTCTGTACAAGCTTGATGCACTGGTTGTTTAATGCAATAGTTTCTTTGCAAAGTCACAGAAGGTTGGTGGTAAAGAGAAGAATGAAAATGTTCCTATTGGGGAAAATTCTTTGGAAGTTAAACTTCCAATAGAAAAGACTATGCTCTGGCATCAAAGGCTCAGTCACATTGATGAAAAAGGTTTGAAATCCTTGAAAATTAAAAACCCAGTTGAGGGGCTTGATGATTGCAACTCGGAATTTGAATTTTGTGAACACTGTATATATGGAAAACATCATCGTGTTTCATTTTATTCTAGTCCTCATAAATATTCTAGTGTTTTGGATTATATTCATTCTGATGTGTGTGGTCAAGTGGATGTTCCTTCATTATCAAATTCTAATTATTATGTTTCTTTCATTGATGATTATTCGAGAAGGGCATTTGTGTATTTTTAAAAGAGTAAATCAAAAGTGTTCAGTCATTTAAGGAATTTAAAAACCTTGTGGAAAATTAGACTAGAAGAAAAATAAAATGTTGAGGGACTGACAATGTCGGTGAGTTTTGTTCTGATGAATTTGAAAGGTATTGCAAAGAACATGGGATTAAAAGGCATAAAACAACACCTTACACTCCACAACAAAATGGAGTTATTGAAAGGTTGAATAGGACGTTGATGGAGAAGGAAAGAAGTATATTGAGCAATGTTGTTCTAGAGAAAAATTATGGGCTAAGGCTATGGCTACAACATGTTACTTGTTAAATCAACCTCCTTCATTAGCACTTGTTGATAAAATGCCTATGAAAGTTTGGTCTGGTAAGAAGCCCTCTATGAGACATATTTGTGTCTTTGGCTATGAAGAATATGTTTATGTGTCAGATGTAAAGAGATCTAAATTGGATAACAAAGCTGAAAAATGTATCTTCATTGGGTATGGCCTTGGTGTGAAAGGATACAAGCTTTGGAACCCTGTGACTAAGAAGGTAGTGTACAGTAGAAGTGTAATCTTCCGGGAACTAAAACCTTCTTCAGTGGATCTACAGCCAGGGATGGAAGAAGATAAAAAGGATAATGATGTTTTTGAGATACCATAACTCCATAAAAAGAGAAACAACACATTGAAAGTGTACTTGAAACTGAGGAGAGTTCGAGCAGCTCTAAGAATTCTGAACAAGAAGAAGAACCACAACCTCAGCCTCAGCCTATGAGTTGGTCTACACATGAAAAGAAACAACTGGATAGGTATGGATTCTCTTTGATAGATTCTAGTCATTCCTACACTTTGATTACTAATGCTGATGAGCCTAGGACTATAAAAGAGGTAGTTGAAATATCTGATTCAGATTCATGGTTGGAAGCCATGAATGGAGAAATGGCATCATTAAAGAAAAATGATACTTGGGATCTGGTCCCATTTCTTGAAGGTAGAAATCCTATGGGGTGCAAATGGGTGTTTAAAAATAAAATTGGTCTAGATGGAAGTGTTGAGAAGTATAAAGCGAGATTGGTTGAGAAGGGTTATTCCCAGGTAGAGGGAATTGATTATGGAGATTTTTTTTTTCCTATAGCTAAGTTGACATCTATCAGATTTCTTTTGTCACTTGCAGTAGCATATGATTTAGAGATTGAACAGATAGATGTGAAAAAAACATTTCTTCATGGTGATCTTGAAGAAGAAATCTCTATGTACCAGCCTGAGCACTTTGTGAGAAAAGGTAAAGAAAATCTCGTTTGCAAGTTGAAAAATTCTCTATATGGATTAAAACAATCTCCTAGAATGTGATACCAAAAATTTGACACTTTTGTTTTGTCATTGGGATTTGTAAGATCAAAATCAAATCATTGTGTGTACTCCAATATTGAAAATGATTGGATTCTTATTATTGTCCTTTATGTTGATGATATGTTAATAATAGGAAATAGTAAGTTAATGATTTCTGATCTAAAATCTTAGTTGTCTGCAAAGTTTGAAATAAAAGATCTTGGTGCAGCCAAGTATATTTTGGGGATGGAAATAACTAGGGATAGAAAGGGCAGAAAGCTTTGGCTTAGCTAGAGCAAGTATACTAATACTATTCTAGAGAGATTTGGTATGAATGATTGCAAGTAGCTAGTTGTTCTAGTTTTGCAAGGGACGAAGCTATCTATTGAAGATTGTCCAAAATATCCTACTGAGATGGAGGACATGACCAAAGTGCCTTATGATAGTGTATTTGGAAATTTAATGTATGCAATGGTATGTACAAGGCCAGACATTTCCCAAGCAGTGGGATTTCTTAGTCGATTTATGGTGAATCCAGGAAGGACACATTGGGATGTTGTGAAAAGAGTGTTTAGATATCTGACGGGCACTTTAGAATATGCTTTGTGTTACCATGTAAATTTGGTTGGATCATAGAGGACTCTTAGCATTTGTGGATATGTGGATTCTAATTGGGCAGGGGACATTGACAGTGGAAGTTCCACCAATGGATATACTTTCATGTTGGATGGTGGTGCAATTAGTTGGATGAGCAAGTGACAAGCTATAGTCACTTTGTCTACTACAGAGGCTAAGTACATGGTAGAAACTCATGCCTATAAAGAAGCAATTTGGTTAAAACATTTGTGTTCTAACACTGGGTTTGATGTAGGGAAAATTACAATTTACTGTGATAGTCAGAGTGCTATTTTTTTGGCAAAAATTCCAACTTTACATGCCAGGATGAAACATATCGATGTGCAGTATCACTTTGTATGAGATATGGTGGAGGATGGAAACGTCTCTTTAGAAAAGGTGGATACTCTGGAAAATTTTGTAGATGCATTGACGAAACCAGTGAACACAAAAAAGTTTAGGTGGTGTGCTAGTTCGATGGGCCTTGGTGCCCATAAATTTAAGTAGTTTTATTGTGCTCTAGAGGTGTCAGTAAGATCTTCATCAAGTGGGAGATTGTTGGAAAAAGTGCCTCAATCCTTACTAACATGGAACTCTTGAAAGAGTAGTATCGTTGAGACCCTTGGAATGTCTTGGTGATGAGCAACTATCTTGGAGGGATCAAATCGCTATGAACTTGCACCTATCTTGCCAACAAAGGTCATCAAGGTGACATGAACAGTCAGAGTGACATTTCTAACTCATTCCTACAACAGAAGTCTTGGCTATGTCGGTGTGACCCTATAGTTGTTTCAGTGAGATCAACGTGACTAGAACAGTCAGAGTGACATTTCTAACTTGGTCCAATGGCTAATGTCTGAGTGATAAAGATCATCGGGGTGACTCTTGGCGATGGACGCATCGAGGAGACTTTGGCTATCGATGGAACTTCTTGATCTCTTTATGATAGCATTGGTCTTGCAGATGGATATGCTCCTATTGAAAAATCAGTGTGAATCTTGCTGATATCCAATCTTGATGTTCTTTGGGATATTGGGGAGACTTGAACCATCAGTGTGACCTTCCAGCTTGTTGTTGATTGCACTAGTCTTGTTGATGGTGCTGAGATTGGGGATACTTCTCCAATTTATGAGTGATAGACTAGTAGAAACTGAAACAGTTTGTGATGGTCTGTGGGCATTCTGGCATCTGTGAGACATAGTCTATTGTCTCACTGATGAGCGATATAGTTAAAGTTTGTTGACCAAGTGTATGTCCTATGTGTTCTATCTTGGACCAATGAAAGAAGAAAAATGGGAACCAATTGATAGTTGAACTGTTGTGACTGTTCTCTTGTGGGAAATGAACAAACTGCTTGAGTAGGGGATGAATAGTTCAGTTGAGGGTCTGGTTGGATATTTTGACAGATGAGTGATCGAAAGTGTGTGAACATCATTGTATGCTGAATGGAATCATTGTAACAGTGTGATTCGATACAAGGTTGATTAGGGAAATGTTGTTGATATAGAATTATCATTTGGAAAGAGGAGTTTGTAACTTGTATGTAATTTATTTACTGTAATACAAGTTATCTTTCTTTGGTGTGGTGGGTTTTTCTCCTGTAAGGGTTTTCCCATGTAAATCTAGTGTCAGTTGTGTTTGAATGTATTTCTCAATTTTGTTATTTCTTTCATATGCATCTTAGTGAGCTGTAATTGCAAAGTTTAAAACGCATATCTCTTCCTCCTCTTAGTTTTGGCATTAGGAAAATTTTGTTTCGCAATCGAATTTTTCTTAACAGATACTAAATTCTACATGCAATATAAAAAACCTACAAAATGACAATGTTAGCATGAAATGACAAGAGACTCTAGGCATGAAAAATGTGAAGTCAAAATATGTAAGAAAGACATGTAGATAGTAGATGTCAAAATGAAGGTAAAATCACCATTTTATAGAAATGCCAATTTTAGATGGAGGGCCAAGATTGAAATTTGACAAAATCCCTAAGATCAGTGGCCATAAATACATGTGACAACCCACAATTAGGGTTAGGGCTACATTAGGTTAAAATTTGAAATGGAGGGTTGAGATTTGATTTTAGGAAAATCAAATCAAAGGTTAGGAATGCACGTGACAAGAAGAGGTGGCATAGAAAAAGAGGAAAGTGGGAAATTAAAATAGAAATTTAAAATTAATTCCCACAAGAGATGATGTGGACCTTCTAAATTAATTTTTTTTAATTTAAATTTGGTGGAAAATTAAATGAGACAATTAAATAATTAATCTTATTTGATTGTGGAGGAAGTGGACCAATAATTAAATAAGTTATGGAGGATTTATTTAATTATGAGAACAAATTAGTATTTGAGACGTATTTAAATAAATCAATAAATTTTATTTATTTAAATAATCAAGAGGGAATAATGGACTAATTAAATAAATTTAACAATTTATTTAATTAAAAAGGATATTAGAAATTAGTGATGTATTTAAATAAAATAAATATGATTTATTTATTTAAATAGTCAGGAAGAATAAAAGATATGAATTATTTAAATAATTAAAAATTATTTAATTAATAGTTGAATTTGGATAGAAGGACATAATGAAATATTTTAATTATGTTTAGAAGAATTATGGAGAAAATCGAGTTCATAGGCCTAGGTCAATTTTATGTGTCTATAGTCGTGAAGCAAAAAATCCCCCTAGTCATCTTGAAAAGTTTGAATCCACAACTCAAAATAGTTATCAACCTTTCAAGAAGAAGAATAAGGGATTTTTACAAGTAAATTTCCCTCAAACAAGTCAACAAACCAATAACCAAGTGGCTACTATAAAGATAACAAATTCTTTCAGGGATAGGAATAGAGAGTTCACTCCTCTACCTGATACTCTTCATAATATCATGTTGCAGCTTATTGACAAGAACATGCTTATCCCGCTTCCTATTAAAGAGCGTGATCCTAATATACCATTACCAGTAGGCTTTTGACAAAACTATTATTCTAATTATCACCAACAAAATGGACATGGTATGAAATATTTTTAGCATCTTAAACATCTTGTGCAATACCTTATTGACAATAATCAACTTCAAACTAGGGGTGTGAATGATCAAGGTAATAAGTTTGTTGGCCCTCCTAACAAAAAATTACAAATCTTTACCAATCCCAAACCAAAGCACACTATTTCATTTCTCAAAGCTAGTGAAACAAAGAATGATGTGACATGAATGTTGGCATGGATGATGAAAACATAAAAGATGAAAATGAAGAAAAACTAATTAAAATGGTAACATTTATCGAAGCTAAACATTGTAAGGGCTCAACCAAAAATCCTCTTGATATTTTTTTCTCACAAAATGATATACTTAAATGTGCACCTAATGGTCTTCTTTACATAACTGGTTGAATCAATGATAAGCTCACTAATGGGATATTAATCTATCATAACTGTGGAGAGAATGTGATCACTAAAGAATTCCTATTTTTGCATGAACTATATGATAAATTGAAAGCATGGATCAAGACACATAATTTATTTTCATGTCCTATGATAGGCTCGATAGATCTCCCTTTAAAATTTGAACCGAAAACATTAAATGTCTCATTCACCAGCATCTCCCAATCAAACCAATTTCAGGTGAAGTTAGGCTATCCATGGCTTCACTCCATGAATTTTATCCCTTTGGTTGTGCATAAATGTTTAAAATTTCCATTTGGTAATGATATTTTTACTATGCATCATACTGGGTTTAATCATGCATCTTCCCAAGGGAATTTCTCATTAGATTTCTTTTGGATCAAGCCTATGGAACCTATTAAACCTCAAGAGGACTTATTTTTCAAATCATATCAAAATTTCAAGGCAAATCACATAGAAAAATTATCCCTTCGAAACATGACTCAACCTATGATTGAAAAACCTATCATTGACGAAACAATGATTGGACCGAAAAACATCCAAGAGCGACCTATAACAAATCCTCTTGCAATTTCTTATAAGAGGCCACAAGATAATGAAAGCAATCCCATTGTCCCTCTTAAGATCAAATAGCTGTACAAATCTAAAGAGGAAGTGGTTGAACAACCTCCTATTGCTTCTTCCATTCCTCCCAAGGAAGAGAAGAAACCTATGATTGCCAAACCCACTTTTACGCAAACATAAATTGACAATAGATTGAAATGAAATTTAAATGCTAGAGAGCGTAGGTGTAGACATCGTACTATTTCTCATATGTTACAAACCAAAGAAGACAAGAACAATATAGAAAATAAAATTATGAACTTACCTGAAGAAATTCATGAGGATCCTATACCATTTCCATAACATAAACAAGAAAATTCAAGAGACGTTGCCATTTCACCTCTCATTATGATTAATCTAGATGATGATATTAATATTGCAAAGATTGATGAACAAGTGCATAATGAATTGAACACAATGTTTTCCTCTTCTATGAACTTAAATGAGAAATATCCTAAAAAGAGTGTTGAACTTTGTGCTTCCCCTAGTTTGGCACATTTCATTGTCCCTTTGGCCTATTGTCCACCTTCTATTTATATCAACCGAGATTAGGATGAAGATGACTTTCTCTAGGTTGAATCACATGCGCCTTACTAGTCTTTTTATTCTTCATGTTTCTTTATGTGATTGCATGTGCATAATGTGACCCCTCATGTTGTTTCAATTGTTGTATCTCCCTATTTGTGCATTCTTCTGTATGTACCTACATTCTTCTTTGTGTTGTAAAAAATTTATGTTTTCATTTGTCTTGTGTTTTCCTTTTGGGGATGGCATAAGGCATCGAGACATTTAGGTCTCTTTCATGTTGAACCAATAGATTTTTCATTATATTTTTTTCATTTTTCTTGTGTTTTCCTTTTGGGGATGACGTAAGGTGTCGAGACATTTAGGTCTCTTCCATGTTGACCTAAAGGATTTTTCTTTGTTTTCACTCTTTTTGTGTCATTCTTCTAGTTCTATGAGTATTTGGGGAATGATGATAGTTCTGATCTTGTTAACAATGTTGTAGCAAAGACATACTAGCCCCAAATACATAGATCCTTTATGTATTTTTGGGGGTAACCCTTCCTTCCTACTTCATGGTGTAGCTTTATTTTGAAAACATATGACTTGGAATAGGGTTTTTTGAGGAAATATCTCATGTCTTAGGAGAAAACATTGGCTACTTTAAAGTAGTTTCTCACATTTATGGTGTTAGCAATCACTTTAAAGTGGGAGCATACATCAATGACATCTTTCAACATATTTCATGGCTTGATTTTCTTTTCTTTGTGGCATGTCCTTTTCTTGGTGGTGTCATTGGGTTTGATATCCTCCAAGAGTGAGATATTTCTAAGCATATGACATCTCTTGTTGGCATGATGTGAAATGAGAGGCATCCCATAAGTGGTGATCTGATACTCTTTGACTTGTCCTCTCTTGGAGACATTAGGCACGACGTTCCCTAAAGAGAATACCTTACATGAATAAAGAAAAATCCCCTTTAATAAAAACTTATAGACATAAAATTCAAAAGCATTCAAAAGCATAGCATTGTGGTGCCCTATCAAAAATTTTAGGAGGATAACTTTGGTAAGGTATGGGAGGCGAGTATGATTCTCTCATTTACCACTTCGTTGGGATAACTCACCTAGTGGACGGACTGAGGTTCCACTACCCCAGAGTGAGAGTACATGTTACAAGAAAAATAGCCTAGACTTGGTCTACATAGTGTTGGAGAGACTGTCGTGCTAGGACTACAAAATTTTGCAAAATTTTAAGTGCCCATGATGAAATTTTTTTCTTTGCACACTAAAAAATGCACCATAAAAATCTACCATAGTGACCTATTTTGAAGGGCCATAATTTGGATCCCATTTTCTTTCATGCCAAATATCTTGGTGAGTATTCATTTGTCATATGTGAACATGTATGTTTGATTTCAGCTTCCTATTATGAGTTTTGATAGGGCTTTGAAGCGACAAGCTGGGGGGTTCTAGGACTATTTTGTTGAATGCATACTCTCAGGCCTACGAGGTGGCCTTGTGTTCAAAATAATATTTCATAGCTGGATGATCATCATGAAAAATAGATTGGTGCTCTGCATTCCCCTTATATTCATATGCTCTCTAGTCCTATTTCAGAGTCTCAAGATGAGATTTGATATTTTTTGAGATCAAAAGAAAATGTAGTTTATTCTATTTTTACATTTACATTTCCAGAATGTTTCAAGGAGGTCAACTTTGACCCTTAATATCTTGTGAAGAATGTGGATCGAAGGTAATCCCTATTGCACACATACTCAATAGACCTAAATGATTTAGTGTTTCTAGTGGCAATTCCCATGAGAAGATTTTGTATTTTTTGAGATGGTGACTTGGTGAGCCCTAATTGGTTTTTGACAAGTGCAGTTGCAAAAAAATTTGAGTGAGCCACTTTTGGCATTGAATATCTTTCACCTCAAGATCTTTTTTCCCAAGCCATTTGTTGCACTGAGTTCTTGGATCAAATTTCTAGATGATTTTGCATTTTCATGAATTTAGAAGGTTGTTTGACTACTTTTCCAAGGCAATTTCGGAGGCTAGTTGGCTTGTTTTTCTCATAGTACAAAATGCTAGAAAGTGGATTTTGATGGTTGCCCACTTCAAAATTTTCATTCTAGATACATATAGAAGCATTTTTAGGTCAATTGAGAATAAAATTTGTTTCAAAACAAAATTTTATTTTAGTGAGCCCACATGGGGACCCGACATTCTTTACACATTTATGAAGTTGTAAGTGTTTCAATGTTGGTAAAAGAGACACAATCACTAATTTTGTAATCATGTACCCCATTTTATAAGGGATGATAAATGGTAGAAAGTTGTGGCTTTGTGGAGAATTTCTATCTACTTGTAGTTATTTTTCAATGTAGAGGGAAGTCCAAAGTATTTAATAGTCCATAAAAAACAACTACCATGATGATTGTAAGAGAGGGAAGCCTTGCATGAAAAAGATTCAAAAATGGATTTGATAGATAGGCTTTGGAATATATCTTTTAGGGTTTCTTGTTCCTTGTGTTGTTTACAAATTAGAAACATGTAAAGAAGAGTGCATCTGAAAAGAGGAAGAAAAGAATCTACTTTTCACTATGACTTAGTCCACTCTTTGAATGTCTCACTATTGATTTTGTTCAAGATAAAGTGGTAACTATGGCCTATGAAAAATTAACGAGGATCATGGTAATATACTCTCATTTGGATTGCCAATGAGGTCACAGGTTTTGTTAATCAATTGCTCGACCTAATGTAGTCTATTTTTCTTCATAATTGGATTTATAAGTCTTCTCTTTAGAAATGAATGACAAATGATATACTATTAAGAATCAAAGGTGTACCTTGTTTATTGCTATGATAGTGAGTTCATTTACAAATTAAAATGTAATGAAGATACCATGGGATAAATTCATGAAACTATTTAATCTTGTTAGGAAGCTTAAACAATGCATGATACTAAAAAAACAAATCATTTATACAGGCTAATGTTGTTAGGGTTTCATGATTACGAAGATGCATATTTGTGTCTTGCGGCCATGGTTCATCATAGAACTACAAGTCTATGACTTCCTTTAAGCAAAGGGAAACTAAAGATCTACAAAGTGATTAGATGTGAAGCATTCTCATGATTGAAATTCACTTGGAAATTGGAATTATTTTGATGTTTCTTGCCATGAGATGAGGGATCGAAAGAATGATGGAAACACATTTTAAGAAGGTTTTATCTATATGGTAAAGTGTTCACATTGAAACCATGAGATTTTTTCGTTGCAAATAGACAACCACTATGTTAGCTGAAAATGGTTAATTTGATATTTCAAAGGAAATTTTATTACAGGGACATGAAGTTGTTGATGCCCTATGTATGAGTAAATTAGCATATGTTTACTTGTACATGGATAGTTTGTGCCTATGAAGGTGTATCAAAGTTTCTTGAAGTAAATTATACTTTACATCAAAACCCTAATTTAAGTATACCTAGCTTGAATGCATTGTCATGTCGAACAGTTGTAAGATTTGTACATACTATTGATAGGAGTAGTGTTTTGGTGCTCTCGTGTTACATGTTATGCTTTGTATAGCATTGAAATGTAGAATTTTACAACTCCTACACTTCAAAAGGTAAGAGCATGTTGCTAGGGATAATCGGTAGGCCTTCATGCATGGCTTCGATGGGAAAAGGATAAGGTTGCATGGTGTCCATTGAAAATATTTTCTTGTTTCCACCATAATTCAAATGAAAGTTGCAAAATGTTAAAGGCAGAGGAGAGTTCATCAAAATTTGGGAAAGAGGTGGTGTGGACTGATCTATACAATCCCTTTCCAGCCCATAGGGGACCCACCAACATCAAGAATTATCCGATAGGGTAGCAGGGAGGCTCCACATAAAAATTCTCATTGCTCATAAAAAATTTGCGAGGTCCGCGTGATAAGTATAAAAAGTCTACCTAGCAATTTTTTCATAATGAAATGTTGATAAAATAGTGGTGGGACCTTGATAGGTATTTGATGTTAATGTTTAAAGGGGAATTATTTTTAATGGGGAATTGAAATAATTAATAAAAGTCATGGGTAAATGAGAAATGAGTTACCACAACCTGATATAAAACAAAATTAAAGCTTTCATTTTTAAAATGGCAAAAAAGATTTAATTGTAAGGTGAAAAATAAAGAGACATGGGTGGACGGATTTTCTTAGCTGATAAAAAAGAATTAAGGGATTTCATTTTAAAGAAAAATATCTTCATCTATAAATAAAATGTAAAGGAATGGGTAAAAGAATTTTTTTTTTTGCAGACAGACAAGGAAGAGGGAAAGGCTTTCATAGACAATATATTTTTGGCTGCAGGGTAAAAATGGATGAAGGAATGAAGCTTTCTCATGGGGTAAGAGTAATTTTTAGTTGCAATTGAAAGGGAAGAAGTAGATGCATGAGGAGAGAAGAGAGAAGAATTTGATAGTTTCTTGATGCAAATTAGATGGAGATCAAGATGTCAAGTGTCTTCCATAGATTCATTTCAAGTCTTCTTCTTCTCATTTGTAAGGGTTCCAAAATTTTTTTTGAAGCTCTACAAGGTAGGTAGAAGCTTTGTACAAAATGTAAACTGTCAAGTTAGGATGAAGTATATGATTGTTAGTCATTATTCTGAGATGTTTCTATGTTTTTAATGGTGCTTCATGAATATATTTGATCTTATGACTGTCGTGATGACTGAGATGCAATACTTTTTAAATTCAATAATCATGGATTATCTAAGTTTCTCATGCACATTTGTTGTACTTGAAATGAATTTTTTATTTCCTTCTATTCAAAGAGGAGTGTAATTTCTTTAATGAATGTAATGAGAGTATTTTTGTTCCAGGTGTATTTCTAAGAATGGTCATTTGATAAGCTTTAGTGGTCTTGTTATCATAAGGTGATAACATTTTTAAGATCTTCAATACATGTTTAACATGATAGGATAAAATGCTTGTTATATGACTCTATAGCCCTTTTCTTGGCATCGGTTAGTCTTGTGCATCTTTTGGTTTTACAATGGTTCCAAAATTTATAAATCTCATTGAATATTTTCTTTCAGGTTTCATTTATTAGGTTTTTATGTCTTCATGGAATTTTATGTGTTTGAGATGAAGGATTATTTGTGTAATTTGTTTGTTCTTAGTGTGGATTCAAGGTGCATAGGGATCATACCTTAATGTAATGAAATGTTTAATACTTATTATACATTTATCTGAGAACCATCCACATTTTAGAAATCTACAATGAGTTAGCTAGTGCAAGTCTTACTATATGTGCAAATCTTTGAGTATGAATACCCTCTTGAGTTTTGTGGAGCTCAAAGTGAAGAATAATAATTACAACGTTGTTCATTGGATTTTCTTTTCTTTAATCTATTGATAGTGCAGATTCCTTTTCGTAAATATTTAATCCCCTAGTTTAGGCATTGTGTTTCTCCTTAGGGTTGAAGGTTTCAAGAAAAAACACCAATAGATAGGTGAATCTGTTGGGGAAACTTTTTGAGTCTCCAGTTGTATATTGTCCTATCATAGAGTCATATTATTTTATGATCTAATCATTTGGTTCAAATATTGAAGGAATTCATACCTAGAGAAATAAATTTTTGTAGTGAACTTGAAAGTTTCATGATCTATGGTGCTCTACTAGTGAAAGGAACTCAGAAAGAAATTCATCTTTGAAGGAGCTTCATATTTCTTGAAGTTCAGTCCTCTGTGAAGAGAGGTGGAGACTCTATCAAAAGAACCTGATGAAGATGTGAAGAAAGTCTTAGATCTACAAATATTTCCAATTAGGAAGAATAATTTGCAATAGCTACAACATATCTAGGTATTTTTCATGTTTTCGTATTCAAGAAGGATAAATTTTTGTGTGAAATCCATATTTGGAAGTCCTGAAAAATTTTGGTTCCCTATTGAGTGAAACTAAGAACTAAGAAAGGGAATAGTATTGATTATTATACATACTTCTGAGTTATAATTTATAGCCTCTCTATTATGAAGTGAAGTATGCAATATTTTTAAAGAAACTCATTTAGAAGATCTTAAGCAAGTTGAGATAGAAATCAGCATTGTAAAAGCTTAAGATCATGTTGTAAAAGAAGTTTAAGTTTCCCTTTGTAACTACAAAGTTAATATGAAAAGGATTATAAAGGTGTAAGAAATTTTATCATCAACCTATGCATCCTTGTGCATACCCAAATGTAAAAATCTGCAGTGTGCAACTCTTGTCATGTCATCAAATAAATTTCAGCACTGAATGGTATAGAGCCATAAATTTTAATGGAATTTGTGGTTTCCCAAATGTCATAACATCTGAAATTAGAGATAAAATACCAAAATTCAATGATGAGAATTCTAAGTTAGCTAATAAGCATCTACAAGAATTCAATAATTTAATGGATGACTATGAGGTAGATCATGAGGATGTGATCATGAGGCTATTTGTTCAATATCTAAAGGGAAAATCAAGAGAACGGTTCTCTTATTTACCAGCATTCTCTATCTATTCTTGGGAGGAGTTCAAAGTAAAGTTCATGAAGTAATTTAGTGAAAGAATCAATGCTAGTTATGTGATCAATAAATTTATGAGCATTGAGAAAGAAGAGGACAAAATGGTACCAACATTTAACCTAAGATTTTCTAAAACATTGATGGATATTCATAAGGTTATTAGACCCAATGATGCAATAGGTTTAGTTATTTATTTGGGAGCTTTTAATGAGGAAATGAGCTATTTTCTAAGAGATAGGGATCCTACAACCTTGCATTAGGCCTATGATATAGCCATGGACATTGAAAACAACCGAAAATATGGAATGTAGAAGGGTTATTTGTATATGAATGTTTGCTTCCCTGAGGCACTAAATGATGATGAAAGGTGTAAGTAAAAAATTAAAAATGAATGCTAGAGCAATTACACCCCTATTGTTTCAGCTTATACATCATTCCATAATGTTGATCACATAGAGCCTCAAATGAATTATCAAGAAGCTATATGCTTTTGTGATCATATGGTCTCTATGCAATCCCTCTTTTACATAAGGAGACATGAAGGAGAGTCATCATATGATCTCTATGCAAGATTTATGGATACTCTATTTACAATTCCTGAATGTCACAGACCTAAAAAATTCAGTATGCTTTGATTTATTTTATGAATCTTATGAATTGGGTTTGAGTGCTATGTCAAAGGAATTGAAGCCTGTTAGGCTTGACCAAGTGTGTGAATGCATTTCTCTTTTTGAAAATATTAGAGATAATCATTAAAAACCTATTATATTTTAAATCTGTAATGATAATTATTTTCTTGCTCCATATAAGTCAAGTAGTAAGATATCACATGAAGAAGAAGAGAGTAGAGAAAAGGTTGGAAATTCATACCTCAGTACAAAAAATGAAATGTGTGGTAAGTTCATTGGTTATGTAGATAATGATTATAGTCATTATATTTCAAATGCATGGTATAGAGAACAAAAGGAGGTATATGAAGTTATCCCTTGTTGCAATTCTACTAATCAGGGAATAGAAATGGGCCCAATTATTTAACATGGTGAATCAACCCAAGTTATTGGTGGTGTTGAAGTCGTGTGTGTAAAAAACCAATCTAAAGAGAAAGAGCCTAAATACATGTTTGGTATCCTCCTAGGTTTTGATTCTTTTTAAGATTCTAGTACGTATAGTCCTATGGAAGACATAAGATTGTGCAATAAATTTAAAGATCCTGAACATAGTTTTAGTATTAATGAGTTCCCTTGTTGTAGTAACTATGAAGGCATTGAGTATGGTCATTTCTTTGTTCATTATGATTATCCTCATGAAGTAGAGATATAATCCTTTGCTTCAAATAAAAAATATGTTGATAATGATAATGATGGGAATGCATGTTTTCTTGAGAAGGAATAACTTTCTTCCTATGAAGAGTTTTCTAAATGTGAGTCAAAGATGTTAACTATTGATGATGTGAATGAAGTTGAAAATATATCTATATGCTCTTCTAATTATTGTAATGATTTTGAATACAATGATGATATGAAATATTTAGACCTTCATGCTAAGGAGGTAGAAGCTTTTATGATAATAATGAATGTACAAAAAAACCCCTTATTTGATGAGCCTCCATCTTCATTAGTTAATAGAAATGATGATCATTATTGGTGTTGAGGTAATCCACTCTTTGTTGAGAACTCTAATGGTGCATCTGACACATGGTTAGAATTTGGCCCTGAGAAAACAAAGAAACACATTGATGAGCTCCTCGAGGGTATTTTCTATGAATGTTTTACATTTGATATAGATGTTGGAGGTAAGGTTGAGTATCATGATGTCAGCTACTTGGAAGAGTATGGACACTTTTAGTTTCTAATTCAGTTGGGAGGCATTTTGATGGAGTATGACATAAGATGTAGAGCAAGGAATGTTATTTTCAATATGAATATGTTTCATGTGATAAATATAACACATATGTGTCATGTGATGATGAAATTTGTTAGTTTATGCCTAGTTATACAATGTAGAATGATAGAGATTACATTAGCAATGGTATGCTTAGAAACGTTGTGAGAGATGTTAGTGGCAATGTTTGTAATCAGATAGATTTTAGTGATAATCACATATTTATGCTTGTAAGAAGAGGGATATACTTGTTGCAGTGGTACAACAGAGGTAAATATGTGTTGAGGGAAATCAGTTCCTTCAAAAAGATGGTGTATGAAAAATGCAAACATTGGTTCTTATTTTCATTTGGTGGCTTGGGGCCATCAAACAAGATTTGAAAAATTGAATAAAGACTATGTCACCCAATGATTTCAGCACTTGATCTGTTGTTCCAAAATATTTTGAAATATCAGTCTATTCACTAAGGAATAGACGTCCCCAAGCAAGAGTCATTGTTGGGACTGTAAAATTTTTCAAAATTTTAGGTGCCCATGATGAAAAAATTTTCTTTGCACACTCAGAAATGCAACTGAAAAATTTGTCCCAGTGACCTACTTTAGAGGGTCATAATTCAAAGCCCATTTGCTTTCATGCCAAATACCTTGGTGAGTGTATTCACTTGTTATATGTGAACATGTATGTTTGACTTCAACTTCTTGTGATGAGTTTTGACAGTGTTTTGAAGTGACAAGTTGGGGAGTTCTGGGATTGTTTTGTTGTTTGCATACTCTCAGGTCTACGAAGTGGCCTCTTGTTTAGAATAATATTTCACAATTGGATGATGGTCATGGAAAATGGATTGCTGCTCTAAGTTTCTCTCATATTCATATGCTCCCTAGTATGATTTTAGAGTCTTAGGATTAGATTTGATATTTTTTCGAGATTAGAAGCAAATGCAGTTTATTCTATTTTTAAATCTACAATTCCAGAATGTTTCGAGGAGGTCAAATTTGACCCTTAATATCTTGTGAAGAATGTGTATTGAAGGGAAGTCCTCCTGCACACATAATCAATGGAACTAAATTATTTAGTGTTTCTAGTGGGAGCTTCCCAAGAGAAGATTTGGTATTTTTTCGAGATGGTAACTTGGTGATCCCTAATTGGTTTTCAACAGGTATAGTTGTAGAAAAGTTTGAGTGAGCCTTTTTGGCATTGATTATCTTGCACCTCGAGATCTATTTTGTGAAGCCATTTGCTACACTGAGTTCTTGGGTCAAATGTTTGTATGACTGTGCATTTTCATGACTTCAGGAGGTTGTTTGACTAGTTTTCCAGGGCAATTCTAGAGGCTACTTGGCTTGTTTTTCTCACAGTACAAAATGCTAGAAAGTGGATTATGATGGTTTCCCACCTAAAAAAATTCATGAAAAATGTATATAGAAGTAGTTTCAAGTCAATAAAGGATGAAATTTGTTTCAAAATGACTATTTTTTAGCTGGGACCACATGGGGACTTGACATGCTTTACACAGTTATGAAGTTGTAAGTGTTTAAATGTTGGTAAAAGAGATACAATCATTAATTCTATAATCATGGACCACATTTTATAAGGGATGATAAAGGGTAGAAAGTTGTGGCTTTGTGGAGAATTCATGTCTACTTGTAGTTCCTTTTCAATGTAGTGAGAATTCCAGAGTATTTAATAGTCCATAGAAAACCACCACCATGATTATTATTAGAGAAGGAAGCCTTGCATTCAAAAGATCCAAAAATGGATTTGATAGATAGGCTTTGGAAGATCTATTTTAGGGTTGATTGTTCCATGTGTTGTTTGCAAATTAGAAACATGTAAAGAAGAGTGCATCTAAAAAGAGGAAGAAAAGAATTTGGCTGTCACTATGACTTAGTCCACTCCTTGAAGGTCTCACTATTTATTATGTTCAAGATAAAGTGGTAACTATGGCTTGTGAAAAAGTATCGAGTATCATGGTAATATACTCTCATTTCGATTGCCAATGAGGTCATAGGTTTTGTCAATCAATTGCCCGACCTAATGCAGTCTAGTTTGCTGCATAATTTGATTTATAAGCATTCTCTTCAGAAACCAATGAAAAATTATATATTATTAAGAATCGAAGTTGTTCCTTATTTATTGCTATGAAAGAATCGAATTTGTGCCTTAATTATTGCTATGATAGTGAGTGCATTTATAAATTAAAATGAAATGAAGATACCATTAGATAAAGTCATGACATTTTTTAATCTTGCTAGGATGTTTAAACAACTATGTGATACTAAAAACACAAATCATTTATACGTGATAATATTATTAGGGTTTCCTAATTATGAGGATGCATGTTTGTTTCTTGAAACCATGGCTCTGTTGGAAAAACAAGGATAGAGAACTGAGAGGGAATCAGTTGTTACCAAAATAAAACTTATACAACATTAATCAACCTTAAATCTCAGATCTGATAATTAATAGTGCAAGCATAAATCAATAACACATCAAAGAGACATGAACACCAAGATTTTTTACGTGGAAACCCTGTTAGGGGAAAAACCACGGTGGATGTTAGTCCACAAGATTATACCCTGTTAGAAGTATAATGAAGAATGAAAAGGGAATACACTTGCATTTAGGCACACTTCCTAGAGCACACTGCTCAGAAGGAAGGCTCACTACCTTACATACAATAATCATATTAAATCCATTTGATGAAGTTGAACTGAGAAATTAGCTTCTACAAAAGCCTGATTGCAGTTCTAGTTAGGTGCACAAAAACTTCTACACTCTTCCACACTCTACTCAATCTCTTCCACACTTTCCTCTTCTCTTTGAATGATCCGACCTTTATTCACACATGTACATCACTTGTACACACCGAAAACTACTTCTAAATGAGGAAAACAATATCATATATATATCTGCTACATGGACTTACATCAACCTTTAAGTCGGCCTCAAATAAAGAATAAATAACAACTATCAGCCTCAATACATGAATAAATTTTAGTGCACACCAACACAAGTTGGTCACAACATAGTGAGGACCCAAAAAAACACCTTCAAACACACCAAACAATAAAATATTAATGCTCATGGATCTGCAACACGCTAACACCATCATGTCAACCAAGAACATAAAAAATCGAGTACACATCAAAAAAATATTCGATCATGAACACTTCAATCAATGAGAATGTACAACAAGGATAGAGAATGATCTAAAATCATCCATGAATGTCACAAGTACATGCACAACACATGAAATTACCAGAATTCCATCTGCTTGATCCAAGAACACCATCTATAAAAACTGAATAAATGTAGGCACATAGATCTTCATAACTTCCACAAATATTGATGTCAACCTCTGAAAATTTTGGAAAACATACTAGAAAGGTTCAGCAACAAACCCTTTGAAGTACACTTTCAGATTAGTAACTTAAGGCTATTTCCACCATTTTGACCTACTTAGCTTCACTGGCTTCCTACATTATATTTTTTATAATTTTCTCAATCTCCTCGACATATGTAGCCTACAAGAACACCAATGATAATAGTGTTGACATCAATGACAACCACATATCAACAACATAACCACAACATCTAACAATCTCCCCCTTTGGCATTGATGGCAACACATGATGTGAAAAATAATACCATCAACCCAACTAACTCTTCTCCAACAATCTACCCCTAAGATTGTGCACTCTTTCCTATTTCCTTCTAATTCTATGTTTTTCACATTGATCTTCTCTCCCCCTTTTGACATAAATGAAAAATTTACACATGCTCTAATCATAAATTTGAATCATTTGACTACTCCCCCTGAGTAGAAGCCACCACAACATCAAACTAGAATAAGATATGGCTATGAATTCATGAACTGATGCAAATACATGCATCTTAGTTCTGATCGGGAGGGGAAATCACCCCTAACTTTCCTCTGAGGTACTCAAAAATATCCTTAGGCAACGTCTTGGTAAAAATATCTACAATTTTCTCCTCAGTAGGTATGTACTCCAATTGAACTTATTTGTCACTTACTTTGTCTCTCAAGAAGTAATACTTGATGGATATATGCTTTGTCTTTGAATGCAACACTGGATTCTTAGAAATGTTAATGGAACTTGAATTGTTACAGAATATGGCAATGGGTTCTTCATACTCAATTCTGACATCTCTCAACATTTGCTTCATCCACAACACTTGGGTACAACTATTTTCAACAACAATATATTTTGCCTCAATAGTAGATAATGAGACTAAGTTCTATTTTTTACATAGCCAAGATAAAAAAAAAATCTTCCCTAAGAAGAATGCACCACCACTGGGACTCTTCCTATCATCTACATCTCCTTCCCAATCAATATCAGTGAAAGCACTTAGGATACCAAAGACCAAGATCAACTCTCCCTTTTAGGTATCTAAAAAATATTTTCATAGTAGTCACATGAGAATCTTTAGGATCAACTTTAAATCTAGCAACCATGCATACAACATTCATTATATCTAGCCTGGTTTGATTCAAATAGAGTAATCCACCAATCATTGACCTATATCTTGTCTAATTTTATTTAGGAGAATCATCATTTTGTGTAAGTTTGCATCCGATTACCATAGGTGTACCAACTAGCTTTGAATCTTCCATGCCAAACATTTTCAGTAACTCTTTCACATACTTAGACTGAGATACAAAAATTCCATCATCTAGCTGAGTGATTTGTAGTCCTAAAAAGAATTTCAGCTCTCCTATCATTGACATTTCAAATTCACTTTTCATTTCATCGAAAAACTTCATACACAAATCCTCATCACCTTCAAAAATAATATCATCAACAAAGACTTCAATGATCAGTTCTTTGTTCTGATCCAACTTCAAATACAGATTGATGTCAACAGTACCTTTATTGAATCCAAGTTTCAACAAGTATTTATCTAATATAGCATACCAAGCTCTAGGAGCTTTCTTAAGTCCATATAGAGCTTTCTTCAATTGACATGCCATGTCCTTTTCATCAATCAACTAAAATCCATCTGGTTGTTCAACATAAAATTCTCCTTCTAGTTCACCATTCAAAAATGTTGACTTTACATCCATCTAATAAACTTTGTAATTCTTGAAAGTAGAATAAGAAAGAAATAATCTTACAACTTCAATTTTAGCAATAGGGGCAAAAGTTTCTTCCAAATCAATACCTTCCATCTATGAGTACCCTTTGCAAACTAGTCTTTCTTTGTTTCTGACCACATCACCTTGCTCATTCATCTTATTCTGGAACACCCACTTGGTTCCAATCACATTTTTATTCAGAATTCTAGGAACAAGATCCCATGTATCATTTTTTTGTATCTGCATTAGTTCTTCTTTCATGGCTTACATCTAATATTCATCCTTGCATGCTTCATTGATATTTCTAGGCTTAACTTTAGAAATTAAATAGTATTCTTCAAGAATCCTTCTTCTAGTTTGCACACCTTTTCTCTTATCTCCTATGATCTGACTATTAGAATGATTTCACCTCACATACTTAGGAGTTTTAAGATTTTCTCTGACCTCTTGTTCTTGAGTTCTTTCTTTTGCACTTCTGCTAGCTTCTGCTTCTTGATTTCCTTGGTTCACTGGAACAGTTTGAAGTTGATTTTGTGCCTGAACATTATTCTCATTGTTAGCACTATCATGTTGATCATCTCAATCATATCCACTAGATTTGGATGGTTTACCAATATCTTCATCAACTTTGACATTTGCACTTTCAACCATTTTATTCAAACTCTTATTAAAGCACTGATAAGATTTTATTTTAGTAGAGTATCCTAGAAATATTCCTTCATCATTTCTAGCATCAAACTTTCCTATATCATCATCTCTTTTGATATAGCATTTTCTTCCAAAAAATTAGAAATACTTGATAGTAGGCTTATAACCAAACCATAGCTGAAAAGGTGTCTTACTAGAATTATTGTTGACATTCACCCTATTAATGGTATACATAACACTACTTACAACTTCTCTCTAGTAGAAGTGAGGAATATTTTCTTCTAGCATCATGTTTCTAGCAATATCTAGAATGGTTTTGTTCTTCCTTTCAACAACTCCATTTTGTTGAGGGGTCTGGGGAGCAGATAGCTATCTTTGGATTCCATGCTCTTCACAAAAAAAATCGAATTCCCATGAAGTGAATACACCACCTTTGTTTGACCTTAAACATTTGATCTTTTGACCTATCTCATTCTCTACCATAGCATTGAAAATTTCGAACTTCTCTAATGCTTCATGTTTTTGTCTTAAGAAAGCTACCCATATTATTCTAGAATAATCATCAATGAGCAACATAAAATACCTTTCACCTTGTAGGATTTTGATTTTGGATGGACCACATATATTAGTAAGTATCAAATCCAATACTCCATTAGAGCTATACTGTTTGCTCCAAAAATAATTTCTTGTTTGATTTCCCATCTGACATTCCTTGCACAAAGTGTTAGTAGGATTCACTAACTTAGGTAGATCTCTTACTACTTCAGTAGAGATTATCTTGAAAATGTTATCAAAGTTCGAATGACACAACCTCCTATGCCATAACCAGCTTACATCAATTTGAGAAATCAAACAACTTTCACTAGCAACACTCAAATGAAAGATATTGCCTTTTGTATTTGTACCTGAAGCAATCATATTTCCAGAACTTCCCCTTATTCTATAGTTACCATCCTTGAACTGCAGATTGTAACCCTTGTCTACCATCTTTCCAACACTCAACAAGTTATGCTTTAAGTCTTCTACATAAACAACATCATCAATATTGTGCTTACCACCAAAAGAAATAGATCCTTTGCCACGAATCACACCAGAAGTGTTGTCTCCAAATCTTACAACACCACCATCATAGTTTTCCAAGCTTACAAACTTTCTTTTGTCACCAGTCATATGATGTGAACATCTGATGTCAATTACCAACTCATCTTTTTCTTCAATTTTTGCTGCAAGAGCTTTCTCAACATTCACATTACTAGCAGATTTAGTGGAACCTGACCATTTTCTTTGATAGCAATAAATACCCATTCATCTTCATTTCCAATTTCTTCATTAGTTACACCTTCTTCAGAAAAATAACACTTCCTTTTGTTGTGCTTGTTGCACACACTCCCTGTTCACAACGGGG
The DNA here is from genome assembly GCA_007115665.2 of Sequoiadendron giganteum. NCBI lineage: Eukaryota > Viridiplantae > Streptophyta > Pinopsida > Cupressales > Cupressaceae > Sequoiadendron > Sequoiadendron giganteum. The sequence goes on from CM021106.1 coordinate 279,194,750, forward strand.
ACCCTCTGTTCCCTCTTTTGCTTACCGGGTCCTTATTATTTTGCCTCATTTTGCATGCCCATTTTTGTGCCCTAAAAGGTTCAACATGTTCTCAAAAGGTCATATTTTAAGCTTGACCAAATTTGGGCCCCCTTGAAAATACCAAACATCTACCATTTTGGGTTTCCCTTGTCAGAATGCCTTTCTGACGTCCGTTGCGCCCTCTGGGCCCGGAAACTCAGGTTTCTGCTTTCGGATTTCCATCCTTGTTCTGTCGTTTCAAGCAGAAGCGGTGCAATGACTTTCCAGCCCTTTGGGTCTGTCATACTAGGATTCCATTCTTGGATTTCCTCTACAACTTCACCGATTCCAAACGAAAATGGCTAGGCGTCTTCCTAGACACTAGACCCCGGTCCTCCTGCCACCGTCTATGAATTTGAACTCATTAAACTACCTACCCCAGTACGAAGCATTAAATTTCTGCATTAATGGTTGTTTTTGGCTATTTAAACGGATTTTCTAACTGTCATTTTCACGTGACCAAGTGATAAAGAAATTTGGAGAGCTCTGAAGCATCCCACATTTTAAGCCTCCATGCCTGAGCTCTCGTCTTACCATATCTCGTGCATTCGATAGTATCCTTCATCAAGATTTTGAGGTATGTTTGCCATCCGCGCACCTCATCTTCTTTTTCATGAAATTCTGAGTTAAAACAATGTAAAAGGTAAACTTGGGTTAAAAACTAGTAAATTGGTATGTTCACGATGAAACCCATCTTTTAAAATCCCAAGAAATCACTTGAAATCTTCAAAATTCAAGACCGGAGCTCAACTATGCTATTGTCATTCTTAAGAATAGTCACTGGTGTCTCTCGGGCTCGGGCTTTCCCACCACTGTTCATGCGAAACTTAAACTTAAACTTCAAAATTCATGCGACCAAGCTCATCCCCGATCTTGGCCTTTGGATTTCCCCTTGCGGGTTTTCGTTGTGCCCCCACCGTTTTAATGGCCTCCTTTGAGCATCTTTATGACCTCCAGATCCCAGCCCTGTGAAGTCCATGTCAAACTTGCAAAAAGTCTAAAAATTGACCAAGAAATAAACTATCCCTGGGATCCGACCCTCGGAGTTCCGTCCACGGAATTCCATGCTAATTTCGTCATTCTGATGGTCTATCTCGAGCATCTTTCTAGACCTCGATCCCCAAGTGCATAAAGTCCATTTGACTTTATAAGAAAGAAACCAATGTCCAAACTCAATTTGGACTATGGTATCTGGAAATCCATCTTCGAGATTCTATTCTGACTTTTTCGTTATAAACAACAATGGCTAGACATCTTCCCAACTCTCGGAACCCGACTATACATTCTTGGTTCAAAAATACCAGGATGATCGAGCACCCTAAAGACCTTCAGATCCCGACCTTTGGGATTCTACATCCGGGTTTGCATGTCACTTTCGTCGTTTCAAATGGTTGTCCTGCGGCGACTTTCTAACCCCCGGGTCCCGACCCTCTATTTGCCACCAGACTTTCCCATCTTCTAATTGCGGTCTACATTTTGCCATTTTGTACGGCTGGACCCGACTGACTTCCCGATTACGACAACCGGAGATCCAAAACCCGATGCCCGAAATGCCATCCTCCCTACACGGTTTCAAACGACCTTCCTACAGCTAAGGCCCGAACGCCTAAACGAAGGCAGAGATGACCTCCAAATTGAAATTGGACTTCGACCCACTTCCTAAAATTTGGTCTTCTTTCACCCTAGCCCTTCACTGATCAGATCAAAGACTGGAAACATCATTAATAGTGTCTTGCCTCATTTTCCCTTCCAAATGACATTCTGCCAAGGGAATTCCGGCCCTGGGAACCCGAGTTGCCTATTTTACTTTCTTGTGATGTTAGAAGCTTATTAAAATATGAATAATGATTCTGGATCTAACCTCAACATGGAGGGAGTTGTCCGAGGCCATTTGCCATGTTTAATGTCACTGAATCACATTTCTTTGTGCAGGATTTATGGAATCCGGTGCAAAAACTTCTGGAGCCGCCAAAGAAAAGGGAAAAGGAACCGCGAAGACACCCTGAGGTAAGGAAGATAAGGATCAGATGAAGTTCCAATTCCAAGGGGTACCATTGCAATCTAGGATCACCACCCTTTGGAAGGACATCACAGATACAAACATCGGGCAGGTTGACATTGATGAGTTTACTCGGCGGGTCAAAGTGAGCCAAAAGATAGAGAATGCAAAATCAATCAGAAGCAATGGACTCGCTAAGGCTGTAGGCTTCCCGCCAGCTTTGGTGGCCCCTGAACTGGTATTGGCATGCTGGGAAGCATATCAGGCTGAAACCAGAACCATAGTGGATAGAGATGGAAATATTCTAGCACACATGTACCCTCTTGGGATAGCTACAACTTTCCACATCCCCACCTTTGAGACCATGGAGACACAAACTATGGAGGAGTGCAAGGCGTTATGGGAACAAGATCTGATGAGGTGCAAAAAATTGATCAATCAATAATGATTAAAGGATAAGCGAGCCAATGCTGGAAAGGTCCTGTAGGAGCTCTTCCACAGTGATTTCTTCAAGGATTACCATGACCTAATCACACTGCTAAGCAGAGTAATGGGTCTCCCTACTGCGGCCTTCTTCCAGGAATGGATGTTTTACTTTATACAGAAAATTCTCCATGGTAACGCTGCCTTTGATTGGGGAGAAATAATCAGTAATTGCTTCCTAGAGCAATTTATCAATGTGAGAAAAACATCACATTTCTATATGACGTCCTACTTGGTATACTCTCTTGCTAATTGGTGACATTACCATGGATTGAACATGATACCCAATGCGGCACCAGGAAGGGAGCTTAAGCCCTATGACCGATACCCTCAGCTACAATACTAGAACTTTAAGAAGTACTACTGTAGGGTAAATGATGCCTTCATCACTTACATCATCCAACTACTTGGAGGAGATTTTCATAAAAGAGTATTCCACAATGCCAGGGCCCTCCTCAAGCACTATGCCTTTTTATACATACAGTTCCCCAAGTTCACCTACCTACGCACTCAAGGATTCATAGAGAGGTTGAACAAGCTGCCCTGATACCCCAATGAATGGATCCTACTATTGGAGTTGACTCGATAGTTGCGAAATATTCATAATATCGTGAGCGAAAAACACTTGGCAGGGACACCTTATCCTATTGGCCTTGGTTAGGGAATGTAAAAGATCCACACCTCCTAATGTGCAAGTTATTCAGAGAAGGAGTTGGCCAAATACCACTTCAAGCAGTATACAGCTCGGCCACGAATGGACCCTTACAGTCTTATAAAAAAAGCCCTAGGATGTGAGTACGCCACCTCCACAATATCGAGGATTTCTGGGCCAACTGCAAGGACAATCTGGAGGTATAGTTGTGGCACTACATGCTCATGACTACCCTCTACGTGTAGAGGGTGAGCTTGTGTCCAGTCCCAAATCAACTTGAAGAGGATGAAAGCTCAGTGGTTGATCCTGGATATGATGTCATCACCAATTTTCCACTCCCTATGATTGACTAGACCGAGCATGTGTTTGATGACCGTGACATACTTACCAAGCCTGTGGGAACTCGAATGAGGGCATGGATCGACTAGCAAATAGCACAAATGAAACAATAGGGAGTCGCCTTAACATTTAAGGGACTCGAGAGTGAGCCTAGTGGCTCTGGTGGTGGTGTGCCTACTGCAACAATTGGGGAAACATCCAAAACCCTTCCATCAATCAAAACCAAAAAGGGAAAGGAAGCCAGTGAGCAGTTGCCCAAGTTGAAGGTTTATGCCCGCAAGGCATCAGAGGCCGATCCTTCCAAGAAGAAAAGGAAAACCACTGGAGGCACAGAGACATCTGTGGCAACCAAAGATCCACCTCATGGGATGGGGGGAGAAGGATCTAACCTACCAAGGTCTTCGTCTAATTTAATTACTACTATTGTTGCTGCTACCACCACTCCGTATACTTTACTTGCAGTTTTTGCTTCCTCCCCGCCTGCAGTGGATATTTCTGTCCACCTTGCTTCCACCTATCCAACCATGCAGATTATTCCCATGGATTCATCCTCCGTCGCGACCTCGCCAGTCTCTTCTTCCTCCATATCTCCTTCCCTTCCATCTGCTTCAACTGCTACAATGCCTACCCTTAGCCTCCTGAAATCCTTTGTGAAATACATGCAAAACATGCCATATGAGATTTCGAGGATGCTTATTAATCCAGTGGTTCAAGCTGCAATAGCCCAGGCTATGGCCCATGCTCTAGCTCTCCCTCCCCCTACCGAAACACTGAGAATGGAGGTGACAATGCAAATATCCGATGAACTTGAGCGACGACAACTAGAGAATGTGAAGAGGCCAAAGGATGAAGAATTTGAATACCATGAGCACCCTTTGTTTGAACACTTTGAAATTGATGAACTAGCCTACGAATCCACCAGTGAGGACAATGAGGAGCTAGACATTGAACTAATCAGGGAAACAAATGACCCCAACCTCAATGCAGAGTGGAGCAACCATTTTAAGGAGATTGAGGATAAGGAAGTTGAGGATCGTCTTACGCGTGAAGAGAAAATTGTTGCTCCAGAGACTAAGGGCAATAGGTCTCCAATTGAAAGGCATAGCGAAACCCTATAACACGATGGGGAAGCATACCTCCATGAAGATGAGAAAGAAGAGAAGCCTGAAGAGCATGAACACAACCAGAATGAAGAAGAAAAGGGTGTTGAGAGGGAGGATCCCTCCAACAAGCAACTGCACACTAGGTCTCCCACTAAGTGTATAATGCTTGAATAGGACTCCGATGAGGAGAAGAATGATACAGGAACTGAGGAGAGGGATCTTTTCATCAGAGCCATTAATCTTGAGGAGGATAGTAGAAATCAAAATGAACCACCCAGGGAAGAATCCCAAGTACCCGATTGGCTAGAGAGGCAGTTAAAGCAAAAGACTCCCACCCCAAAATATCCTAAGGCAAGGCTAGAGGCCATAATGGCCAGAGCACAAATAAGCGCCAAGAAATAGAAAAGGCCAAAGATCAGATTGAAGGTGACCATGGATGCCTCCAGATCTAGGGTACTACAAATAGCAACACTCATGGTTGGAGAACAAGGAATAACTTATAACGTCTCCACCATCAACTTGGGAGTGGCCACATGGAGCAAAAGTTTGACCACCTCTAGGAATCAGTCACTAAGGTGGTGCACATTATCCAACAAGATAAGGTTTTGAAGGAGGAACTCAAAGCACAAGTGGCCAATCTAACGGCCTATATTCAATAGTGGTCATCCTTGGATGAGCAGCATACTACGTCATCGGCCTCGCCTCAACTCTTGTCCCAGGAGCAAATCAACAAATTGGAAAAGAGAATAAATTTGGATGACTATGAAAAATTAGTTTCGGCAGGTCTTGGACATGGAAAACATAGGTATCAATTTGGTTGTTTGAATAACAAATAAGTTCTTGGAAGTATAGAGGACTCTTGAAGGCACGAGATAGATCTACGAGGGATTCCCAAGGAAGTACAGAGCAACCTACCTAAAAATTGAGGTCATACTCGCATTACTAAGCGAGGTCTAGGAAAAGGACCTTGCCCTCAAGGATGATGACCATTGGTTGGTGGATGTGTGGAAGCGTGATTTTGACTATCGGAAAAAGGAAGCTAGAGAAGATCCTAGAAAGGGTAGTTCTGGATATCGAATGGACCAAGGATTCCAGAGAGGAGTGCGCTGGGTACCTTAAGCTCATGACAGGGTACGAGCTGCCCATTGTCGAAATAAACCCAGAGAACATAAAGCCAGACTTTTTAAAGAGCATGGAAGGTGGGATGACGACTGAAGTTACCATTGATTTCATGAGTTTCACCACCTGAGCATTCGCCCAGTCAAAGATTTTTAGAGAAAGTGCTACCAAATATGACGATGACTGGAAGAAGCTCATCAACAACTCCCAGGAATGGAGTTACTAGATTTTGCTGTCTAACATCATGGAGTTGGTCAAGTTTCAACCCTTGATCTTGAGGTTCATGGAGTATGCAACCTTGAAGGAGCATGAGGAAAACCCTATCATCCATGAAGAGTTTCTAAAATAATAGCTACATCAAAGGGAAATCATCAAATAACTAAGGGACTAAATTGCTACAGTGTTGTCACTAGATGACAAAATAGGGAAACGACAAAATATATTTTATAAATGAAATATATTCAGGGGTAGGTGAAACCCTAGTGTAAAATGAATCTTGGCCACTCATTTTGCTTTTTGAAAACTATAAATAGGGCTCTCCTCCTCTCATTTTAGGAGAGTTGAGTTGTTGTAAAGGCATGCTGCAAGAATTATAATAGAAAATATAGTCATTTTCTAGTGTATTTTTGGGTTTCTCCACATGTTTCATGATTCCTCTCCCTTTAGTTAAAATTTTACTTCGAGTTACTTTGTTGTTCTGGTATTGTTTAGTTAGCTATAGTGGATTTAATATGTTATCTTTGGTTTTGAATATCTTTGTTGTGTGTATGCTTTCCTTGTCCATACTTTTGGTCATTTGCTACTGGTAGGTGACTAGGTAAAGTTAGTCTAGACTTTGATTTCATAGCTGCTCCTTAAAATTTTTCTTTGTTCACACTTACATGGTGAATGAATGATGAATATTTGTAGTCCTTAGAAGATAGCATAGATTTCACGATATTGTGAGAATTTAGATTAAGTGAAATTTTATTTAAGGAAACTGTCCACAATAGGAACCTCCATGATCACTGTTCATCGATAGTTGCAGGTCCAAGAACCATCCTTATTCCTCGCTCCTTTTCCTTTTTTTTAGAAACAATGTGTGCTAAGGTTCATTGCACATTGTAAATCCAAATCCGATGAAACAATGGAGTCTAAGACCGCTGTCTAAAGCTACAGCAAAAAGTGTAGTAATTTCATACTCGAAGAACTCCATTCATTGACCCAATTCTCCTATAACTTTAAATAACGTAAGAACGCCTTGTGATTCTAGTAAATCACATAAATCAAATGAGATATTCCAAGCATTGTCATGACCTGACATCCGAGAGACCTTGGGATAGTGTTCTGCAATTTCATTGTGGAAGATTGTATTTCAAGAGAGGTAATGTACCTCTGCATTACTTATATTGAGAAGTGCATAAAAACACCATCAACAAAATTGGCGCTAGAGGGAGGGCAAAAAGGTAAAGCTAGATCGAATTTGGTCACTCTCCTCTGAAAAATTTCATCAAGTTTTAAGATCTACACCAAGCAAAGGAGAATTTCAGGAATTATAGCCCCCTGTCTGAGCTAAGAGAGTTGAACGAGGGGAACCATCCATTACCGATTCGCCAAGGCAGCTTGTTGCTCCTTCACCTCCATCTCCTTCATCTTCACTAGAAGCACCACCCTCCGCTCATCTAGTCCATACATCCTTCCAGGTTACCTCTCCGGCTGGGCTGAAAACTGCCTTTCAGCCAAACACAGTCACCATCCTTGCTACTGCCTCATCAGTTGTTGTTGCCCTGTCACATTTACAAACCAATCTGGTGCAGCCACCTCCACCGCCCTTCCCAATGGTGTGGCTAGGTAACAACCCATCTCCTCTCACCTTCAACATCTACCATGATATGCCAAAAAATCAAGAGAATTTCTGCATGAAGTTCAACTCTCGAGACCGACAGAGGACAGCCAAGGAGCATGTCAAGATTTTCAAAATTGCCCTGAAGACTATGCAGATCATATATGAAGATGTGGCCTACAGGCTCTTTCCCTACTCCTTAGGGGAGGAAGCCTTCTACTGGTACATCAATTTTTTGGTCAGAACCATCAGCATCTGGGATCTTCTTAAGAATGCATTTCTGTAAAATTTTAAGACCCCGGTCAGCCCCACAGATTCATATCAACACTTCATGTCAATTCAAAGGGAGATCAATGAGCTGATCAGTTCATTCAATGACCATTTCCATAGAGCATACACCTAGCTACAAGCCTCATATGTTTTCAACAGGGTTGTCATCCTGCCCGTTTACTACGCAGTGTTGGACAACCTCACTTCAGCCCTAGTGAAAAGAATGAGACCGCCATCGACTAGGTTTATCGATGCATGCACTGAAGCCATTATCGCCAGCATCAATTTGGGGTAGAACATATCCAGTCCACTACCTTCTCTTTGACAAACCGCGCATCCGGTGCAGATTCGGGGACTCACGCAAGCATTGCAGCATCAAACGTCCTTATTGAACCCAGTGCCACAACTACCTCTGGTTCCACATCCTAGGCAACCAATGAATCAGGCATATCTAGTGCCTCCCTACCTGCTGCCCCAACAATAATAGTCATATCCTCAAAAACCCTAGGTACCTACGTACCTTTAGGCAGAAAAATTCCCTCTTGCTCATCAAAACCAGCCGGCTACATAGCTTGTGTTCCTTCAGAACATCGCGTCGCAACCAAACAACATCGAAAAGGACAAGATCGATGAGCTCAACAAAATGATCAAGAAAATGTCCACCAAAATGATGCACTTGAGGAATCAGAATAACTAGCTGTAGGCATCACAAAAGAACATCCAGGCCAACCTTAATAGGGAAAACTGAGATGAGCATGAAAATCGGGACAATTGAGATGTTGGCACGTTGTCGGGACATAATTATGACCGGAATTAGAATTCGGGCCAGAACTTTGAAAGAAGGCCCTTCCAAAGGAAAAATCGGAATTGGAATACAAGGCCCAACAATGGTGTCATTCCCACACCTCTTGATAAACCCAACACCAACGAGAACTCTGCAAGCGGGGTTTACTTGGTAGAAGCCACTCTATGCGGTTGGTGTTGCATACACAAAATGAGTCACCATTCTGAATTGGATTGTCTCGAATTCCAAACTGCCGCCAAGATTTTTTAGATTAAAGTTCAGAATGCAATGGACAACTCGGGGTGCAATGACATTGTCTCATCCAATCCATATGATTCCTCGGTATTAGTGTTGAACCAGGCTCCTTTCCCAAGGGAAAAGTGTAACACACATGAACTGGAGGGTGTCAATTCAAATAACAATGACGATAGGGTGAAGGAGGTAAGTTCTAAAAGTCCTTTAGCTCAGCTCTTTGATTTAGTAGATAATGGTCCTAAGGATGATGAAGAAGAGCCTAGGGAAGATGAAGTCCAAATGTTTCACTAGCGGACTACCCCTTACAACCTTAGGAATAGACAAGCTGGAGGTCATGCCGGAGGACCTTTTACGACCTCCACCCTGCCAAATAATTTCAGCACCCCTCCTGATCTGAATGCAAATAATAACCCGGGTTTTCCCCATACACCCACGTGGTACCTCAACCGAAATAAATAGAAAAACAACAGCCAAAGCCAAGCCACTAGCTCCTCCCATAATCAATAAATTGAGCAGATGGGGGAGTATTTTGCTAAGGAATTCAAAAGGGTGAAGATAAGTGTATCCACATTCAAACTTCTAAAGGTGCCTGACATCAGGAATGTTTTTTTCATAATGATAAATGGGACTCCATCATAGGGGTCGACTCAAGAAACTCTGGTAAAAAGGGTATCCTTTGACGATCAACAAAGTGGGCCAGTTGTTAGGAAAATATTCAACAGTAAGGTTGATCCACAAGTGGGTCAGCAACCAAAAAAGTAGCCTAACAGGGTGGCTAATCAGGCACAAACCCAAAGCAAGGGAAACAAGAAGGACAAGGCCCAATTCGCCCAGGTGGACATTTTTCAGAGGATTGTTCCAGGGGAAATTCGAAACTCCTCCCTTTCTGACCACTATCCACGTATTCAGAAAAAACCTCCATAATTTCTTCCTTGACTCAGGGGCCTCGGCCAATGTTATGCCCCTGAGCATGTGCAAAGCACTCGGAATAATGCCAACCCCTTCCCGATGGAAGGTGACACAACTTGACAAGATCAAAATTAGCATAGTGGGGGAAATCAATAGAATACCTATGCAGGTTGCTACTAATCCCCAGATCCAACAAACCATTGAAATTCAGGTGGCTGATATCCCAGATACATACGGTATAATCCTAGGAATGGATTTCATTAGGGCATTGAACGAATACGCCATGACTAATTACTCACATATGTGGCTACCATGGAAAGGGATGCCGAATTAGATTCAGATTGATTGAGAGCCATGAATGAGATTCATGATCACTGAGTACAACAACATGAATGAGGTGTTGTACACCAAAATAGGTTTGGAAAATTATTCCCCAGTGTCATACCTAAACGAGCAATAATTCCTTGAAAGAGAAGGAATGAGCGAGGTCTTCCTCATACTATGTAGCTCGCCTGCTAATTTGACCAATGTTTCTCAAAGCACTGAAGTGCTGATCGAATCTGATGAAGAGGAGCTAGGAGAGGATGACGCTCAGGGATTGCTCAACCATTTCCAAGATTTCATGGAAAAATGTGTTCAAGACCATTTTAGCCTGGGAACTCGAATGAACTTTGAGGAGCTCTTGCTCCCTAACTGGTGCAAGGTACATAATGTTGCTCACTCAAAATTTGACTGTTGCCTATGTCAAGCAGCAATCGAACATGTTAATAAGAGAGCTACTCCGAAGGAGAAGGTAGGATCTGCACTACATGAACAAACATGTTCCATCCCTCCACCTTCTAAAGTAGTTACTGAAATGGAGGCTCCATCGAAGGTGGGAGTCCAAGCTGCCTGTGCTATATTCAAGGATTCTCCTAGATTCTTGACATTGCACTTCGATGGATCTAAATGCAA
>CM021106.1:279205598-279342366 GCA_007115665.2 Sequoiadendron giganteum
AGGAGTTTTCCGAGGCCATTTTCCATGTTTAATGTTACTGAATCACATTTCTCTGTGCAGGATTTATGGAATCCGATGTAGAAACTTCTGGTGCTTCCAAACTAAAGGGAAAAGGAACCGCTAAGACACCCCGAGGTAAGGAAGATAAGGATCAGATGAAGTTCCAATTCCATAGGGTACCATTGCAATCTAGAATCACCACCCTTTGGAGGGACATCACAGATACAAACATCGGGTAGGTTGACATTGATGAGTTTCCTCGGCGAGTCAAAGTGAACCCAAAGACAAAGAATGCAAAATCAATCAGAAGCAGTGGACTCGCTAAGGCTATAGGCTTCCCGCCAGCTTTGGTGGCCCCCAAACTAGTATTGGCATGCTGAGAAGCATATCAGGCTGAAACTAGAACCATAGTGGATAGAGATGGAAATATTTTGGTAGAAATGTCCCCTCTTGGGATAGCTACAACCTTCCACATCCCCGCCTTTGAGACCATGGAGACACCAACTATGGAGGAGTGCAAGGCATTATGGGAACAAGATCCGATGAGGTGCAAAAAATTGATCAATCAATATTGGTTGAAGGATAAGCGAGCCAGTGCTGGCAAGGTCCCGTAGGAGCTCTTCCATAGTGATTTCTTTGAGGATTGCCATGACCTTGTCACACTGCTAAGCAGAGTAATGGGTCTCCCTGATGTGACCTTCTTCCAAGAATGGATGTTTTACTTTATAAAAAAAATTCTCCGTGGTAACGCTACCTTCGATTGGGGAGAAATAATCAGCAATTGCTTCCATGAGCAATTTATTGATGTAAGAAAGACATCATAGTTCTATATGATGTCCTACCTGGTATACTCTCTTGCTAATCGGCGACATTAGCATAGATTGAACATGATACCCAATGTGGCACCATGAAGGGAGCTTAAGCCCTATGAACGATACCCTCAACTACAATACCAGAACTTTAAGAAGGACTACTTCAGGGTAAATGATGCCTTAATCACTTACATCATCCAGCTGGTTGGAGGAGATTTTCATAAAAGAGTATCACACAGTGCCAAGGCCCTCCTCAAGCACTATGCCTTTTTGTACATACAGTACCCACATTTTACCTACATGTGTGCTCAAGGATTCATGGAGAGGCTGAACAAGCTACCCTGGTACCCCAATGACCGGATCGTACTATTTGAGCTGACTCGACAGTTGTGACATATTCATAATATCCTGAGTGAAAAATAGTTGGCGGGGACACCTTATCCTATTGGACTTGGTCATGGAATGTACAAGATCCACACCTCCCAATGTGCAGGTTATTCAGAGAAGGAGCTGGCCAGATACCACTTCAAGTAGTATACAGGTTAGCCACAAATGGACCCTTATGATCATATCAGAAAAGCCCTAGGATGTGAGTACACCTACCTCCACAATATCAAGGATTTCTAGGCCAACTGCAAGGATGATCTTGAGCTAGGGTTGCGACACTACATGCACATGACTGCCCTCTACATGTGGAGGGTGAACTTGTGTCCAGTCCCGGATCAACTTGAAGAGGATGAAAGCTCAGTGGCTGATCCTGGATATGATGTCATCGCCAATTTTCCACTCCCTGCGATTGACTAGACCAGGCATGAGGTTGATGACCTCGACATACTTACCAAGTAGATGGAAACTCAAATGAGGGTATGGATCGACTAGCAAATGGCATGACTGAAATAACAAGGAGTCACTTTAACATTTAAGGGACTCGAGAGTGAGCCTAGTGGCTCTAGTGGTGGTGTGCCTGCTACAAAAACTAGGGAAACATCCAAAACCTCGCTATCAGTCAAAACCAAAAAGAGAAAGGAAGCCAGTGAATAGTTGCCCAAGCTGAAGGTTTATGCCCACAAGGCATCAAAGGTCGTACCTTCCAAGAAGAAAAGGAAAATAACTGGAGGAATGGAGACATCTATGGCAACCAAAGATCCACCCTGTGGGATGGGGGGAGAAGGATCTAACCCACCAAGGTCTCTGTCTACTGTAATTACTACTACTGATGCTACGGCCACCACCCCATATACTTTACTTGCAGTTTCCGCTTCCTCCCCACCTGCGGTGGATATTTTTGTCCACCTTGCTTCCACCTCTCTAATCATGCAGATTATTCCCATGGATTCATCCTCTGCCATGACCTTGCCAGTCTCTTCTTCCTCCATATCTCCCTCCCTTCCATCCGCTTTCGTTGGTAGAATGCCTACCCTCAGCCTCCCAGAATCTTTTGTGAAATACATGGAAAACATGCCATCAGAGCTTTCAGGGATGCTTACTAATCTAGTGGTTCAAGCTGCAATAGCCCAGGCTATGGCCCACTCTCCAGCTCTCCCTCCCCCTACCAAACCACCAAGAATGGAGGTGACAATGCAGATATCTGATGAACTTGACTGACAACAACTAGAGGATGTGAAGAGGCCCAAGGATGAATAATTTGAATACCATGAGCACCCTTTCTTTGAATGCCTGCAAATCGATGAAGTGGCCTACGAATCCTCCAGTGAGGACATCAAGGAGTTGAACGCTAAACTAATCAAGGAAACAAATGACCCTGAGCTCAATGCAGAGTGGAGCAAGCAGCTTAAGGAGATTGAGGATAAGGAAGTCGAGGATTGGCTTGTGCATGAAGAGGAAATTTTTGCTCCAGAGACTGAGGGCAACAGGTCTCCAACTAAAGGGTGTAGCCAAACCCTAGAACATGATGGGGAAGCATACTTCCATGAAGATGAGCAAGAAGAGAAGCCTAAAGAACATGAACACAACCAGAATGAAGAAGAAAAGGGTGTTGAGAGGGAGGATGCCTCCAATGAGTAACTACGCGCAAGGTCTCCCACTAAGTGTATAACACTTGAACATGACTCCGATGAGGAGAAGAATGGTACAAGAACTGAGGAGAGGGCTCTTGTTATCAGAGCCATTGATCTTGAGGAGGACAATAGGAATCAAAATGAACCACCCAGGGAAGAACCCCAAGTACCTGATTGGCTGGAGAGGTACTTAAAGAAAAAGACTCCCACCCCAAAAGATCCTAAGGCAAGGCTGGAGGCCATAATGGCTAGAGCACAAATAAGCACCAAGAAAGAGAAAATTCCAAAGATCAAATCGAAGGTGACCACGGATGCCTCTGGATCTAGGGTGGTACAAATAGTGACATCGGTGGTTGGAGAACAAGGAATAACTTATAACGTCTCCACCATCAACTTGGGAGTGGCCACAAGGGAGAAAAAGGTTGACCACCTCCAAGAATCGGTCACCACGGTGGTGCACCTTATCCAACAAGATAAGGTTTTGAAGGAGGAACTCAAAGCACAAGTGGCTGATCTAATGACCTATATTCAGCAGTGGTTGTCCTCGGATGAGAAGCCTACTACATCATTGGCCTCACCTCAACTCTTGTCGCAAGAGAAAATAAATAAATTGGAAAAGAGAAGAAATTTGGATAAGACTATGGAAAATTGGTTCCGGCAAGTCTTGCACATGGGAAACATAGGTATCAATTTGGTTGTTCAAATAGAAAATAAGTTCTTGGAAGTATAAAGAACTCTTGAGGGCATGAGGCAGGTCTGTGAGGGATTCTCAGGGAAGTACAGAGCAACCTACCCAAAAATTGAGGCCATACTCACATTGCCAAGCAAGGTCTGGGAAAAGGACCTTGCCCTTAAGGATGATGACCATTGGCTTGTGGATGTGTGGAAGCTTGATTTTGACCATTGGAAAAGGAAGCTAGAGTAGATCCTAGAAAGGGTAGTTCCAGATATCGAATGGGCCAAGGATTCCAGAGAGGAGTGCGTTGGGTACCTTAAGCTCATGACAGGGTATGAGCTACCCGTTGTTGAAATAAATCCAGAGAACATAAAGCCACACTTTTTAAAGAGCATGGAAGGTGGGATGATGGCTGAAGTTACCACTGATTTCATGAATTTTTCCACCCGAGCCTTCACCCAGTCAGAGACTTTCAGAGACAGTGCTGCCAAATACGACAATGACTAGAAGAAGCTCGTCAGCAACTCCCAGGAATGGAGTTACCAGATTTTGCGGTTTGATATCATGGACTCGAACAAGTTTCAACCCTTGATATTGAGGTTCATGGAGTATGCAGCCTTGAAGGAGCATGAGGGAAACCCTATCATCGATGAATATTTTCTAAAAGAATAGCTACAACAAAGGGCAATCAACAAATAGATAAGGGATGAAATTGCTACAATGTTGTCACTAGATGACAAAATAGCGAAAAGAGAAAAGATGTTTTATAAATGAAATATATTCAGGGCTAGGCGAAACCCTAGTGTAAAGTGAATCTTGACCACACAATGGAATCAAATCTTAGCCACTCGTTTTTCTTTTTGAAAACTATAAATAGGGCTCTCCTCCTCTCATTTTAGGAGAGTTGAGTTGTTGTAAAGGCATGCTGCAGGAATTATAATAGAAAATATAGTCATTTTCTGGTGTATTTTTGGGTTTCTCCACATGTTTCATGATTCCTCTCCCTTTAGTTAAAAATTTACTCCAAGTTACTTTGTTGTTATGGTATTCTTTAGTTAGCTATAGTGGATTTAATATGTTGTCTTTGGTTTTGAAGATCTTTGATGTGTGTATGCTTTCCTTGTCCATACTTTTGGTCATTTGCTACTGGTAGGTGTAAAGTTAGTTTGGACTTTGATTTCATAGCTGCTCCTTAAACTTCATCTTTGTTCACACTTACATGGCAAATGAATGATGAATATCTATAGTCCTTAGAAGATAGCATAGATTTCACGATATTGTGAGAATTCAGATTAAGTTAAATTCTATTTTAAGGAAACTGTCCACAGCAGGAACCTCCATGATCACTATTCATCGGTAGTTGCAGGTCCAGGAACCATCCTTCTTCCTGGCCCCTTTTCCTTTTTTTTAAGAAACAACCTGTGCTAAGGTTCATTGCACATTGTAAAGCCAAATCCAATGAAAAAATGGAGTCTAAGACTGTTGTCTGAACCTACAACAAAAAGTGCAGTAATTTCATATTTGAAGAACTCCATTCATTGGCCAATTCTCCTACAGCTTTAAATCGCATAAGACCACCTTGTGATTCCAACAAATCACATAAATCAATTGAGATATTCCAAGCATCGTCATGACCTGACATCTGAGAGACCTCGGGATAGTGTTCTGCAATTTGATTGTGGAAGATTGTCTTTCAAGAGAGGTAATGCACCTCTACATTACCTATGTTGAGAAGTGCATAAAAACACCATCAACACCTTAGAAATCTAGTCTTCTCAAGTTTGTACTTTGAAACTCTTTCAGAACATCTAGATGTAAAATGACCTATCTTACTGCAAGAAAAGCATTTAATAGGTAAATTTCCTTTGTACTTACCATGACCTCTTGATTCTATTTCATAATTAATGCTTCAAATTCTTCGAATTCCTTTTCTTCATCTTCAATTTTCTTCATCTCATCTTCATACTTGAATGTCCTCTTCAAACTCTCTCTTGAATCATATCTCTACTTGCTTTTCTCGGATACAATAGCCTTGAAGGAAAATTCAGTCTTAGGAGCAAACTCACCGAATTCACTCAATTCAAATGTAGCAAGTTTTCCAATCAACATGTCTCTTATGATATTTGTCATTGTCCTGAGTTCATAAATAGCATGAGCTCTTGTTTTGTAGGAAGGGGGCACAGATCTAAGTATCTTAGCCACAATCTCTTCTTCATCTAAAACTCCACCGGCACATCTAATGCTCAACACCAGTTCATTTATCTTTTGAGAGAAAGAGAGGATGTTCTCATCTTCACTCATATTCAAGTCTTCCCACTTGCCTTTTAGACTTTTTAGCTTAGAAATTTTCACTAGTGCATCTCCTTCATACAATGTTTCCAAATTTTTCTAGATCTGCTATGCAGTCTTCAATCCTATCACATTTGTCATCTCTGAATATGTCAAATCACTCAACAATGCTTCTACTACCCTGGTATTAACTTCTACTTCCTTGATCTCATCTTTAGAGGAGGGACCATTCTGAGGAATAGTATATGTACTTTGTGTAATCTCCCAAAATGGTTCACCAATGCACTTCAAATGACACTCCATCCTGACTTTCCATAGAGAGTAGTTTGTACCATCGAATCTAGGACTATCCTTCTTGTATGATGCGATCTCAGATCACCTCAAGTTGCTAGGCTTCTTGAAAGGAACTAGCTCTAATACCAATTATTGGAAAAACAAGGATAGACAACTGAGAGGGGGGGGAATCAATTGTTACCAAAATCAAATGTATGCAACATTAATCAACCTTAAATATCAAATCTGATAATTAAGAGTGCAAGCATAAATCAATAACACATCAGAGACACATGAACACCAATATTTTATATGTGGAAACCCTATTAGGGGAAAAACCATGGTAGATGTTAGTCCACAAGATTATACCCTATTAGAAGTATAATGAATAATGAAAAAGGAATCCACTTGCATTCAGGTGCACTACCTAGAGAAAAATGCTCAGAAGGAAGGCTCACTGCCTTATATATAGTAATCATATTAAATTCATCTGATTAAGTTTAACTAAGAAATTAGCTTCTACAAAATCCTCATTACAATTCCAGTTAGGCACACAAAAACTTCTAAACACTCTTCCACACTTTGCTCAATCTCTTCCACACTCTGCTATGCTCTTTGAATGATCTAACCTTTATTCACACATGTACATCACTTGTACACACCGAGAACTACTTCTAAATAAGTAAAACAATCTCATATATATATATATATATCTACTACATGAATTTATATCAACCATTCAGTCGGCCTCAAATAAAGAATAAATAACAACTGTCGGCCTCAATACATGAATAAATTTCAATGCGCACCAACACAAGTTGGTCAAAACATAGTCAGGACCCAAAAATACACCTTCAAACAAACCAAACAATAAAATATTAATCCTCATGGATCCGCAACATGCTAACACCATCATGTCATCCAAGAACATGAAAAATCGAGCACACATCGGAAAAATCACTAATCACGAACATTCCAATCAATGTGAGCATACAAAAAGGATAGATCATGATCTAAACTCATCCATGAACATCACAGGTACATGCAAAACACATTAAATTACCAAAATTTTATCTACTTCATCCAAGAACACCATCTACAAAAACTGAATAACTATAGGCACACAGGTCTTCATAACTTCCACAAATCTTGATGTGAACCTCTGAAACTTTTGGAAAACATACTAGAAAGGTTCATCAACAAACCCTTTGAAGCACACCTTCAGATTAGCAACTTTAAGGCTCTTTCCACCATTATGACCCACTTAGCTTCATTGGTTGTCTATGCTATATTTTTTACAATTTTCTCAATCTCCTCGACATATGCAGCCTTCAAGAACACCAATGCTAATATTTTTGAAATCAATGAAAACAAAATATCAGCAACATAACCACAACATTCAATAGGTTCAACATAGAACTATAAGTTGATGACTAGCTTGAAGCAAAGGGAAACTAGAGTTGCATAGAGTGAATTAGATGTGAAGCATTCTCCTGATTGAAAGTCACTTGGAAATTTGGATTATTTTAATGTTTCTCTCCATGATATGGGGGATCTAAATAATTATGGCAACACATTTTAAGAAGGTTCGAGCTATATGGTAAAGTGTTGGCACCAAAATGATGAGATATTTTAATTGCAAACATGCAGTGACTATGTTAGCTGAAAATGGTTAATTTGATATTGCAAAGGAAATTTTATTATAGGTACATCAAGTTGTTGATGCCAAATGTATGAGTAAAGTAGCATATTCTTACTTGCACATGGGCAGTTTGTTCCTATGAAGGTTTATCTAAGCTGCTTGAAGGAAATTCTACTTTGCATCAAAACCCTAATTTAAGTATACCTAGCTCAAATGCATTGTCAAGCTAAATAGTGGTAAGATTTGTAAAAAAACATTGATAAGAGTAGTCTTTTGGTGCTCTTTTGTTATATGTTATATGTTTTGTATAGTGTTGCAATGCAATATTTTTCAACTCCTACAGTTCAAAAGGTAAGATCGTAGTTCTAGGGAGATTCAACAGGTAGTGACTAAATTGATGGAGGCACCCTATGTGTTTAACCATTGTCGGTTGTGGAAATCCTTCATGCATGGATTTGATGGGAAAAGGATAAGGTTGTGTCGTGGACACTATAAATATTTTCTTTTTTCCACCATAGTTCAAAGGGAAGTTGTATAATTCCAAAGGCAGAGGGGATTTCATCAACGGTTGGGAAAGAGGTGGAATTGAATAATCTATACCATCCCTCTCCAGCTCATGGGGGACCCACCAATGTCAAACATTATCTGACGGGGGAGTGGGGAGGCTCCACATAACATTTCTCATTGCTCCTTAAATTTTTTTGAGGTCTACGAGAGAAGTATAAAAATTTTGCGTAGCATTTCTTTCATAATGAAATGTTGATCAAATAGTGGTGTGACCTTGATAGGTATTTGATGGTAATGTTTAAAGGGGCATTATTTTTAATAGGGAATCAAAATAATTAAGAGAAGGCATGGGAAAAAGAGTTACCACAACTAGATATAAAAAAAATTAAATCTTTCACTTTTAAAATGGAAAAAAATCTTTAATTTTAAGCTTCAAAATAAAGAGACATGGGTGGATGGATTTTCTTAGCTGATAAAAAATAATTAACGGCTTTCATTTTAAAGAAAAATTTATTTAGTTGTGAATAAAATATAAAGGAACAGGTAAAATAAGTTTTTTCTTATAGTGAGATAAGAAAGAGGGAAAGGATTTAACATGTAAGATATTTTTGACTACAAGGTAAAAATGGAGGAAGGAATGAAGTTTTCTCATAGGGTAAGAGTATTTTTTAGTTGCAAGTGAAAGGGAAGAAGTATATGCATGAGGAGAGAAGAGAGAAGAATTTTCTAGTTTCTTGTTGCAAATCAAATGGAGATCAAGATGCCAAGTGTCTTCCACATATTCATTTTAGGGCTTCTTCTTAATCTTTACATTCTTTCTTCTTCTCATTTGTACGGGTTCCAATTTTTTCCTTGAAGCTCTATAGGGTAGGTAGAAGCTTGGCACAACATGTAAACTATCAAGTTAGGATGAATTATATGACTGTTGGTCATTAGTTTGAGATGTTTTTATGTTTTTAATGGTTCATCATGAATATATTTTATCTTATGACTGTCTCCACGACCGAGATGTCATACTTTTTAAATTCAATAATCAAGTATTATCTATGTTTTTCATGCAATTTTTTTGCACTTGAATGGCATTTATTATTCCGTTTAGTTCAAAGAGGAGTGTAATTGATTTAATGAATGTAATGGGAGTATTGTATTTCCAGGTGGATTTCTAAGAAAGGTCATTTGATAAGCTTTAGTGGTCTTGTTATCATAAGGTGATAACATTTTTAAGATCTTCAAAACATGTTTAACATGGAAAGATAAAATGCTTGTTATATGACTTCATAGCCCTTTTCTTGGCATCAGTCAATCTTGTGCATCTTTTTCTTTCAGAATGGTTCAAAACTTTATAAATCTAAATGAATCTTTTCTTTTTGGTTTAATTTATTAGGTTTTTGTATCTTGGTGGAGGTTAAAGAGTATAGGGGAAATGTATAGGAATCATTCATTTATCACCCTTCTATGTGTTTGAGATCAAGGCATATTTGTCTAATTTATGTTTTCTCAATGTGGATTCAAGGTGCACAGTGATCATACCTGGATGTAATGAAATGTTTAATACTTATTATACATTTATCTAAGAACCATCCACATGTTAGAAATCTGCAATGAGTTGTCTAGTGCAAGTATTATTATATGTTTAGATCTTTGAGTAGGAATACCCTCCCGAGTTTTGTGGAGCTCAAAGTGTAGAAGGTTGATTACAACCTTGACTGTTTGATTTTCTTATCTTCAATTTATTGATAGTGTAGATTCATTTGTCCTAAATATTTAATCCCTTAGTTTAGGCATTATTTTTCTCCTTAGGGTTGAAGTTTTAAATAAAAAACACCATGTTGAAGCTTCATCCTTGTTATGGACAAAGAACCACATTTCACATTGCATTGGAATGGTTGTGCTTGTTCCTTTATTTTACCTTGACTCTTTTTGGTCTTTCATAGGGTATGACTATGTATCTTTGTTATTACTACATACTTAAGTATCTTGAATGTCTACTTTAGTGTGAGTTTGACATGGGGGAAAACTCTCACTAAAATGGGGGAAAAATGTAGTGTCGAAAAAAGTAACCCTTTTTCACACTTAGTCTGGGAATTAACAATTAATGATAAAATGTACTTAATTATGCCTTATTTAGGGTGTTGTAAAGTGTTTTCTTACACTTTCACATTAATCTAGGGCTTCATTAATTAATTTAGGTTAATTGAGCTTAATTGGCCCTTTAATTCAAGTCTAAGCCTTTATTATTGCATTTTTAAAGAGTCTATCCAGACACCCATTAATGATATTTAATAAAATTTGCATTGGGAAATTTGGATTCCTAAAAAGTTGTTCTAGGACCCATTCCCCACTTTGGGAGAATGGGTCCTCCTAAACTAGGACCACTCTTTTATGGAATATTTGAGTTGGGTTTTTGATGTTATTTCACCTCCTCGAAGCAAGGTCCTAGAAAATCATACTAGGAACCATTCACCCAAGGTGGCGAATGGGTCCTCCTTGCCTGGGACCCACAATTTTTGAATTTATTTGTGATGGGATTTAATGATTTTCAATTCTAGATCTGATGTTGGTTTTGATTTTTTGAATTTTGGGGTTAATTCTTAGATCTATTATAAATATAAGGTTAATTCACATGGTTTCATCCTAAATATCCATAACAAATCAATTATTAAAGGCAGATTATTAAATTTTTATTGCAACAATTCAAGATCATATCATCATTTTAAAGGCATAGTGCATCAAACATGTTGTTGAGCTAGTGAGTTTATGAAGTATTGAAGGTCCATTTGCAAGCATTGTTTCACATCCAATTCAAGATCAAGATCTCCATTCTACATGGTCACTTCATGTTAGTTTGTAGATTTAAATTTCAAGACATCTTCCAAGGTATCATTGTTGCATGTTTCATGTTTCATGTCCTTATTTCATTGTTTCATCATAAGGTTTAATTACCTAAATAGGGTTTGACCAAGGAAAACCTTATTCCCTAATAAAAAGCAAGGTTTTCTCATCTTGAATGTCTGATTCCAAGTTTCTAGGTTGAAGATCAAGTGGAGAACAATATTGAAGAAAATTTGTCAAATTTGTCAAGTTGCAAAGTTGTCATCTATATTGAAAGAAAACAAAAATGAAGCTAAAAATTGTGTTTCAGATTTTTGGGAGCTAAGCACCAAAGAGATGGAAGTGCAAACATCAAGAAATGGAACCCAAAATTTAGTTTTTAGAAACCCTAATAGGGACCCATTTGCCACTAAAGGTGAATGAGTCCTCAATGACCTAAAAATAGTGTTTTCAACAAGGTACACATTGTTTTAGCCTCTCAAAACCTCCCTTATTGTTTCCTATAACAGTTAGGAATCATTTTTTATTGTTATTTGGGCATTTTGGCCCTCATAATTGAATGAAAAATTCCTTAGAAAAATTGCATTTTATCATCTTTATCAATTCATCTTGATAAAACCCCACAACCATTTTTCTTTGTTTCACATGATTAGAATATTTGTCTGGCATAAGTTTAGAATTTGGGGCATGCTTCTATTATATTAAAATTAATGAATTATGTGATTAAAAATTACTTATATTTAAAAGGATACATTATATTGTAATCTTCTCTTAAAAATGATTACTTGTGTTAAAAGGACCTTTGTGCAATCTTCTATAATGTTAAAAAGTTTGTGTTGATAAATTTTCTATTTTTAATAGATATATCTTTGGTTTATTTTATTTTATTTTTTTTAATAATTGTATGTTGATTTTTTATTATTATTTATCATTTAAGAATATTTAAAAAAATGAAAGACATTTGTACTTAATGATTTTAATTAAATGATTATATAAATGTTTATAATTATGTATAATACTAAAACAAATAGTTATATTTTGAAGTTATAAGATGAGAACACTCTTTTAATAATATTTTAAAGTAATGACACTCATCCAATATTTTAAGGTATTTCAAAGCAATGCATTATCTTAATTATAAAAATATGTTCTTGTTGAAATAGCAATGTTGTGTAGGTTTATTGTTGTGATAATTGATGTTGTAAAAATTACTTTATGTCAATGTAACCTTATGTTTGCATTGAATAAAATTTATGACACTTCTAGATGTGTAAATAAATATAAGATGCTACCATATTTATCCCTCAGACCATTAACATTTTCCTTGCTATACTTGTATACTTCAGATATGAGATGTGATGGAATTCAAACTTAGTGATGAATTAAAGATGAATGATAATGCATTCATTGTCTTTGCGAGGGTCCACAAGGCAATGCCACAATTAGATCAAAATCTTCTCTTCCCCATTGATAGATAAAGATTTTATCCACAACAACCCCTCACACATTAAAAATATCTCAAATTCTACTATGTTCTCTTTCATGTAAAAGTGAATCCATTGAAATGGAAGAAATAATTTATAAATTGTACAATTAGTAAACAAATATATTAAAACTACATCTTGTCACTTTAAATGTTGATATTATTACAAAAAAATTATAGCATATTACATTGATACAATGATTAGTGGTTAAAATTCAGTTATGTAGTTAGCAACAATTATGTAGTCTGCAGTTGTATTTATCATTTATGTGTCATGTGTTACCTTGTTCATTGCAATTCAATGCATAATCAATCAAGTATTCATCTTCATACAATATTAGAGCTTCAATAAAAAATAGCATTAATGTTTTGGCGATCAATATTTGAGTCATGGCATGAAAGATCTATAGTCTTCAGTGCATGAAGACTGATGTAAAGTCCTCAACATAGACATTTAAAGGAATAATGAAGTGGTACTAAGAAGACGCATTGATGAGTGTCTGATAGTTTTGGTGTGTTAGTGTAGAATATTCTACCTAAAATATTCTTCTAGATAAGTTTACTTGTTAGATTTTTAGGATAATTATTGCTTAGTTGTGTAATCATGCATGGAGTTGCATGCCTATTTTCTAGTTGACAGTTGTCATTCTAGATGGCTCTTCTCATGATTTATATATTGTACTCATTGTTAAGCAATTATCAAGCAAATAATCAATGCAATTATTTAGAGTTTATTCTTTCATTTTTTAATTTGTGTAATTCTGAAATTTGCAACTCAACTAGTATTCCTTAAAATTCTCACATGATAGAGCTAGAGATGCTGATTTTTTTATTATACTACTCTTTCTTTGATCTTCTTTAGTTTGGACTTCCTCTTTATGAAGCCTCTAGTATTTTTTATTCAATTCTTCTATGTGTAATATGTTCCTAGATCGAATCTAGAAGCTAGTAAATAACAACTTTGGACTATAGGGGTTTCTTGTATTCCATGGAGTAGGAGGTGAGACAAGATCAAGGCTAGGATCTCTTCTCTTGGATAGGACATTTATGACATCTATAATCATTAATTTGACATTGAGAACCATACTTACACTAATAATAATAGGCTCATTTCCCAAGTTATATCTTCTTTAGCTATATGTATGCATTTCTATGAAGTAAGTAATGTTGATGTGTTGGAGTTTCAGACAAATCCGGTTCCCTACTCTTGCATTCATTTCATTATTTCATCCTATACTCCTATAATATTCATAGAGAAGTTCTACCGTTAGAAAATTTCTATTGTCGAGATTGCTAATATCACCTTTGATCCTTCTTCCATGACAAATGGCCTATTGTTTAATCTATAGAGGAGATCTTCCCAAGGATGTGAATTATGATGTTTCCACCATTAAGACTAAGAGGAACATTTATTTTTTGGGTTGGTGTGCTGCTTGGTTTAAGTGATATTAATTATTAACCCTCAATTTTGGTTCTTGGAGGGGATCTTGCCAAGGTCTAGAGGGTATTTTGTATTATATCTAACTCTACAAGTGTTTTCGATGTCTTCTCTCACATTCATAACAAATTTAAAGTCATGCATGTCAAATGTGCTTGTGTGCACTAGTATGTTGGTGAGGGAGTGGAAGGATAATTATCTAGAGGCCTAGATTCCAAGGACCCACCAAATCATCCAATCAAGAAATGGGTAATCATTTGTTTGCAATATATGAGGATTCGTAAATGGTTACATAGTCATTTGCATGCATATATTATTAGTGGTAACTTGGAGGTAAGTTGCTTTGCAAGAGAAGATGCAACTCAAATTACCTTTTTGAGTATCATAAGATGTTAAATAGTTTATATGTATTTTGTGAGATGTGTCAATCTAGTAATCTATGTTCTTACAACTAGTTCTTGATAAAATGCATTCCAAAACATTAAAATAATTGCTAAGTATCTTATAGATGATTTTATATTGAGCATGTTTTCTAGGAAAATCGTTGATTAGTTCCTTGCATTCTATTGGAGGCTAGTGACCTCAAAGGCTAGAGGAATTTCTATCATCTCAGTTTAGCTTCTCCCTTTGATATGGTACTTTGCATGAGAAGTGTTTTTTCTTTTTTTTTACTACTTTCCCATTTAGGTGTTGATGGATTTCAGGAATACATATATTGTAATGCTTTATTTTTGGAGGTAGACGAGGATTTGATGTTGAATTCAATTTGGATTATTTTCTAGTGAGTTTATGAAACTATGATTGAGAATTATACCCTTTTTAGGGTCATCAAACAATTTGATAGGTGTCTATCGTAGCTCAATATGGATTGTTGTCAAATAATTTGGGAGTTAGTGATTTGATAGATCAAGAAAATCGTAGTCCAAGAACTCGATAATTCATCTCAAAACTACACTCTTTTGAGGGTCATGGGGTAGCTTGATGGAGTTCCACTTGATTCAATATTTGTTTCTTCAAGAAAAGATCTTCTCATAATTTTTTATTTATCTAATCAATAAGTTTTGTTATGGTCAAATTTGAGTTACTATGGGTACACTTACAAGAAAAATATAATAAAGGGGGAAATTTTAGCATATTACATTGATACATTGATTAGTGTTTAACATTTAGTTATGTAGTTAGTAACAATTATGTAGTCTACAATTTTATTTCTCATTTGTGTATCATTTTTTCCCTTGTTCACTATAACTCAAAGCATAATCAATCAAGTATTCACCTTTAGAAATATCTAGGTTGGTATAATCAAATAAATATAATTACATACTACACTTAGAAATTATTATTTTTTAGTTGTATTCAATGAGATATCAATGTTTTTAAGAGAGGTTAATGTTAGTGATGTCACAAAAATTGCACCTAGATGGTAAGTTTAAATTCTCAATAATCTCATGAAACATGGAAACATATTTGAGCATGTGGGTATGCTCATAGAAAAGATGAATCTTCAGATTATGGGCTAGTTCCATTTCACTTTTTCTAATGAAATGGCGATCTTGAAGGTAAAGGGATTAAAAGGCTTTGAAATAAACTGATAAACTAAATCTGAAAGTATGGTAATGCACCTAAATGGAATTGATTAGCAGCTTGATTCACAATTATTCCTCATAAAAATCTATTTTCATAGCTCAAATTGGATAGTCTAATCACATAAGTGTTTCACAGAAAGGCTTGATAATCTATGCCTTATGAAGTAAAATAATGTTTTCATGACTTGAAGGTGAAGATAAATCAATAGCACAGCCTATGACCTATGATTAAAACTACTTTTGTGTACATGCATTCATGAATCAGACAAAAATTTAAAGGTTTTGTATATTAATAATTGTGAAAAAACTAACTCACAAAACTAATCTCTCTTCGCAGAATGCAAAGGAAAAGAAGTAAGAACTAAGGAAAAATATTTTTTTTTACAATATATACAATAGATAACTCCCAAGAACTAGGAGGTGTGATAGGGAGGATGGGTGAATCAATCATTGATTCATACTCTAGGTCCTTCTTGGAAGACCTCTACGGTATCTTTCTCCACCCCTTGCAACCTATAGGATCTCTTCTATTCCTAGGATCCCCTGGTTCTCTTTGCCAACCCACCTATCAAAAAAATTTCTTCTCATCAAGCCATAACTTGATGCCATCTTATAACCCTAGCCATTTACCCTTAAGCTACCTTAAAGGTCAATTGCCTCCAATTATTGAAAAGGATTTACAGAGGTGTGGAGGTGTTTCCAAACATTGCATTCCATCCTATTTGGGGCATTATGGATCCACCAAAATCCATTTGCAGGTCACTTTCACCAAACCCTCTAAATTGGCCTAAAAGGCTACTAGCCCTAATTAGGTCTCCTTCTCCGAGAGATCAGGGTTTTTCTCAAAGTTCCTCCAAAGTAACCCCCAATCTTTTCTTGGGATTCCTGGTTCATGTGTCCACCCCTCAAGGATTTTTGGGGTCTTGAGGCCACAACTAGCTGTACAATGCCTTAACTAAAAATGAGCAAGAATCAGGCTTTTTAGGCCTGTCCTGACTTCCTTGCAACTTTCTGAGTTCTTCCCTCACAATCGAATTGGTAGAATCTCTGTTTCTTTACCAAACCTTGGTAAGACCCATACCTACCTTCTCAATAAGGAAATTTATCTTGACATTGTCACCTGTGCAAATCAAGTGCTTTGCACTTTGGTCTTCCCTAGCCGGACTCTCCTGTAGCTCGCCTAGGACAAGACTTCACATACAGTTCCTACAATTTCAAAGAACCTAACTCCTACTGTATGTACATCCATGAAGTCTAGTCACAAATCCCAAGGTTTTGTACAATTTGTATGATGGGAAAGTGAACTAACCCTCCATGCTTTACAAACTATCTGATTCAGGCCAACATAGTTGGTGCAGGAGCACCTAGGCTAACCTTCATGTTCTGTCATTTTTGGCTTGTATTTGACCTTAGCCAAGTCAGAGAGGTTGAGTGTTTGCCTTAGGCCTTAGATGGTTTTGTGTTTGTTTGGGTTAGGTGAATTAGTCATTAGGACTAAGGTCACATTTTGCCATTATGAGTAGTTTAATGTTGCTTAGCATTAGTAGCTTAGGTTGGAAAGATTAGAGTCTTTAAGTGGTTCTAAACACTTAAAGTGGTTGTAAAGATGCCTTAAGGCCATTTAATATGTTGGTTCCTTGAGATCTTGAGGGAATGGTGGTCCTAAGAAATAGGATCAAGGCATGAAGGAAGATGCCAAATGTTATAAGGCAGTTTGCATAGTTTGTTGCATGCAATCCGATTGCCTTTGGATTCCCTTGGGAATAGGAAGTGGAGGAGTTCAACCAAATAGCCTAGAATCATGGAGTGGGCATCTAATATGACCTAAGACTCGAATCTAAAGTAGAGAGAGTAGACAGAATGAGTCAGGAAGTTTTTGTAATCAAGTTTTGGTGAATGAAAGAAAGTGTTTTGCAAATTTCTGTGTTTTGTTGTTGATACCAAGCATATTGTGTGACAGTGATAGTGGATGGATTGAATGGTTTGAATTAGTGTTGGTATTGTGTTCATAGAGTAGATATAGGTATTTTTCATTCGATAATCAAGTTAGTGTAGGGTAGGCATTAGTGTTAGTTGAGTCATTTTATGTTAGAGCTCCTATTGGTCCTATCTTGACCAGTCGGTGCTTTCATGGCTCCCCCATGAAGTCTTTTCTTGGGAAACACCTGAGGATGGGTGGAATGTTAGGGGAGTCAGTAGTGTACATTATGTTAGAGTTAGGAAGCATGATAGAAAGGGAGAAGCTTCTCTTAGCCACTGATCTCTAGGCGAGCAAGTAGAGCCCTGTTAGAGAGCTAGAGGAGAAGCATTAAGGATTTCTTGTAGGGGAATAGAGTACAGTACGACCAAGTACACTTTCAGGTGGGTTAGGAGTAGTTCTTAGTGTGACAGGAGGTGTGGAATCTTAACACTTCATTAGAGTAAGGTTGGAAGAAGAAAACTAGTGAATGCCTAGAAGTTAGGCCTTGAAACCCTACATACCCTAGGTTATAGGAATTGACTGTACAGAGATTGTTAGGCCAGAAGAACCAATGAGCCATTTAAAACTTCCAAAAGGGTATCAAAATATGTCTTTAGTTTTCTGAGGTATTTGGAAGAATTCTGCAAGAAATAGGAAAAAGGGACTGGTAAGGACTACAAGGATTAGGCCTAATTGAGGTCTTTAAAGAGTGACATCTCGAACCCAATCAGAACAAGGCTAATGAACCTTCTACAATGGTTCAAATTGGCAATTTCATGAAGGTCCTGACAAGGATAAACACCCCTACAATGAAGAATGAGTTGCAAGTGAAGATGGCACTTAGAGTTCTCTAAGTGAGGAAGGAATTTGAGAAGAGAATTGAACTAAACACATGGTGTTTGTCCTCCAAGGTGAAGCACAGAGGAGAAAGCTCTTAGAGAAGAGTGAGTATTGGACTTAGTTAATCATCTAAGCCAATCAAGACCTAGAGGAGACTAGGTTCCTAGAAGAGACAAGAAAGGTCTCTTAGCATAATGCAAGCAAACCGAGGAGCACACACATCATATTAGTATCAGAGCTTGAATTGATTAGCCTTGTGGTGGATGTTGCAACCTACTGAATCAATGGGAGAGAATACATCTATGGAAGGTGCTACAATGGTGACTAATGTTGAGTTAGCCAAGAAGGTGGAGGAACAAGAAGAGGACAACAAGTCCCAAAGAGAAAGGTTGGCTCGAATGGAGCAACTCTTGGATGAAGTCCAAGAAAAGGCAGACAGAGTAAAAGACAAAGTAGATAAGAAGGAAGAACAAGAAGCAAGGGAAAAGGAAATAGAGTTGGAAGAGGAAGCTCTAATTCTTGACCCTTTGATTCCTGAAGAGACATTCTTAAAGGCACTAAAAGCATTGAGTGGCAAAGCTTTGAAAGGTGTGCCACTATTTTATGGACAAATGGATCCCGATTCAGTTGTGGATTGGATAGATAGTATTGAGAACCATTTTGAATGTGATGGTATCTCGGAGGCACAAAAGTTATGGTGGCCAAGTCTAGACTAAGAGGTTCAGCTCTTACTTGGTGGAAGTTTGTGCAAAGTGAAAGAGAGAAGGATGGAAAAGGTCCTATAGTTACTTGGAAAGGTATGGTGAACAAAGTGAAATAAACCTACCTTCCTGATGATTTTGAATTGAAAATTCATAGAAGGAGACACAATCTAAGACAAAAAGATTTAGATGTCCAAGCCTACACTGAGGAATTTCAAAAGCTATGTTTGAGATCAAGGGTAGTAGAAGATGAGAGCATTAAGCTTGCAAGGTACTTGAATGGTCTCAAATGGTCTATTCAAGAAGACATGAGTTTAGTGAACTTAAAAACCATTCGCCAATGCTATCAAATGGCCTTGAAGATAGAAGAGAAAAGAAAAAGGAAACAAGAGCAAACCTCCAAAAGTAGAGGTAAATGAAAAGATAGTAGAGGAAAAAGAGGTGGCTATGGTGGAAAAATTTCTAAAACAAAACCTCAGGGAGACACAAAATATAGTGAGCAGCAAGAAGGAAGTTCAAGTAAAGGTGGTAGAGGAAGGAGTTATAACTCTAACTCTAGAGGAAGAAATGGTGGACAAGGAGGAAGAGGCAACTACTTTTCCAACATGAAATGTTACCATTGCAACCAAATGGGGCACCCGACCTATAGATGTCCAGAGAAAGGTGGTTCTTCACATGGTGGTGACAAGAGAACTAACCTAGTTCATGAGGAATCCAATACAGCTAACAAACATTCTGAGGTTCCATTACATTTTGAGGAAGGTGAGAATCTTATGATGAGGAGAACTTTAATCAAAGAACCTGTGAAGGAGGAGCCAAGCCAAAGGAGGTCTTGTTTAGGATAAAGTGCAAGATGATGGGGAAAGTATGTAGAGTCATCATAAACTCAGGCTCTACTGACAATATTGTGTCAGAGGAAGCAATCAGCAAGCTGAAGTTGACAAGGATACCCCACACCAATCCTTACAAGGTCACTTGGCTCAATAAAGGCCAACATGTGTTAGTTAATGAACAAGCATGGGTGGAGTTCTCTATTGGGAGGTATAAAGACAAAGTCTTGTGTGATGTGCTACCTATGGATGCATGTCACTTGCTCCTAGGTAGACCATGGCAATTTGACCGTCAAGCCATACATGATGGAGGAAAGAATTCATATTCTTTCAAGAAGGACAATGTGACCTTCAAAATTCAGTCACTGTTAGAAGATGCTGAGGTGAGGACAGTAGGTTCAAATGTTCTTGTGGTAAGTGAAAAGGAGTTCCTAGAAGCTTTGGAAGAAGGTGAAGGAGTTGGTTATGCATTGGTGCTAAGACCAAGAGAAGGAGATGAAGGTAAGGTGACCAAGAAAACAAAGTTACCAAAGGAGTTTCAAGACATGCTGCAGACTTACCAAGGTGTAGTAAGTGATGGACAACTAGTAACTTTACCCCCTAAAAGAGCCATAAGTCATAGGATAGACCTTATCCCAGGAGCTACCCTTCCCAATAAGGCAGCTTACAAGATGACCCCTCAACAAAATGAGGAAATTGCTGCGTAAATACAAGAACTTCTAAACCAAGGTCTCATCCAAAAGAGTATTAGTCCATGTGTCGTACCGAGTGTCCTTGCACCTAAGAAAGGAGGAACTTGGAGGCTTTGTACTGATTCAAGAGCCATTAATAGGATTACCATAAGGTATAGGTTCCCTATCCCTAGGATTGAAGACCTAATGGATTATCTAGGTGGAGCTAAGTACTATAGCAAGATAGACTTGAAGAGTGGCCATCACCAAATAAGGATACATGAGGAAGATGAGTGGAAAACAACCTTCAAAACTAATGAGGGTCTATATGAGTGGCTTGTCATGCCATTTGGATTGTCTAATGCCCCCTCCACATTCATGAGGCTCATGAATGAAGTACTCAAAGACTACATTAGAAAATTTGTAGTGGTATATCTTGATGATATACTGATCTATAGCAAAACAAGAGAAGGACATCTCAAACACCTAGAGCTGGTTTTCAAGAAGCTACAGGAAGAGGAGCTAATGATCAACTTGGAGAAATGTGAGTTCATCAAGATAGAATTGGTGTACCTTGGGTTTGTGCTATCTCAGGGAAATCTGCAAATGGATGAAAGCAAAGTGGAGGCTATCATGAATTGGCCTACTCCAAGGATAGCAACTGAGGTAAGGATTTTTCATGGTCTTGCACAATATTATAGGTAATTCATAAGGCATTTTAGGGAAATTTGTGCTCCTATGTTGGATACCATTAAGGGAGGCATGAAGACCAAATTTGTATGGAATGAGCATGCCAACAAGAGTTTTGAGCTGCTAAAGGAAAGGATATCTACCCAACCTATTTTGGTGTTGCGAAGCTTTGAGAAGCTTTTTACCATTGAGTGTGATGATAGCAATGTGGCAATTGGAGCTATTCTAAGCCACGAGGCCAGACCGATGGCTTTTCATTTAGAGAATTTAAGTGAAGCCAAGAAGAAGTACTCTTCTTATGACTTGGAAATGTATGCATTGGTCCAAGCTCTAAGGAAGTGGAGGCACTACTTGCTTCCCAAATAATTCATTGTGTATTCAGACAATCAAGCACTTAGTTTCCTGAATTCACAAGACAAGTTGAGCCATAAGCACATGAAGTGGGTTGAGTATCTACAAGCTTACACCTTCAATATCAAGCACAAGAAAGGTGTCCTCAACAAAGTAGCAGATGCATTGTCAAGAAGAGCTCTCACAATTCAGGAAATATAGTTGAAGAGCATGGGAATAGATCTTTTCAAGGATCTATATGTAGATGATGAAGATTTTGAAGAAATCTATAAGGTATGTGTTGAATACAAGAACCATTTTCATAGTAAATATGCTGAGTATACTTTGCAAAGTGGTCTATTGTTTAAAGGAAATCAATTATGTGTTCCTAGAGGTTCCATTAGAGAGAATTTGATACAAGAAAAACATAATGGCGCTTTGAGTGGTCACTTTGGGATCACTAAGACTCAAGAACTTGTTCAAAGGTTCTATTTTTGGCCTAAGATGAATCTTGATGTTAGGAGGTATGTGGAAAGTTTTGTGGTATGTCAAAAGGCCAAGGCACTTCTTCTAATGCAGGACTTTACCAACCACTACCTATTCCTACTAGGCCATGGGAATGATCAAGTATGGATTTTGTAGTTGGATTACCCAAGACAAGGCAAGGAATGGACAGTGTTTAAGTAGTTGTTGACAGATTCAGCAAGATGGCTCACTTTGTGCCATGTAAGACAACCAATGATGCCAGCCAAATAGCATCTCTTTTCTTCA
The DNA here is from genome assembly GCA_007115665.2 of Sequoiadendron giganteum. Lineage (NCBI taxonomy): Eukaryota > Viridiplantae > Streptophyta > Pinopsida > Cupressales > Cupressaceae > Sequoiadendron > Sequoiadendron giganteum. The sequence goes on from CM021106.1 coordinate 279,227,948, forward strand.
AAGAGATAATGAGAATCCATGGGTTACCTATCAGCATTGTATCAGACCGAGACACTAAATTTATGAGTCACTTTTGGAAGACCCTTTGGCAAAGGTTAGGCACTAACTTGTACTTTGGATCAGCCTACCATCCCCAAACTAATGGTCAGACCGAGGTTGTTAATAGGAGCCTTGGGAATCTCTTGAGATTTTTGACAAAGGAGTATGGGCAACAATGGGATCAGTTGATTGGGCAAGCTGAATATGCCTACAATGACACTGTAAACAGATCCACAGGGAAGAGTCATTTTGAAATTGTATATGGCCTACATCCTAGAGGAGTGTATGATTTGAGAAACTTGAAGGATGAAGTGAAAGGAAGTGGATATGTTGATGAATTTTCTTATGCTATGCAAGAGATACATGATACAGTAAGGAAGACCTTGACAAAGAACACCCTAAAACATAAAATCAAGGTGGATGAGCATAGGAGGACAGTCAAGTTCAATGTGAGTGACATGGTTATGGTGCATCTTAACAAGTCCAGACTTCAAAAGGGAGTCCCTCACAAGTTGAAGATGAGGAGGATAGGTCCCTGCCCTATCTTAGCTAAGTATGGTGAGAATGCTTTTAAAGTTGAGCTACCTGATGATAGTGGACTGTCCCCTATCTTCAACATTGCAGACTTAGTCCATTACAAAGGACCACAACAAGAAATGGATTAGAACCTTCATGAAGTGATCAGAGATGTGGAAGATCTACACTTACCTATTGCTATAGTCTCATGACCTGACAATATACTAGACACTAGGGTCTACAAGAAGACTAGAACCAAGGAATACAAAGAGCATCTAATCAAGAGGCATGGCCAAGCTGATGTTGATGTAGTATGGATAAAGGAAGTTGAGTTCAAGAAGATGGGGACTGATCCAAGCCTCATCAATCCAAGGGTGGATTGAACTTTCTGTTTTGGGGAGGATGGTGCAGGAGCACCTAGGCTAACCTTCATGTTTTGTCATTTTTGGCTTGTATCTGACCTTAGCCAAGTCAGAGAGGTTGAGTGTTTGCCTTAGACCTTAGATGGTTTTGTTTTTGTTTGGGTTAGGTGAATTAGTCATTAGGACTAGGGTCACATTTTTCCATTATGAGTAGTTTAATGTTGCTTAGCATTAGTAGCTTAGGTTGGAAAGATTAGAGTCTTTAAGTGGTTCTAAACACTTAAAGTGGTTGTAAAGATGCCTTAAGGCCATTTAATATGTTGGTTCCTTGAGATCTTGAGGGAATGGTGGTCCTAATAAATAGGATCAATCCATGAAGGAAGATGCCAAATGTTATAAGGCAGTTTGCATAGTTTGTTGCATGCAATCCGGTTGCCTTTGGATTCCCTTGGGAATAGGAAGTGAAGGATTTCAACCAAATAGCCTACAATCATGGAGTGGGCATCTAACATGACCTAAGACTCGAATCTAAAGTAGAGAGAATTGACATAATGAGTCACAAAGTTTTTGTAATCAAGTTTTGGTGAATGAAAGAAAGTGTTCTGCAAATTTCTATGTTTTGTTGTTGATACTGAGCATATTGTGTGACAATGATAGTGGATGGATCGAATGCTTTGAACTAGTGTTGGTATTGTGTTCATAGAGTAGATACAAGTATTTTTCATTTGATAATCAAGTTAGTCTAGGGTAGGCATTAGTGTTGGTTGAGTCATTTTGTGTTAGAGCTCCTACTCGTCCTGTCCTGACCAGTCGGTGCTTTCATGGCTCCCCCATGAAGTCTTTTCTTGGGAAACACCTAGGGATGGGTGCAATGTTAGGGGATTCAGTAGTGTACATTATGTTAGAGTTAGGAAGCATGACAAAAAGGGAGAAGCTTCTCTTAGCCACTGATCTCTAGGTGAGCAGGTAGAGCCCGGTTAGAGAGCTAGAGGAGAAGCATTAAGGATTTCTTGAGGGGAATGGAGTATAGTACAGAAAAGTACGGTTTCAAGTGGGTTAGGAGTAGTTCTTAGTGTGACAAGAGGTGTGGAATCTTAACACTTTGTTAGAGTAAGGTTGGAAGAAGAAAACTAGTGAATGCCTAGAAATTAGGCCTTAAAACCCTACATACCCTATGTTATAGGAATCGACTGTACGAAGATTGTCAAGCCAGAAGAACCAATGAGCCATTTAAAACTTCCAAAATGGTATTAGAATATGTCTTTAGTTTTGTGAGGTCTTCGGAAGAGTTTTGCAAGAAATAGGAAAAAGGGACTGGTAAGGACTACAAGGATTAGGCCTAATTGAGGTCTTTAAAGAGTGAAATCTTGAACCCGATCAGAACAAGGCTAATGAACCTTCTGCAATGGTTCAAATTTTCAATTTCATGAAGGTCCTAACAAGGATAAACACCCTTGAAATGAAGAATGAGTTGCGAGTGAAGATGGCACTTAGAGTTCTCTAAGTGAGGAAGGAATTTGAGAAGAGAATTGAACTAAACACATGGTGTTTGTCCTCCAAGGTGAAGCACAGAGGAGAAAGCTCTTAGAGAAGAGTGAGGAGTGGACTTAGTTAATCATCTAAGCCAATCAGGACCTAGAGGAGACTAGGTTCCTAGAAGAGACAAGCAAGGTCTCTTAGCATAGTGCAAGCAAACTAAGGAGCACACACATCAACAGTGTGGAATACAAAATATTTTTGAGGAAAACTTAAAGCTAATTAATGAAACTATCTAATTCCAATCACAACTCAAAGAACATCTACCCTACAATGTGCATAGATTACAGTGCCAGGATTAATCCATTAAAGCACTACAACACTATAAACAAGACAATTTTTCATTCAAAACACATATGCTTTCTTCTTCAAATTCCAAAACCTTTTGTCATATCAAATGCATCCAACCCTGCTTTTAGGTCAAGGCACACCATAAATAGGTCATCAAAAATAGTTAATCATTCCCCTTGGTTGTGTGTAGCTCCAACCATATTATGGAAAAGTTGCAAAATGGAACATTTTGCAACTTCTTTCCAATTTCTAGAAAAGCTATGCAAATGAGTTCCAAAACTCATCAAAGCTTTCCCAAACACTATCCTAATGACCAGAACATGTTCCTAACCCAAGCTTGACCCAAATGACATAATGATGACATCATCTTGTAACTGTTGCCAAATAGAAGGCTTTACAACTTCTTAGCCCAATTTTGCACCTTGTAAAAGTCCTAACCCTATATCTAAACCCCTATCTCACCTACTCAGTGGTCACCATGACCTTCATCAAATCAGAACAAAAATTTTACTAAGACGCTCACACAACAAAACTAAAACATAGATTGCTTAGTTATCCTAGACCAGCTATGGGTGCTCCTGCACCATTCTCCCCCCTCTGCACAAACACTAAGGAATGTGGGGAGAGATCAGGGATAGATCAATACCATACTTATTGAAATGAGCTTCTTCCACCCATGTAGCCTCAGACTCAGGTTTGTCTTTCCACTGTATGAGATGTTCCATGTACACCTTGTGCCTTGTAGACTTCTCCACTCTGGATTCCAAGATCCTATCTGCTTGCAACTTGTCCTTAGGAGGTAAGACTATAGTATTCGCATCCTCCAATACATCCTTACTATTCAGAGTCATCTCAGTTAATGGTCCTTTATACCTGATCAAATCAACTACATTAAATACTGGTGAAATACTTAATTCTGCAGGAAGCTCTACCTTGTAGGCATTCTTTCAATACTTAGCTAACACTTGACATAGTCCCACTCCCTTCATCTGCAACTTAGTTGGTACTCCCTTCTACAATCGAGATTTGTTGAGATGGACCATGACATAGTCCCCTACTACAAATTGGAGATCTTTTCTAGACATATCCACTTTAGCTTTCAACTTGTGAGTAGCCTCTATGATTGTCTTCTTCACTTGCTCCTGAATCTCCTTCATGGTCTGAGATAAATCCTCAACATGGCCACTCCTATGCTCCATAGCTCCTAAATCTCTAAGTTCATACACACCCCTCGGGTGCATTCCATATACTATTTCAAAAGGACTTCTGCCTGTGGTCCAGTTCACACTATCATTGTAGGCATATTTAGCTTTTGATATGACCATGTCCTATGTCTATCCATACTCCTTGATTAGGCATCTTAGAAGGTTACCTAACACTCTATTAATCACCTCAATTTGTCCATCGGTCTAAGGATGGTAGGCTGATCCAAAAGACAAGTTAGTACCTAATTTGCTCCATAGAGTCTTCCAAAAATGACTCATGAACTTCACATCCCTATCTGAGACAATGCTCAATGGCAATCCATGGATCCTCACAATCTCTTTGAAGAAAAGGTGAGCAATATAGCTAGCATCATGGGTGGTCTTGCAAGGAACAAAGTGACTCATCTTACTGAACCTATCTACCACCACATAGACACTATCAAACCTTGTCTTAGTCTTAGGGATTCCTACCACAAAGTCCATGCTAACACATTCCCATGGTCTATTGGGAATGGGTAGAGGTTGATACAAACCTGTATTGCTAGCTCCCCCCTTGTCTTTCATACAAAATACACACTGCTCCACATACCTTCTGACATCCATTGGCAACTTGGGCCAATAATAGAACCTCTGCACTAGTTCTAGTGTCTTGTTGATACTAGAATGGCCACTAAGACTACCATTGTGCTTCTCTTGGATGAGAATCTCCCCTCATTGAACCTTTTGGAACACATAACTAATTCCCCTTGAACAAAAGTCCACTTTTCAATGTATATTCTGAGAATTAACTATGAAAGTGATTCTAAAAATTAGAACACACCTTGTATGCCTCAAAGAAGTCTTCATCTTCTCCATAGAGATCCTTGAAACTCTCTATCCCAATGCTCTTGAATTGAATCTCTTGTACTATCAGCAACCTCCTACTTAGTGCATCTTCCACCTTATTCAATTGTCCCTTCTTTTGCTTGATGGTAAAGGTGAAGGCTTGAAGGTACTCCATCCACTTCAAGTCTCTATTGCTCAACTTTTCTTGTGTGTTGATTTAGCTTAGTGCTTGGTTATCTGTAAACACAAAAAAATCTTTAGGTAGGATATAATGCCTCCAATTTCGAAGTGATTGTAATAGAGCATATAGTTCTAGGTCATAGGTAGAATACTTCTTCTTAGCTTCATTGAGCTTTTCACTAAAGAAAGCTATAGGCCTGCCTTCTTGGCCTAGTACTCCTCCTACTGCAATTCCTCTGGTATCACATTCCACAGTGAATAACTTATCAAAACTAGGTAACAAAAGGATGGGTTGAGTTTCCACTTCTTGTTTCAATTTTCTCAAAACCCTTCTCTTCTTCAATAGTCCATTTAAACTTGGTATTTAAGCCAACTTTAATAGTATCAAGTACTAGTGCACATATGCCACTAAAGTTCCTTATAAACTTCCTATAAAACTAAGCTAACCCATGAAAAATCCTTACCTATGTCTCGGTGGTTGGTGTAGGCCATCTTAGGATAGCTTCCACCTTGCTTGGGTCCATCTTCAATGATCCTTGGGATACTACAAACCCCAAATACATAAGCTCTTGTTTGAAGAACTCACACTTTTCTAGGTTGATGGCTAACCTCTCCTCTTGCAACCTTTTAAGAACCATCTCCACATGCTTCAAATGTTCCTCTGATGTCTTACTAAAGATGAGTATATCATCTAGATACACCACTACAAATATCCCTGTGAAATCCTTAAGAACTTCATTCATGAGCCTCATGAATGTACTAGGGGAATTTGAGAGGCCAAATGGCATAACTCTCCACTCATATAACCCATTAGTTGTCTTAAAGGATGTCTTCCACTCATCTCCATCTTTGATTCTAATCTGATGGTATCCACTCTTGAGATCCAACTTAGTGAAATACTAAGCTCCTCCAAGACAATACGTCAAATCCACAATCCTAGGAATAGGGAACCTATATCTGATTATAATTCTATTTATAGCCCTAGAGTCAGTGCATAGTATCCACTTACCACATTTCTTGGTTGCTAAGACCACTGGTACTGCACAGGGATTGATGCTCTTCCTAATTAGTCCTTGGTCTAATAACTCCTGCACTTGCCTAGCTACGTCTAGGTTCCGATCTGGTGTGAGCTTGTAAGCTGCTTTGTTTGGAAATAAAGCCCCTAGTATGAATTCAATCTGATGACTGATGGCTCTCTTTGGAGGTAAGGTTGCTGGTGTTCCATCACTGACTATGTCTTTGAGCTGTTCAAGCAACTTCTAGACTGCTCTTGGTATCACTGTCTTCTTGGTCTTGTCTTCTTCCTTGGGTTGCACCGTGACCACATATCCTTCTCCTCCTTGTTGTAGAGTGTTGATAAACTCCTTTCCACTACTTAACAAGACACTAGGGGTCTTTGACTATCCTTCTTCCTCATCTAACAATGACTGCAGTTTGAATGTCTTTCCATCCTTCTTGAATGAGATAGTGTTCTCTTTTCCATCATAGATGTCTCCTCTGTCATACTACCATGGCCTACCCAATAGAATATGGAATGCATCCATAGGGAACACATCACAAATCAACTTGTCTTTGTACCCTCCAATTGAGAACTCCATCATTGCCTGCTCATTGACAAGAACACTCTGCCCTTTATTCAACCATGTCACCTTGTAAGGATTAGTGTGGGGTACTTTCTCCAACTTTAAATTCCTCACTACCTCCTCAAAGATAATGTTATCAGTAGACCTTGAATCCACTATAACCTTGCATACCTTTCCAAGTATTTTGCATCTTACCCTGAATAAGCCTCTCTTTTTCTTTGGGTCCTCCTTGACTAGTTGTCTGATTAGAACCCTTCTAAACATCAAGTTCTCCCCCATTTCTGATTAAATGTGACTAACCTCTGGTGACTTGACACTCATAGTGTCTTCTTGAGCATATGCTAATCTCTTTTCTATATTTGAAGAAGATGCTTTCTCTAGGCACCTATAAGCAAGATGTCCTACTTGACCACAGTTGTAACACTTCATGCTAGAAAAGTAAGAGTTACTTCTTCCTGCTCCTCTTCCTCTATTAGAACCTCCTTGAGATCCTCTACCTCTATTATAACCTCCTCTAGAAGTTGTTTCATTTCCATGCTTTGTGATTTTAGACACTCCTTGACTTCTTTGTTCAGTCCCTCTACCTTGGTATCCACCTCTATGTCCTCTTTGATCTCTGCCTTTTCCTCTACTCTTAGAAGCTTGATCTTGTTTGCTCTTAATTCTCTCTTCAATCTTTATAGCCAATTGATAACATTGGTGCACTATTTTGGGACTTAGAAGAGTCATCTCCTCTTGAATGTTCCACTTCAAACCATTAAGGTTTCTAGCCACCTTAAGACTCTCATCCTCAAATACATTAGACCTCATGCAAATTTTTTGAAACTCCTCTGTATAGGAATTAACATCTTGGTCTCTTTGTCTCAAGCTCTATCTTTTCTTATGCAACTAAATTTCATAATCATCTGCCATATATGCTTCTCTCACTTTGGCGACCATTCCCTTCCAAGTGGAAATAGGTTTCTTGCCTTCCTTTTCTCTCTCTGTCTGAATGAACTTCAACCATGTCAAGGCAAAACCTCTCAATCTTGATTTGGCCACCTTTACCTTCTATGCTTCAGTGACTCCATCACACTCAAAATTGTTTTCCATTCCCTCTATCCAATCCATGACTAGATCAACTTCCAATTTCCCACTAAATAGTGGTATTCCTTCAAGTGCTTTCCCACTCAAAGCCTTCAATGCTTTCAAGAAAGGTTATCTTGCAGATTAGGGTTAGGTTCAGGGGTCTTGTCTTCCTCTACAACCTCTTTACTCTTGGGTTCCCTTCCTTCCAATTTATCACTAACCTCATCGGTCTTGGTCTGCACATTATTCATTGCTTGCTCAAGTTGAGCTATTCTTTCCCTCAATCTTCTATTGTCTTCCTCCTGATCTTCAACCTTCTTGGCCAACTCTACATTTGTCACCATGATTGTAGAACCACAAGATTCAAGATCTGACATACATTAAGCAATCCCAAATCTTTTGTGTGCTCTGATACCAATCTGATAGGGAGGATGGGTGAATCAATCATTGATTCATTCTCTAGGTCCTTCTTGGAAGACCTCTAGGGTATATTTCTCCACCCCTTGCAGCCTATAGGATCTCTTCTATTCCTAGGATCCCCTGGTTCTCTTTGCCAACCCACCTATCACCAAAGTTCTTCTCATCAAGCCATAACTTGATACCATGTTATAACCCTAGCCATTTACCCTTAAGCTACCTTAAAGGTCAATTGCCTCCAATTCTTGAAAAGGATTTACAGAGGTGTGGAGGTGTTTCCAAACATTGCATTCCATCCTATTTGGGGCATTAGGGATCCACCAAACTCTATTTGCAGGTCGGTTTCACCAAACCCTATAATTGGCCTAAAAGGCTACTAGCCCTAATTAGGTCTCCTTCTCCAAGAGATCAGGGTTTTTCTCAAAGTTCCTCCAAACTAACCCCCAATATTTTCTTGGCATTCCTGGTTCATGTGTCCATCCCACAAGGATTTTTTGGGGTCTTGGGGCCACAACTGGCTATATAATGCCTTAACTGAAAATGAGCAAGAATCGGGCTTTTTAGGCCTGTCTTGACTTCCTTGCAACTTTTTGAGTTCTTCCCTCACAAGCGAATTGGTAGAATCTTTGTTTCTTTACCAAACCTTGGTAAGACCCATACCTACCTTCTCAAAAAGGAAATTTATCTTGACATTTTCACCTCTGCAAATCAAGTGCTTTCCACTTTGGTCTTCCCTAGTTGGACTCTCCTCTAGCTCGCCTAGGACAAGACTTCACACTTAGTTCCTACAATTTCAAAGACCCTAACTCCTATTGTATGCACATCCATGGAGCCTAGTCACCAATCCCAATGGGCCATACAATTTGTACAATGGGAAAGTGAACTAACTCTCCATGCTTTACAAACTGTCTGATTCAGGCTAGCACAGTGTTGAATACAAAATATTTTTGAAGAAAACTTAAAGATAATTAAATAAACTATCTAATGCCAATTAGAACGAAAAGAACATCTACCCTACAACATACATAGATTACAGTGCCAATATTAATCCATTAAAGCACTACAACACTATAAACAAGAAAAATTTTCATTCAAAACACATGTGCTTCCTTCTTCAAATTCCAAAACCTTTTGTCATAACAAATGCATCCAACCCTGCTTTCAGGTCGAGGCACACCATAAATAGGTCACCAAAAATAGTTACTCATTCCCCTTGGTTGTGTGTAGCTCCAACCATATTATGGCAAAGTTGCAAAATGGAACATTTTGCAACTTCTTGCCAATTTATAGAAAAACTATGCAAATGAGTTCCAAAACTCATCAAAGCTTTCCCAAAAACTATCCTAATGATTGAAACATGTTCCTAACCCAAGCTTGACCCAAATGACATCATGATGACATCATCCTACAACTAGTGCCAAATAGAAGGCTTTACAACTTCTTAGCCCAATTTGGCACCTTGTAAAAGTCCTAACCCTCTATGTATCTAAACCCCTATCTCACCTACTTAGTGGTCAACATGACCTTCATCAATTCACAACAAAAATTTTACTAAGACACTCACACAACAAAACTAAAACATATATTTCTTAGTTATCCTATACCACCTATGGGTGCTCCTACACCAAGGTGGCACTAGCAACTAATTGATCCTTCAAAATATCTTCTAAAATGCCTCTCACGAGCAAAAGAGAAAAGCCACAAAAAGGGGCCCACAACTAATGTAAGATGAGATAAAATAGCTCCAAACTTTGTCTCATGATTAGTTTGACCAAAAAGGACTCAAAAACCACTCCACCAACTAAAAATGAGACTCAAGACCCCTGATGAACTCCACAGTTAACTCTACACAATTTGAGGACTTCAAAAGCACTTCAGATATCTCTACCTCCTGATTTTTCATGATTTAGGGATGAAGGTATTAATTTGAACAAATAATAAAGTATTCGGTAATGGATCACTTTATTAGGTGTTATTAATTTGATCATTCTTGCATTTTAAATAACAAATAATAAAGTAATTTATTAACCATTAATTTATTATTTGTTTACATTGTTTATTGATTTCTAAATCATGCAAATCAGGGGAATGCATGATGTTTGAGTTTTATTTACATTTTGAAAACACTTGCAAGGGTAATGAAGAGGGTATTAGTTTGAAATGATAAGTTTTAAATATAAATGAAAAATGCACCCTAAAAGGGTTGGCCAAAATATGGGTAAAACAAAACCCTAAACAACTATTTGTGGTCTCTTACACTATTCTTCATTTTGTAATTTATAATTTATATGCCCTGCCTGGGTGCCACCATAATAGGGTTTCACTTGAGCTATGTAGGTGATTGAATGATGATCTGGAGCTTGATCTAGAGATAACTCGAGCTTTTCTTAGCCTCTTATGTATTTAACTATTGGCCTGCATGGTAAGCTCTTCTTTCTACAAAAAAATGTTGTGATTTCATGCTTGACTCCTCTTGTATAGAATGAAAGCTTGATTTTTTCTACCTTTTTGGGAAAAATTAAGAGAATTCCTAACTTTATTTTGGATCTCTACCCTTTTGAAGCAGGCCACAACTTTACTTGAAAGCATTTTGGATTTCTCCTTGAAATAGAAAATATGAAGCTTTTATTTTCTTTTATATTTAGAAAATCTTCATGAAGAAAACTCCATTTGAAATAAACACTATTTTTTTTACATTCTTGTGTATTCTAGGGATTTCATTTACTTAGGTTATCCTATTGAATCCACCCATGTGCTATTACCTTCAATGAATATTTCCAATATTTCCCTCATTCATGAGATATGGTGACTATCTTTTTCCTTTTAGGTCTTCCTTTTCATATCATTGTCTATGCATATTCTTCTTTTCAAGCCCCATTGTACTTTGTCAAAAAGGCTTTATAATCCATTCACAGCTGCCAAGTGTTCTTTATTGTCAACTATCACTTACTTAACCTTATTAGTATTTTGAAAAGGATGCCTTTGATGTGCCTTCACCTTTTCATATAGTGACTATAACTTGTTTGTTGGTTCAATCCTTCATCGACTGCAATCATCAAATAATCATTAGCATTCTTCTTAGATCAATATCCATGGACTGTAACTTAAGTTGCTATAGTCTTCTCTCTTTTCACCTATATGATTGTACCCTAACATTGTGACTATTTAAATAAACCCTTGTCCTTCCATCCTATTAGTTCACTTCGTGACATGCTTATAAGGAAATATCTTTTCCTAAAGAAAGGCCAACTACCATCCTTGATGTATGAAAATCCTTATGCATATCCTTGATTTTGATAGTGACACTATATCCTTATTGGATCCCCCAAATATGGTGATTTTCATGGAAAAAAATAGAGTTTATCTTGCTTAGAGCTATCATAATCTTTGTGATTGATACCTTCAAAACTCATTACCATTTTAATCTCTTCATATGACTATGTACACCATACTTGACTGTGATGACTAACTCTCAATGAAACTGTTCTTCCTTGCAATTCTCTTGATCTGATACTCCTAAAGAGAACTATTCTTCATGCATTAATGATTGTCCTTAAAGAAACAAGACATACCCTTTCTTTAGTCACCCTTGGTCATTGATCTATCAACCTTCATGAGTGCTTTATTTACTTCCTCTTGTTGGATGTTGTGGTTGTGCTTCTGATATGTGGTTGTCATTGATGTCAACACTATTAGCATTTTAATATGCTTAAGGTTGTATATGTCGATGAAATTGAGAAAATTGTATAAAATATAGTACAGGAAGCCAGTGGAGTTGAGAAGGTCAAAATGTTGGAAAGCTCTATGTGTTGAATATCTGAAGGTGCACTTCAAAGGGTTTGTTGTCCAAAATTTTCAAAGGTGTGCATAAAGTTTTGTGGAAGTTATGAAGATCTTTGTGCCTACAGCTATTTAGTTTTTGTAGATGGTGTTCTTAGTTGAAGTGGATAAAATTATGGCAATCTCATGTGTTGCGCATGTACCTATGACATTCATGGATGAGTCTAGATCATACTCTATCCTTGATGTACATCTGTTGTGATTGGATTGTTTGTGATTAGATATTTTTCTGATATGTGCTCGTGTGTTCATGTTCTTGGCTGACGTTGTGGTGTTAGCGTGTTCCGGATCCATGTGGATTAATATTTTATTGTTTGGCATGTTTGGAGATATTTTTTTGGGTCCTCACTATGTTGTGACTGACTTTTGTTGGTACACATTGTAATTTATTCATGTATCTAGGCCGACAATTGTAATTTATTCTTTATTTGTGGCCGACTGAATAGTGGATGTAAATCCTGTAGCAGATATATATACAAGATTTTTTTCCTCATTTAAAAGAAGTGCTCAAGTGTACAAGTGATGTACAAGTGCAAATAAAGGTCAGATCATTCAGAGTAGAGTGTGGAAGAGTTTGAATAAGTTTTGTGTGCCTAATTGGAATAGTAATCAAGCTTTTTCAAAAGCTATTTTCTCAGTTCATATTCATTAGATGGATTTAATCTGATTGTTGTATGTAAGGTAGTGAGACTTCCCTTTGAGCAGTGTGCTCTAGGTAGTGTGCATGAATGCAAGTGAATTCTCTTTTTATTTTTCATTATACTTATAATAGGGTATAATCTTGTGGACTAACATCAACCATGGTTTCCCCTAACAAGGTTTCCACATATAAAATCTTGGTGTCCATGTGTCTCTGATGTGTTGTTCTTATGCTTGCACTGTTAATTATCAGATTTGTTATATAAGGATTGGTTAATGTTGTATAAGTTTAATTTCGGTAACAACTGATTCACCCCCCTCTCAGTTGTCTATCCTTTTTTTGCCAATAATTGGTATCAGAGCTAGTTCCTCTGAAAAAATATTAACAGCTTGAGGTGATCTGAGATGGCATCATTTAAGAAGGATAGTCCTAGATTCGATGGTACAAACTAATCTCTATGTAAAGTCAGGATTGAATGTCATTTGAGGTGCATTGGTGAACCTTTCTGACAGATGACACAAGCTCTTACAGTCAAAGTTGAAGAGAAAAATGAGTGTGTAATTGATAATGGATGCTCACATCATATGACTGGTGAAAAAATAAAAATTTTAAGCTTGGAAAACTATGATGGTGGTGTTGTGAGGTTGATGACAACACTTTTGGTGTGATTCGTGGTAGAGGAACTATTTATTTTGGTGGTAAGAACAATACTGATGATGTTCTTTATGTAGAAGGCCTAAAGCACAACTTTTTGAGTGTTGGATAAATGGTAGGGAAAGGCTACAATCTACAGTTCAAGAATGGTAAGTTCAGAATAATAGGAAGTTTAGGAAATATGATTTCTTTAGGAACAAAGACAAAAGGTAATATCTTTCATTTAAGTGTTGCTAGTGAAAGTTGCTTGATTTCTCAAATTGATGTAAGCTAGTTATGGCATAGGAGGTTGTCATGTTAAATTTGATAACATTGTCAAGATAAGTTCTACTCAAGAAGTAAAATATTTACCTAAGTTAGTGAAGCCTACTAACACTATGTGCAAGGAATGTCAGATGGGAAAGCAAATAAGAAATTCCTTCTAGAGAAAATAGTACAACTCTAATGGAGTACTGGATTTGATACATACTGATCTATGTGGTCCTTCAAGAATCAAAATACTACAAGGTGAAAGGTATTTTATGTTACTCATTGATGATTATTCTAGAATGATATGGGTTGCTTTCTTGAGAGAAAAACTTGAAGCATTAGAAAAGTTCAAAAGTTTTAAAGCTATGGCAGAGAATGAGACAGGTCAAAGCATCAAATGTCTAAGGTTAGACAGAGGTGGTGAATTTACTTCATGGGAATTCAATTATTTTTGTGAAGATCATGGAATTCAAAGACAACTATTTTCTCCCTGGACCCCTCAACAAAATGGAGTTTTTGAAAGAAAGAACAAAACCATTCTAGACACTACTAGAACCATGATGTTGGAAGCAAATGTTCCTCATTTCTATTGGAGAGAAGTTTCAAGTACTGTTGTGTACACCATTAACAGGGTGAATATCAATAGTAATTCCAGTAAGATGCCTTTTGTGATATGGTTTGGTTATAAGCCTACTGTCAAATACTTCAAAAAATTTGAAATCAAATTCTACATCAAGAGAGATGATGATATAGGTAAGTTTGATTCTAGAAGTGATGAAGGAATCTTCACAGGATATTCTACTAAAAGCAAAGCTTACCGGTGCTTTAATAAAAGGTTGAAAAAAGTGGTTGAAAGTGAAAATGTTAAGGTTGATGAAGACATTGGTAAATCATCTAGATCTAGTGATTATGATTCAGATGATCAACATAATGATGCTAACAATGATGCTCAGACACATAATCAACTTCAAATTGTTCCGGTGAATCAAGGAAATCAAGAAGCGGAAGTAAGAAAAACTGCAAAAGAAATAACACAAGAACAAGAGGTAAGAGAGAACTTCAAAACTCCTAAATATGTATGAAGAAATCATTCTAATAGTTATATCATAGGAGACAAAAACAAATGTGTGCAAACTAGAAGAAGAATCCTAGAAGAATGTTGTCTAATCTCTAAGGTTGAACCTAGAAATATAAGTGAAGCATGTAAAGATGAATATTGGATGGAATCCATGAAAGAAGAATTGTTGTAGATACAGAAGAATAATGCATGGGATCTTGTTCCTAGACCTTAGAACAAAAATGTGATTGGAACCAAGTGGGTTTTCTGGAATAAACTGAATGAACAAGGTGATGTCGTTAGAAACAAAGCAATATTACTCACAGATGGAAGGTATTGATTTTGAAAAAAAATTTGCTCCTATTGCTAGAATTGAGGCTGTTAGATTATTTCTTGCTTATGCTACTTTCAAGAATTAAATTTTTTATCAAATGGATGTGAAGTCAGCATTTCTGAATGGTGAACTAGAAGAATATGTTTATGTTGAACAACCAGATGGATTTTAGTTGATTGATGAAAAGGACATGGTATGCCAATTGAAGAAATCTCTTTGTGGATGAAAGCAAGACCCTAGAGCTTGGTATGATAGATTGGATAAATACTTGTTGAAACTTAGATTCAATAAAGGTATTGCTGACAAAAATTTGTATTTCAAACCAGATTAGAGCAAATAATTGATCGTTGAAGTCCTTTTTGATGATATCATTTTTGAAGGTGATGATGATTTGTGTATGAAGTTTTCTGATTAAATGAAAAGTGAATTTTAAATGTCAATGATAGGAGAGCTAAAATTATTTTTAGGATTGCAAGTTACTCAGTTAGATGATGGAATATTTGTATCTTAATCTAAGTATGTGAACAAGTTACTAAAAAAGTTTGGCATGGAAGATTCAAAACTAGTTGGTACACCTATGGTAATCGGATGAAAACTTACACAGAAAGATGATACTCCCAAAGAAAATTAGACAAGATAAAAATCAATGATTAGTGGGTTACTCTACTTGACTCAGACCAGGCCAGACATAATGAATGTTGTGTGCATGGTTGCTAGATTTCAAGTTGATCCTAAAGAGTCCCATGAGACTGTTGTGAAAAGCATATTCAGATATTTGAAAGGGACAGTTGATCTTGTTATTTGGTATCCTAAGGATGATGATCTTACTCTAAGTGCTTTTACTGGTGCTGATTGGGTAGGAGATGTAGATGACATGAAGAGTACCAGTGGTGGTGCATTCTTCTTAGGTAAGAAGCTGGTATCTTGGTTAAGTAAAAATAAAAATTCAGTTTCATTATCTACTATTGAGGCAAAGTATATTGCACCTGCAAACAATTGTACCCAAGTATTATGGATGAAGCAAATGTTGAGAGATGTTAGAATTGATTATAAAGAACCCATTGCTATATTCTATGACAATTCAAGTTCCATTAACATTTCTAAGAATCCAGTATTGTATTCAAAGATAAAGCATATATCCATCAAGTATCACTTCTTAAGAGACAAAGTAAGTGACAAAGAAGTCAGACTAGAGTACATACCTACCAAAGAGAAAATTGCAAATATCTTCACAAATTCATTGCCTAAGGATACTTTTTAGTACCTCAAAGGAAAGTTAGGAGTAATTTCCCCTCCTAGTCAAAACTAAGATGCATGTATTTGCATCAATCCGTGAATTCATTGCCATATCATATTCTAGATTGATGTTGTGGTGACTGCTACTTAGAGGGAGTAGTCAGATGTTTCAAATTTGAAATCAAAGTATATGTACCTTTTCCATTGATGTCAAAGGGGGAGAGAAGAAATGTGAAAAATTGGGAAAGAAGAGCAATGAAGGAAACAAGAAAAAGTGCACAATCTCAGGGGGAGATTGTTGAAGAAGACTTAGTTGGGTTGATGGTATTATTTTTCACATCATGTGTTGCCATCAATGCCAAAGGGGGATATTTTTGGATGTTGTGGTTGTGCTTCTAATATGTGGTCATTGATGTCAAGAATATTATAATTTTAATCTTCTTAAGGTTGTATATGTCGAGGAAACTGAGAAAATTGTATAAAATATAGTACAAGCATCCAGTGGAGCTGAGAAGGTCAGAATGTTGGAAAGCTCTATGTGTTGAAGATTTGAAGGTGAACTTAAAAGGGTTTATTGTCGAAAATTTCTAGTATGTTATCAAAAAATTTCAAAGGTGCGAACAAAGTTTTGTGGAATTTATGAAGATCTGTGTGCCTACAACTATTCAGTTTATGTAGATGGTGTTCTTAGGTCAAGAAAATAAAATTATGGTAATCACATGTGTTGCGCATGTACCTACGATGTTCATGGATGAGTCTCAATCATAATCTATCCTTGTTGTATGTCTACAGTGATTGGATTATTCATTATCGGAGATTTTTCTGATATGTGCCTGTGTGTTCATGTTCTTGGCTAGCATTGTGGTTTTAGCGTGTCGTGGATCCATGTGGATTAATGTTTTATTTTTCGGCATGTTTGGAGATGTACTTTTGGGTCCTCACTATGTTGTGACCAACTTGTGTTGGTACACATTGTAATTTGTTCATCAAGGCTGACAGTTGTAATTTAATTCTTTTTTTGTGGCCGACTAAATAGTGGGTGTAAATCAGTGTAACGGATATATACAAGATTGTTTTCCTCATTTACAAGAATTTATCAAGTGTACAAGTGATTTACAAGTGCGAATAAAGGTCAAATCATTCAAAGTAGAGTGTGGAAGAGTTTGAAGAAGTTTTGTGTGCCTAACTGGAACTATAATCAGGATTTTGTAGAATCTATTTTCTTAGTTCATATTCATCAGATGGATTTAATCCGATTTTTGTATGTAAGGCAGTGAGCCTTCCCTTTAAGTGGTGTGCTCTAGGCAGTGTGCCAGAATGCAAGTGCATTATCTTTTTATTCTTCATTATACTTCTAACAGGGTATAATCTTGTGGACTAACATCCACCATTGTTTTTCCCCTAACAGGGTTTCCACATATAAAATCTTGGTGTTCATGTGTCTCTGATGTATTGTTCTTATGCTTGCACTATTAATTATTAGATCTATTATATAAGGATTGGTTAATGTTGTATAAGTTTAATTTTGGTAACAACTGATTCACCCCTCCTCTCAGTTGTCTATCCTTGTTTTTCCAACACCCCTGTCATGTTTGGAAAACATGGTTGATGCATTGTCCTCTAATATTATGATTTCAATGTTCTTGTACTTGGTTTTCTTCTAATATAATTCATAACAGTGCTCTTAATGCAAAATGGTAATCATTGTTAGAAGCTTATCTTCAAGGTGATTTATACCATCCAATAAACTTAGATTTGATCATATTTTGTGATGAAAACATGCAATTGTGCATGCTCATGATATCTTCCCCTTCATTACTATCCACATTATGCATTGTTTCTTGCTAACAAGCTTCCTTTCACTTTCTTAAATTTGGCATTATGATAGTCTTATGACTAAAACTATAATTATTGAATAAAATCAACTATTTGACCTCAATAACTGAAAAGGGAACAACATGTTGGGTTCAACCCTTGTGGGAGCCCATTTTAACCCACATGAAATGATAAATGAACATGTACTTTCACAATGAACAAGCAAGTTAGATAAAACAATAAAGCTCAAAGCTCTTCCTGATGATTTGACTTTCATTTGATGATTTAATTTTGGCTCACTTGCATACATTTGATAAATGCTCATCTGATTTAATGCATCATAGATATAGGCTATATTTTTATTGATAGGACATATGATGGGATTGATATTTGGAGCTCTAACCCAATTCTTTCATCATCATGCAGGTTCAATTAAAGATCAACAACAAGGAGGAGATGAAGCAAAGAAGATCAACACCAGACTATGCCACTAGGAAATGATGGATATACCTTCTCCTCACGTGTTTTTATACTTTTATCTTCACTTGTATAGTTTATTTTTATGTTCCATTATTTTAGATACTCTGATGGCTTGTGTGGGACATTTAAGCATTCTTTCTTGTACAATGAATAAAAGAACAAATTTTTATGCAAACTTATGTGAATATTTTATGTTGTAAATAACATTTGCATAATGAATCTAAATTTCATTTGAAATCATCCCTGTTGTGCAATAATTTAACTCAACATAAATTTTTGAATACCCTTCACTTTTAAATGCAACCAATTATTTAAACTCTACCAAATTGATCTGTGAGTGAAATTTGGTAGCATTTCTGGAGATTTTTATTGAATGCTTGACTATTAAGCATGTTAGACCGGTTGCATAATCAATCCATTTGGCATGGAGTCAAATTCTTCCCCCATTCAAACTTAGAAAACCATCCTAACTCATCTATTAGGAAGTATATAGCAATAGAACAAAATAGTAAATAAACTATCATGGCACTACTTAAGACATGGCCAACAAACAGTGCATCTATACTTATTGGAAAAATATATATAGCTGAAATGAAGTGTACCTAGAGCATTTATTAACTGAAAACCCTATCCTACCCTACACTAACAGATAACTTGCCTTTCTAATTAAGAAATTTTTATTTGTGAGGTGATTTAGTACTAATAAGATAAGATCCATTAGATCATATCCTATAGAATGTTGCAAAACTTTCTAAAGAATTAAAAAAAACTCACTCACCATTTGAATCTGTTTATAGATACTACTATTATGGGGTGAATATGTGATTTGGTTCTGTTGTTCTAAGGCTACAACCTCCTCATTCGATGCAACAATTAAATGTGTCTCCTTATTTATTTTCCTGCCAGCTAAATCTTCGATCGGGCATCCTTTTGAAAGGATGAAATTTTGACTCTTACTGCTAGTTTCTTGATCATGTAATGTTATCTCATCCTCCTGTTGATTGGAATTCTCAATTTCTAGTGAATATTTTTGAGTTATAACCTCCTCTATAAGTTGTTCCTATTGCTCAAGAATTTTTTCCTCCAAAGGTGTTGGCATAAGATTCAAGCATGAGCAGAAACACCCAATCTCATATTGAAACAGATCCTCTTTAAGCTTTTGATCATTCAAATAAGGGTTTCTTTCATATATATGTTCACAAATCAGCACCTTTTATGAATGATCTTCAATACTTTGATGGTCAAGACTTGACATAGACATTCTATTTTCATTTTCATCCTCAAAGCTAGGAAATTCATCAAACAGACTAACTGATTTTTTTTTTACATTGTCTAAATTTGCAACAAAAACATCAAGATCATTCAAAAATAAATCTTCATCACATTCCTCTTTTTTTTTTGATAAAATAGGATTTTTTTTTACCTCATAATAGCTCTTAGCTAGTTGTGTAAGTTTCATGAAAATATTACCTTCACACTCTCCTACTTGATCCAAGACCCCATTGTTAGATTGCTTAACTTCAAGCAACAACTCCTGATATTGTTGAGCATCTTCCTGGTATTTTGAAGCTGTTCTTTGTGAAAAAAAAATTACACCTTCTTCATCATTTTCAACAAAAGAAGGTAACTCATCAATCCAAGCCATGTAATGATCTTCTTGATCAGCCGCTTTTACTTCTTCACCTTGCTACCCTGGCTAACTTAATGAAACAACTTGATAATTTTCAAAAAAACCAAGAAGATCATTAGCTAAAACATTGAAAGACTCCTATTGAATTTTTTTCTCATATTCAATATTTTGCTACTATAATCGGTAATACTCTATAGCTTAATGTAGTGGATCTCTATTTTTTATCTTTTCCATGATAATTGAGCTATCCTGATTAATGGGATACTCTATAACTACACTAGGTTGTAGCTAATTACTTTCCTTAACTTGCGAAGGATGAAGGATTAGGAAACTTAGAATTTCAAGTTCAAAAGGCTGATTTGTAGAGTTAAGAGGCTCATTTTGTCTAAAAATTGGAATTTTATACCCACTAAACTCATCTTGAAAGGGCCAATCTAGAATGAAAGAAGTTGTTTGAATGTAATGCTTTGGGGTTTAAATAAGAAAAAACTTGATCTACTCATCTTTTGTAGCTAACTCACTCTCAATTTTTTCTTCAAATTATATGCTTTGTGTCTCCAACTCTTGCTCATGAAGGTCGGCCTAATAATCTAACTCTTGTTTTTGCAAATCAAGATCTTGTTGTCTTTTGATCTCTTCTATCTTCTTTTTGAAGTCTAACAATGTGTCCTTGATGTTATTCATGCTATTCTTCATATCCCTAACCTCTAAATCTTGCAGGTGACCAGGACAGTGTTTGGACTGATTTTACATCAGATATGTTTATTGAGGTTGATTGAAAGAATAGTTAGGCTTCCAATAGGATTTATTAGGGGTGGGAAGAGGTAAGCATGTTGAGCATGCTGATATATTGTTGTTGCATGACTGTTTGGGATAAAACCAACAACATTTTTAGTCTGATATGGATATAGAAAAGGTTCTAAAATTGCATTTTGACATAATGAGGGAGTAGGAACATAATTTCTTTGATTGTTTGACATATTAGAACCTTCCAATGATTTTTCTTTTTATAAATTCTTTCCTCAATCAAGAAAAATAGGTTTGATTTAGAAAATTTTGTACATACCAGCAAAGTCACTAGGTGATTGGAAGGATTCTATGAAGGAAAGAACTAAGAATTTCACTTAAATCTTGATCCTTGATAGTCTTTAACCTTTATGGACTACTCAAATTAGTATATTTGAATGTGTAGAGTCACCAATTGTGTGAGATATTTCCTCTGAAGGCTGATCTTTCTGATATACACACCGAATATTAACAATGGATGAGAACTTATGGACTATAATAGTCCGGTAATGTCCCACCGGGCATGCCAAAAACTTTTGTCATGGAGATTGCACCTAGATGCTAAGTTTAAATTCTCAGCAATCTTGTGAAACATGGAAACATCTTCAAGCCTGTGGATATGCTCATAATGAAGATGAATCTCCAGATTATGGGTTGGCTCCCTTTTGATTTTTCTAATAAAATGGTGATTTTGAAGGTAAAGGGATTAAAAGTATTTGAAATAAATGGATAAATTGAATCTTAAAGTATGGTGATACACCTAAATGGAAATGATGAGCAACTTTATTCATAACTATTTCTCACAAAAATCTATTTTTACAACTCAAAATGGGCAGTCTAATCACATAAGTGTTTCATAGAAATGCTTGATAGTCTATCCTTTATGAAGGAAAATAATGTTTGCACAACCTAAAGGAGAAGATAAATCAATAGCACAACCTATGAGCTATGATTAAAACAACTTCTATGTACATGCATTCATGAATGAGACATAAATTTAAAGGTTTTGAGATTAAAACTCATTAAATTTGCATCCAAATCATTCAAAAAGATAAAACACCTGAAAATGAGAAGGCTAACACCTTATTGTAATAAGAAATGGAAGAAAACTCTAGAAATAACAATATAAAATAACCTGTAAAATGTTGTTGTATATTAATAACTGTGAAAAAAACCGAGTTAGAAAACTAATCTCTCTTTGCAGAATGCAAAGGCAAAGAAGCAAGAACTGAGGAAAAAGATAAAAAAAATTCCAATATATACAATAGATAACTCCCAAGAACTAGGAGGTGGAACTAGCAGCTAATTGATCCTCCAAAATATCTTCTCAAATTCTTCTCACGAGTAAAAGAGAAAAGCCACAAAAAGGGGGCCCACAACTGATGTAAGATGAACTAAAATAGCTCCAAACTTTGTCTAATGATCAACTTGATCAAAAAGGACTCAGATACCACTCCACCAACTAAAAATGAGACTCAAAACCCTTGTTGAACTCCACATTTAACTCTTCATGATTTGAAGACTTCAAAATCACTTTAGTTGTCTCTACCTCCTAATTTTGCATGATTTAGGGATGAAGGTATTAATTTGAACAAATAATAAAGTAGTCAAGGTAATGGATCACTTTATTAGGTGTTATTAATTTGATCAATCTTGAATTTTAAATGACAAATAATAAAGTAATTTATTAACTATTGCTTTATTATTTGTTTACATTCTTTATTGATTTCTAAATCATGCAAATCAGGGGAATGAATGATGTTTGAGTTTGATTTACATTTTGCAAACACTTGCAAAGGTAATGAGGAAGGTATTAGTTTCGCATGATAAATTTTAAACATAAATGAAAAATCCACCCTAAAAGGGTTAGCCAAAATATGGGTAAAAGGAAAACCTAAACAACTATCTGCAACCTCTTACACTATTCTTTAGTTTACACTTTACAATTTACATGCCCTGCCTGGGTGCCACCATACTAGGGTTTCACTTGAGCTCTGTAGGTGATTAAATGACAAGTGGGAGCTTGATTTGGAACTAACTCGAGCTCTTTTTTAGCCTCTTGTGCAATTAATGATTGGGATGCATGGTAAGTTCTTCTTTCTACAAAAAATATTACGATTTCATGCTTGATTCCTTTGGTATAGAATGAGAGATTAAGTTTCTCTGCCTTTTTTGGAAAAATTTAGAGACTCCCTAGCTTTATTATAGATCTCTACCCTTATAAAGCGGGTTGCGGCTTTAGTCGAAAGCATTTTGGATTTCTCCTTGAAATAGAAAATATGAAGCTTCAATTTTCTTGTATATTAAAAAAAAATCATGAAGAGACACCATTTCAAATAAACACTTTTATTTACATTCTTGTGTATTCGAGGGATTCCATTTATTTGGGTTATCCTATTGCATCCACCGATGTGCTATCACCTTCAATGAATATTTCCAATCTTTCCCTCATTCATGAGAAATGGTGGCTGTCTTTTTCCTTTTAGGTCTACCTTTTCATATCAATGTCTATGTAGATTCTTCTTTTCAAGCCCATTGTACTTTTTCAAAAAGGCTTTATAGTCCATTCATGGCTACCAATTGTTCTTTATTGTCAATTTTCACTTACTTTCCCTCAGTTTTCCTTGATTATTTCTTTGAAAAGAGTGCTTTGTTTGATGCCTCTTATGTGCCTTTACCTTGTCATATAGTGACTATAACTTATTTTTTGTTTCAGTCCTTAACTGGTTGCAATCATCAAATAATCATTAGCATTCTTCTCATATCAATATCTATAGACTGTAACCTTTAAGCTGCTACAATATTCTCTCTTTTTACCTTTATGGTAGTACCCTAACATTCTGACTGTTTGAATAAACCCTTGTCCTTCCATCCTGACAGTTCACTTCATGAATTGTGCTTATATGGAAATCTATTGTCCTAAGGAGAGGCTCACTGCCATCCTTGATGTATGAAAATCCTTATGCATATCCTTGATTTTGACAGTGACACTATATCCTTATTGGATCCCTTGAATATGGTGATTTTCATGGAACAAAATAGAGTTTGTCTTGCTCAGAGCTATCATCATCTTTGTTATTGGTACCTTGAAAATTCATTACCATGTTAATCTCTTCATGTTGACTTTGTACACCATACTTGAATGTGATGAATAATTCTCAAAGAAAGTGTTCTTCCTTACAATTCTCTTGATTTGATACCTCTTAAAGAGGATTGTTCTTCATGCATTAATGACTTTCCTAAAAGGCACAAGACATGCCCTTTCTCTATTCACCCTTGTCATTGATCTATCAACCTTGGCTAGTTCTTTATTTGTTTCCCCCGTCATGTTTGGAAAATATGCTTGATGTATTGTGCTCTAATATTATGATATCAATGTTCTTGTACTTGGCTATCTTCTAATCTACTTCATAACAGTGTTCTTAATGCAACATTGAAATCACTATTAGAATCTTGTCTTCAAGGTGATTTATACCATCCAATAAACTCAAATTTCATCATATTATGTGATGATAGCATGTAATTGTGCATGATCATGATATATTCCCCTTCATTACTATCCATATTATGTATTGTTTCATACTAAGAAATTTCCTTTCACTATCTTAAATTTTGAATTATGATAGTATTATGACTAAAACTATAATTATTGAAAAAAATCAACTGTTTGACCTCAATAACTGAAAAGAGAACAACATGCTAGGATCAACCCTTGTGGAAGCCCATTTACTCCACATGTTATGATGCTAGACTAGATGAATCATGAAATGATAAATGAACATGTGCCTACACAGTGAATAGACAAGTTAGATAAAACAATAAAGCTCAAAGCTCTTCCTGATGATTTGATTTTGGCTCACTTGCATACATTTTATAAGTGTTCATCTGATTTAATGCATCATAGATATATAGGATATATTTTTGTTAATAGGACATATGATGAGATTGATATCCAAATTTGTAACCCAATCCATTCATCATCATGAAGGTTCAATTGAAGATCGACAAAAAGAAGGAACTAAAGCAAAGAAGATCAATGCCAGACTATGCCACCAGGCAATGACAAATATACCTTCTCGTCATGTGTTTTTCTACTTTTATCTTTAGTTGTATAGTTTATGTTTATGTTGCATTAGTTCAGCTACTCCCATGGCTTGTGTGGGACATTTAAGCATTATTTCTTGTACAATGAATAAAACAACATTTTTGTATGCAAACTTATGTGAATCTTTTGTGTTGTAAAGAACATTTGGATAATGAATCTAAATTTCATTTGAAATCATCATTGTTGTGCAATAATTTAGCTCAAAAAAAATGTTTGAATACCCTTCACTTTTAAATGCAACCAACTATTTCAGCTCTACCAAATTGAGTTGTGAGTTAAATTTGGTAATAGTTAGCATGAATAAATTTTCATTCTTTATCTATCATGATTATTTGCATCGAAGTTTTATTTATAATTCTTTCATTGAATTTTAATAGAATTGTGAGATAGAAAAACTGATTATATTTAATTCATAAGGATCATTTTGAATATATAAGGTGAAAGTAATAGATAGAGGGTAATAATACCCATGGATATTTGTCTTTATTCAGTTTATAGAGTTTTATATATATTTCTTAATTAAAAATAAGTGTAACTAATCAAGGGATAGAACATTTAGAAGATTTGATTTTGAAGCATGTCTATGAGTGTTTATCTATTATATTAGTGTTATTTCATTTACATTGATAAATAAATAGTTATGCTCATTTTAATAAATAGTTATTTTCATTTTCTATTTATTTTCAAATTTAATTTATGTAGCTAAATCATTCGTATAAATTATAAACATCAAACTTATAGTTTTATTTTTTGAGGTTTATAGTGAATTTCATTTGGTTTTCAAACTGTTATGCATGCATAAATTAAAGATCCTAGCAATACGCATTGGGTATGCAAATGGGAATGTAACATAAATAATCCTTCTATAAAAATAATGACATGCAATATTATATTTGGATATAGTACATTATAGAAATGCTCACTTCAAGTGGACTCACTACCCATAGAGAATAAGATAAAAGAAATAATGTGTGGTTCATAGGTTATTGAACTATTATAAATGTATCTACAAGATGCTAAGGTACAGTTTTGTTGAGGTGTTTTTTATGCACTTCTCAACATAGGTAATGCATAGGTGCATCACCTCTCTTGCAAGACAATCTTCCATAATCAAATTGCAAAACACTATCCCAAGGTCTCTAATGTCAGGTCTTGATAGTGCTTCTAATATCTCAGTTCTTTCATGTGATTTTTTGGGATCACAAGGAAGACTTACGGATGAGTCACAAAGTGGGGAAGTTGGATTTGCAAATGGAGTTCTTAAGATGGGAGAGTTGTTGTGTGTTTGTTGTAGGTTAAAAAAATAGTCTTGAACTCCATTTTATCATTGGATTTAGCTTTACAATGTGAAATGAACCTTAGCATAGGTTACTTATTAAAAAAAAGGAAAAAATGGCAAGGAAGAGAGGAAGTTCCTAGACCTGAAACTATGAAACTATGAATGAACAGTGATCATGGAGGCTGCTATAGTAGACAAACTCCCTAAACTAGGTTTTGCTTGGCCAAGAGGATCCTACAGTTATAGAAAACTAGTGCAATATTCTAAGGACTGCAGATTTTTAAATTACACACACACATCATGCACATGCAATCGAACTAAGTTGCAGAAATAGAGTAAAGAAGCTCAGACTAGATTTAGAAAGTGATTCATCATGAATAAACCACAAAAAGCATGAGCTGGAAATTCATCAAATACTATAACAACAAACACTATCATCACTTCCCTCCAAGAAACTAACAACTAAACTAATATGGAAGTAGAACCATACACACATAATGAGAAAAATCGAAAGGAAACACCCATAAATCATGCAATGTTGCTATATTGCTGCAGAATGCTTTTTACACCAGCTCTCCAACCCTTTACAAATGAGGGGGAGACCCCTATTTATAGTTTTCCAAAGCCCGAATAAATGGCTAGGATTCATTTACACTGTGTGGACCAGATTTGATTGCACTAGGGATTCACCTACCCCACAATATTCAACAATTTAAAATACATCTTTTGTCTTTTCCCTATTTTGTCTTTTAGTGTGCAGGTGTTGTAGCAGTTTTGTCTTCTAGCTGATTTCCATTTTACTGTAGTTGAAACTACCTGAAAGCTACCCTTTTCTTGATGGACTTGCAACATTCTTCATTGGATCAAATGGGTATGTTGATGACTATAATCAATGGATTGGTTGCCCCTGATTCAAGCTGACAACCCCTTAAAGATCATCATCATTTGGTGAAAAGTAGGAAAAATCCCTTATGCACCTTCAAGGCCACCCCATTGCATTTTTTCATTGACTTTCTTGGCACAGACCTTCTTCTAATGCCATCTCTATTGATGGGTGCCATGAAGATAGGTGGGCATAAAATGAATGGTGACAGGAGCTATGTTATTTTCCTTGTTCATCTTTCTAAATGGGTCTCCTTGATGGACCCGTGGTAGGCTTCTTGAAACCTGCATACATGAAGTGTCGTAAGTGCCTTCATATATAAATAAAGGGAAATTTTGGTCAAATCATGAAAAATCCTTTTTAGATCCATTCATGCATCATCAAAAGATAATAATGTTCATAATTGGAGCTCATTTGGACCATAAACATTAATGTGTGCTCCAAGGTGTGAGTGCCACAAGGCGAAAAGACGATGAACGGTAGGTGATGAGTGATGATAGATGACAAAGGGAAGGTGAATGATGGATGAGAGGAAAAATAGTTGCGGAGGGATGGAAACCCAAAAGGAATGTTCCAGATGACCACGAAGGGGTTGGGTTCCAGGAGACGGAATGCCAGGGGCGGACGAAAGGCAAAATGACAAAGGAGGGACGGAGTTACCAAAACGACCACGAAGGGGTCGGGTCCTAGGAGCTAGAATTTTGAGGGTGGATGGAAGGAAAATTGACAAAGGAGGGACGAAGTTCCAGAAATGGCCATAGAGAGGTGGAGTTCTGAAAATGACCATGGAGGGGCTGGGTTTTGGGAGTTGGAACGTCGGGGGCGAACGGAAGGAAAAATGACAAAGGAGGGATGGAGTTCTAGAAATGACCATGGAGGGGTGGAGTTCTAGAAATAGCCACGGAGGGGTTGGGTTTCAGGAGTTGGAACATGAGGGGTGGACGGAAGGAAAAATGGCAAAGGAGGGATGAAGTTTCAGAAATGGTCACGAAGGGGTGGAGTTTCGAAATGAAAATTCTGCAACTTCCCAAAACTTAACGAAACCTTGGTAGTTCACTTAGGCACCACAAATACATCCCAAATCCATAGGAAACTTGTCCCCAAAGTAAAAAATGAAGGAAAAAGTGAATCAAGTGAGCAAGGATGAGGCCTGGAGGACGCTAGGGCAACGGGTGAAGGGAAACCCACAGGGGCACTTCCGCGAAAGCAAACGACTTAGTGAAACTCAGGTAGGTGAATTTTGTTAGGGGAATTTGATTGTTTGATGTCACATGACCAATTTAGGCTCTAGGAAAGGGGCACACAAAATGAGATGGGAGAAAAGCAGTCCATCAGGAACAAAAAAAGGGGGTCCCTACCCATGGCGGGACATGTGTGCAAAACATGCACAACAAATAGTGACTCGCTAGGGAAATGCTCTAGAGAATTTTGATGACAAACTGAAATCACGAACCCAAAATCTCTGATTCCGATCTTCACACTAGGGAAAACAAGCTAGATGCTCAATGAAAGGATCAAAACCACTAGTTAGTCCAACCTTCAGTATGCTGAAAATCCAAGTGTGCGCTGTTGCGTCAATTCCCATCCTTGAGTTGCTATAGGAACCCAAGCTCTGTCATGTTAAGCTACGTAGTTTATTCTAACTCCAAAAGCATCTAGGACTTTTCCTTGTTACCAATGAGGCATCCATAGCCCTGACAAGGTTTTCATTGTGATTCTCCTGAATATCACTCTACTATTGGCCGACCGTCCATAGCCCCGGTAGAGTTGCTCGAATACCCCTGAAAAGATGAATTTTTTTTTTTTTGATTTTCAATATTTTTCTTTCTTTCATTTGTTTCTTTTCTTTTGATTTTCAATTTTCAATTCCTTTTATTTCAACCCACAAGCATTGAAGCTCGCGCTCAGGGCTGAGAATAACAATGGTGCTGAAGTAGAATTTTAGATATTTCAGTTAACTAGACTTCATAAAGGACCTACAACAACCCCCAGATTCTTAAAATATCTGAGAGATATAAGATTCCAGAATACATCAAAATGAGACCAACCAACGACTTATCCTCTTTGAATCAAACACCCAGATCACTTGACACTAATAGAATATCCTCACCATCCACTCTAAAAAATTGATTAGATTTTGACAAAGAAACACATAGAACAACCTTAGACAATAAAGATGGTTGTTGTGCGCACAGATGTTCCCAACCAAAAGCAAAGGGATCCCAAGAAAAGTAGCAACAAAACAGAAGCAAAGCAAATGAAAAGCGAACACCAAAAATTACCAAAGAAGGACAACAAAAGAAAACAATGAAGAAACTACTCTAAAGAAAGCAACTGAAAACAAACCAAATGACCTAATGAAAGAAGGAAAGTGGAGTATTTTCAAGAAACCTACACTACTAAAAAAAAAGCTATGTACAAAGAGATATTTACAAAGCACTATGTTCAGGAAAGGCAAGCTAACATCAACACTCATTGGATTTCATAATGCATGCACAAGAAAACAAGTGATTGTTATCATTCTTAACTACGCAAATTTATCTTTATATTCTAAAAAAAGAAATTCAACATTGCAGCATTCAAGTTCAGTCACACAGCCAGGGAAAATCAATAATTGAGGAGGCTCACTAAACTAATGGTTAATCCATAAACACATTTATCTCCCCTCATTCCCATAATCAAAATGATAAGTGTAGCTATGACAATTAACAGGAGCAAGAAAGGATAGAACCTAGATGTTGTCACATGGAGGTGGCAACATTTGATAATCGAGAGTGAGCACTGCATCATTGATCATTGCATCGTCAGTCTCAGAGGGTGGCATAGGATCATGCAACATTTCAGGCATCAAGCATACATAAGGGAGAGAGAATGGGGAAACAAACACTTCTTCCACATCTTGCATGGGATCATAAATCCCTATCAGTTGTTCTTCGAGAATATAGACTTCATCTCATTGATCTTCTGCAAACCTGGTGTTCGCTTGATTGTTGTCCTCAAAAGGAAGAACGCTGTCCCACTTCCTTTCCCAAGTGTTGTCCTTATTTATGTGGTGTTCAATTTTGTGAGACAATGACATGCATGAATCTGTCCTATTGCAGCCATCTGAATACAAAGGAGGATCAGGAATGATCATGACAGAAGGACTCCAATTTGCATCTTGTAGTCGACTAGGTTTTTCATCTCTGTTGGCATCTATCTTAGCACCCCTGCCTTTGTATTCTTCTCTTTTTTGTTCATGCATCTCATCATGACATTCACTTGTTTCCCCTTGGTCACTATCACTATAGATGGAGAAGGAACCCCTTTCCCAATCTGGAAATTCTAATGCATCACCGTTCAGAGGCTCAAGGAGCATGTCTTCATCACTACCATCTTCTGGGATGTGTGCTTCCTCACCATGAACATACCTTTGTAGTACAACTCCTAACGAAAAGAATTTGTCAATTTATGGCACCTCGTGAAGGGGACAAAAATCCACTATGTGATTTTCCTCCAAGGACTCGCCATAAAGCCCATCATCCATGGTGCACAAATGCTCCTCAAGATGAATAAATTCTTAATAACTAGTGGACAAGATTTCTATTTGATCTACTTCATTGCTCAGAAGCTCAAGATTATTGATGTCCTTCTTCTATTGCTATCCCAACATCCTCCTGAGGACTACCTTTAGCTAGGTTGTCACTTGGCTCAAGCTCTTGATCCTCACGTTCCATCCTTGAAGAAATTGTAGGAAGTGGGGTGCTTGGCTTCCTTGCTTGTCCTTTGACTTGCTTGATGGATTCTTGGCACAATTTGCATGTGAACTCTGAGTGCGATGAATCATGAAGTCTGCACCAATTTGATAGTAGTAGCACCTCCAAATCCACTTGGTATTTCAGCTTGGACCAATCCTTTGCCAACTTGGAGATGATCTGGTCATATCTATCCATGATTGGGTCCTCATAATCATTTGGGAAGGAAGGTGAATAGTAGACAGCCATGATGAGTGGTTGTTCCCAATCCTCCAAATCTGCATTTTCAGATCCTTGATTTTTGTCATTTATGAAGGAGAGGTCTTCTAATCTAATATCGTGTATTTATTCATCATCATTCTCTGTTGTCCCAAGACTGTCAACCTTTTCCTCTTTCAGATTCTCAAACATCTGTGTCGGCTGTCCTAGCATATGTTGTTGCAAACTTCATTGATTCATCATCAACTGCCAATAGCTTCTCTTCTAGATTGGAAGACTGCCTTTTTTTGATGGAGAAAGGGCCTTCTAATTCATTTCTAGCTGATTTTTTATCGAGACCACCTGTTGTCTCGAGGGTATCAAATCCTTCTCTTTGACTTTCAACTTCCATGTTTTTTGTCAAAGCACCAACTCATGTCCAATTTCTTGGTTCATCTTTACTTTTCTATCCTCCAAATGTTGATAGCTCCTTTTCCTCATGGAATGAATCATCCTTATCAAAAGTTGGCTGCTTCAACTCATTCAAACATCACCAGGTTTGAGTGATAATTTTCATGCATGATGAGCAAGTGAATTGAGAGTGAGGTGCATTGTGAAATCTACACCAAGTAGACATCAACACCTCCTCCAATCTTAGTCTATCTTTGTTGTTTAAATGTTCTTGGATCACCTCTTCAAATTCCTTGGCTGCCATAGTTGTCAATTCTTCCTTTAGGTATGCATGGGCTAAAGGATGATAGATTTCCCAGAAGGGAATTTCTCCCTGCAAGACTCTTTCAAGTTTGTTCAAGAATGTTAGACACTCCAATTCATTGTGTCTGTGAGTGCAATGAATCCTACACTTTTCCATTGATGTGAATTTCTGTAATGGTTTCCTTACTCTTCTATTTAAATCTGCATGTAGCTGAGTGATGTCAATTTGTACATGCTACTCCCTTTTGACTCAACTTCCTTTGCCTTCAGAATTTTCTGATTTTATGTTTCAGCATTAAAAGAGATATCTCTCGCTCAGATTTCTTCTTTGAAAGATCTCTTTTCAACTTGGACCAACTTTCAGCTTTGTAGCCTCAACATGTCAAGCCCTCCTTCTAGCGTTAGTTCTGTTGATATGCTTTTTATGCACTTCTCAACACAAGTAATGCATAGGTGCATCACCTCTCTTGAAAGACAATCTTCCACAATCAAATTACAAAACGCTATCCCAAGGTCTCTAATGTCAGGTCTTGATAGTGCTTGGAATATCTCAGTTGTTTCATGTGATTTGCTAGAATCACAAGGCGGACTTATAGATGACTCACAAAGTGGGGAAGTTGGATCTACAAATTGAGTTCTTAAGATGGGACAGTTGTTGTGTATTTTCTGCAAGTTCAAACAATAGTCTTGAACTCCATTTTATTATTGGATTTATCTTTACAATGTGCAATGAACCTTAGCATAGGTTGCTTATTAAAAAAAAAGGAAAAAAGGGCAAGGAAGAGAGGAAGTTCCTAGACCTAAAACTATGAATGAACAGTGATCATGGAGGCTGCTACAGTAGACAAACTCCCTAAACTAGGTTTTGCTTGGCTAAGAGGATCCTACAGTTACACAAAACCAGTGCAATCTTCTAAGGACTGCAGATTTTCATATTACACGCACATCATGCACATGCAATCGAACTAAGTTGCAGCAATAGAGTAAAGAAGCCCAGACTAGATTTACAAAGTGATTCATCATCAACAAACCACAAAAAGCATGAGGTAGAAATTCATCAAATACTGTAACAACAAACACCATCATCACTTCCCTTCAAGAAACTAACAACTAAACTAATATGGAAGTAGAACCATGCACACATAATGATAAAACTCAAAAGGAAACACCCATAAATCATGCAATGTTGCTTTCTATTGATGCAAAATGCTTTTTACACCAGCTCTCCAACCCTTTACAAATGAGGGGGAGACCCCTTTTTATAGTTTTCTAAAGCTGAAATGAATCACTAGGATTGATTTACATTGTGTGGCCCAAATTTGATTGCACTAGGGCTTCACCTACCCCACAATATTCAGCAATTTAAAATACATCTTTTATCTTTTCCCTATTTTGTCTTTTAGTGCCCAGGTGCTGTAGCAGTTTTGTCTTCTAGCTGAATTTCCTTTTACTGTAGCTGAAACTACTTGAAAGCTACCCTTTTCTTGATGGACTTGCAACATTCTTCATTGGATCAAACGGGTTTGTCGATGACTGGTATCAATGGATTGGTTGCCACTAATTCATGTAGACAACCCCTTAAAGATCATTATCATCTGGTGAAAAGTAGGATAGCTCCCTTATGCATCTTCAAGGCCACCCCCTTGCATTTTGTCATTGACTTCCTTGGCACAGGCCTTCTCCTAATGCCAGCTCTGTTGATGGGTTCCACAAAGAGAGGTGGGAATAAAATGAATTATGACAGGAGCTATGTGCTTTTCCTCATTTAACTTTCTCAATGGGTCTCCCTGACAGACCCGCAGTAGGCTTCTTGAAACCTGCATACATGAAGTGACATAAGTGCCTTCATATGTAAATCAAGGAAAATATTAGTCAAATCCTACAAACTCCTTGTTAGATCCATTCATGCATCATCAAAAGATCATAATATTCATATTTGGAGCTGATTTGGACCATAAACATTAATGCGTGCTCCAAGGTTCGGGTGCCACAGGGCAAAAAGACGATGAACGACAGGAGATGGGTGATGGTGGACAACAGAGGGAAGGCAGATGGCAAACGAGAGGGAAAACAACCACAAAGGGATGGTGACCCAGAAGGAAAGTTTCAGACGGCCATGAAGGGGCTAAGTTCCGGCAGTCGGATAGTCGGGGGAAGATGGAAGTAAAAATGACCAAGGAGGGATGGAGTTCTAGAAATGGCCACAAATAGGCTGGGTTCTAGGAGCTAGAATGCCGAGGGTGAATGGAAGGAAAAACGACAAAGGAGGGATGGAGTTCCAGAAATAGCCACGGAGGGGTGGAGTTCCAAAAATGGTCATAGAGGGGTCGGGGGCAGATGAAAGGAAAAACAAAAAAGGAGGGATGAAGTTCTAGAAATGGCCATGGAGGGGTGGAGTTCTAAAAACGGCCATAGAGGGGCCAAGTTCTAGGAGGTGAAATGTCGGGGGCGGACGGAAGGAAAAAAGACAAAGGAGGGACATATTTCCAGAAATGACTACGGAGGGTTGGAGTTCCAGAAATGACCACGGAGGGGTTGGGTTCCAGGAGCCGGAACACCGGGGGCAGATGGTAGGAAAAAAGGAAAAGGAGGGACGTAGTTCTAGAAATAGACACAAAGGGGTGGAGTTCCGAAAATGGCCATAGAGGGGCCAAGTTTCGAGAGCTGGAATTCTGGGGGCGAATGAAAGGAAAAACAACAAAGGAGGGATGAAGTTCCGGAAATGGCCACAAAGGGGATTCTGCAAATTTCCAAAACTTAACGAAACCTTGACAGTTCATTTAGGCACCACAAAAACATCCCAAATCCATAGGAAACATGTCCACAAAGTCAAAAATGAAGGAAAAAGTGAATTGAATGAGTAGGGATGAGGCTTGGAGGATGTCGGGTGAAGGGAAACCCCACAGGGGCACTTCCGCGAAAGAAAAAGATTTAGTGAAACTCAGGTAAGTGAATTTGGTTAGAGGAATTTGATCGTTTGACGTCACATGACCAATTTAGGCTCCAGGAAAGGGGCATGCAAAATGAGATAGTAGCAAAGTAGCCCATTTAGAATGAAAAGAGGGGGTCCTTGCCCATGGCGGGGCGTGTGTGCAAAACATGCACAACAAGTTCCAATGAGGTACAAAAACAATCTTTGGACTAATCTGGATCAATGCTTTGTTCTAATCTACTCTACTATGAATTCACACACTATGAAATACTATTCGCACAACATAGATCAAATTCACATAATATATGTTACTTTTCACACATCACTCACATAATATGCTTGCATACACTCATAAAACAATGAAATCAACCCATGATTTCTATCAACATCAATTTTACCTTCAATTAGGTTGGCCTAATTAGAAGTAACACACAAAATTGAACTTTTTGTCATTTCATCCACATCCCATGTCTTAATCCATAATTCAATTCACCTTAAGATAGGTCGAGATGTACCTACACTAGATCTTACATAGGGTGGAAACACTTATTTATCCTTCATATAACATCAAACATGTCAGGTTGGCCCCAGACAAGGCCTAAACACAAAACTTCCATCTGTTTTACCTTGTTTGTCAAATCTGTGACTAAAAACTTAATCTTACTTTGAAAAATCTCCCACACCGACACTATGTATAGAAAATAACTACAATATACAGGACTAAACTCTATCAATCATATCTTCTTGAATACTTCACCGAAAAACACAAACCCTTGGATTTGGATACATCTAATGATCATAAAAACATTGTTAGAATTGTAGAGTGACATATCAATTTGTGGTGGAGTGTAGACCCAAAAATTGATGCATTAAACAACTATACTAGAAAATTTGATACTTAGGCATTTCCCTTTGTATTTGTACTTTCCAGAACAACTTATTATGTACAAAAGTCTTCAAAAATACTTCTAAGTCATGCTAGAATGATCCAAAATAATGTTGACATCAATAAAATCATTGGATCATGCAAAATTTACATACCATGCTCATGTTTCTAGACAACATCATCAATGAAAAACTTCCAACATAGTCCAGATTTACAATAATAAAATATACATTAAAAAATTACTTTTGAAGGTGTTGCTCCCAAGTCCATTCGGGAGAGTATGGCCCCTGAACGCCTCATGCGGGTTCCCCCCAGCATGTGCCCCTCATAATAACCTATCAAAAATACTTTATTTAATTGCAAGGTTGGGACACCTTTTCCCAATATTATCATGTCAAATTCCTACTCTTACCATGGAGAACATCTTTTAAAATATTAAATTCAAACAACAGACTTGTATGACTTCACATTGTCTGAATAAATGAGTCCCCAAATACAAAACATACTTGTAAAGGTATATTTGACCCATAACTCCCTAAAATATCACATCCTCAAGTGTAGTGCTCCATTATGGAGAAGCCAAGTTATGGGGGTCCCATCTATTATGACAATATTGTGCACTCCTTTATCATAATGTCTAGAATTTGCAAATAGAATTTAGTGAGTCTATAGTCAAATGTAACCACCACTGAAGTTCTCTACCTTCTTCACATAATGTATAAAAAAATTAATTCAAAGATTCAAAGAGAATCTAAATTAAAAATTACTACCCCAATTACACTCTAGGAATCCTTCCAAAAGTGTTGGAGACATGAAATATACATAGGATTTTGAAGTTTAATAAAATATTTTTCCTAACATTATTTCAATTTATATTTTACATTCTAAATATATTCAAAGGAAATATGAAAAAAATTAAGTACAAGATCAAAGGCTTATATCCTACATACATAAAGACAATTTATTTATAGTTATTGGCTTCATGAGGAAATTCAAAACAATTTTCTAAGTGCTCTATAAAAAGACCTTACAATTTTTTACCATTTCTAATTCAAAATGATACCAAAAATATACATTTCCACTACAAGAAGGATTCGTAGGATTTCCTTTACAAAAAATAACACTTTCACTATCTATAGAGGAGGGGGACTGAATGTTTTGGACCTTAGGTCATTGGAGGGTCTAGAATGATCAGCTACATTGATCTACCACATGCTAAGGATTGTTTAAGGTAAACTTAGTATTTTAGGAGGGTGAAAGGGAAGGGCTACTGATCTACCATTTTTTTTCTAACAACCTGAGGTTTAGTGAACTAGATGAACTAAGATCCTTGCAACTCTTTGCTAGAGGACCCCAATGCAGAAGACTGATGACAACGTGATGCACTAGCATCCCAGTCAAGTGTTGGCATATGTATAGACAAATAATATGGAATACAGTCAAGAATTAATAGAGAAATAACTACACTCTAATAAATAAAGTTTAATATAATGATAGAAAACATAAATAAGCTAAAATAATAGGAAAGCAAGAAGAATACTTTAACTAAAAAAGAGAGGTTGACAAGAGTGAAAGGAGGTAGAAAATCAAACTCACGATTGGTCCATCCTCCTACAAGCTCCACATGAATGTAAAACCTACACCTAGTAGAATGGAGAAAATTTTTGGGGTTGTTTCAAGTCTTTCTACATTCAAACCATCATTTTGATGTTCACACCTCCACAAAAAGCCAGAATAGCTATGAGATAGAAAAATGTGATAAAGAAAGTATGAAAAGAAAGATGCCAAACAATGGGAACAATGTTATGCTATGGAATCAAATGACTTTACTAATTAAAGTGGATATCACCTCCTGAACAAGGTGCCCTCGAACACGTGAAGGGAGATGTGAGCTCTCAAGTTTGAAGGTGCAACCATTTCTGCAACAACGAGATTGAAATATAGCAAACATAACACTTTAAAGATTTAGAAATGGTGGAGAAGTCTTTAAAAATACTCAAGGAGTGTGCAGAAATGTGAAGTGAGAATATAGAATCTTGAATAAGTGTGTAGAGGATCCAAGTGAATAAAGAAATATTTTTTTTGAATTGAATAGCAGCCCAAAAGAGTCATTTGAGGTTGGTCAAGGGCATAGGGGCATTACTCATCATCACCAATGAAGAGGTGTAATGCCTCTATAGATTCCAAAGATGGGAATCATGTTAGGATGATAGTGTGTCGTGCAAACATCCACATGTCATGCTAGCATCCCCAACAAAAATTCCCCCACTAACACTATAGACAACCACCAAGTGGGTGGAAGCAGAGTGGATTAAGTGGAAAAGCATCATTGGGTTTAATTTTATAAGGTGGAGGGATGCAAAATGGGGAATTTGCAAGGGGTGAAAATTCACTCCATTACATTTTTCCCCCACTTTAGCAAGCATATCTGCTACCAAATGCAAGGTAAAGTATATCAAAAGAGTTTACAAATGTATACTTGAACCATCAAGGAAGTAGACCACGATCTAACC
Source organism: Sequoiadendron giganteum (assembly GCA_007115665.2). Lineage (NCBI taxonomy): Eukaryota > Viridiplantae > Streptophyta > Pinopsida > Cupressales > Cupressaceae > Sequoiadendron > Sequoiadendron giganteum. The sequence continues at coordinate 279,265,935 of CM021106.1, forward strand.
CAGCCAAAAGAACAAGAATGAATATGGCTCCATAGGTCCTTGGACCCAAGGGGAGTTGAACAAAGGCACACCACAAATTCATAGACCTATGGATGGTGAAATAAGAGGCTCCATAGGTCCTTGAAACTATAGAGTTGATCAAAGAGATCTTGTAGGATGTAAGGACTTCACAGGTCCTCAAACTTGTGAAGGGGGTTCCCCCAAGTGCTCAGTCCTAAAGGAAGCTAGAGAGTCTTCACAGAGTTTGATTGAAAAGTAGCTTCACAAGTGCACCTATAAAGAAACATGTTAATCCATAGATAAAACATGCCAGATAAAAGAGAAGCCACACATGTAGGCAAGTAGACAATCACATAGATAGTCAAAAATTGAAGGAAGAGATTTCAAAGAAAAGGGGTCCACTTAAGGGATGCTCTAATTGAAAGTGATAATATTTTGAAAAGAGATAAGATTTTTTTGCCGATTCTAGCATCAAGGATTTCTTTTGAAATATTCATTTCATCAAGGAGTTCAAATGAAGGAATGTTCACTCACAAGGGCAAGTCTAGATTCTATCTTATGAATCTATGATGAAAGAAAAATTTATCTAGAGATCTATGTTCAAGAATGAAATTTTTGAAATAGATATTTTCAATAAGGGATTCATTGGCCACTGAATACACCTTTTGAAAATTGAAGCATTATGGGTAGTCCCCCCTTAGGATGGTGCATGTTGAACACAAAGGCATGTGAAATCCTAAGGAGAGAAAAGGGAGAATCACAGTGATGTTGTGGCCCACAAAACATGGTGAAATATAACCATGGTAATGTTATTGCACATGTGAGAGACAACACATAAAAACCATAACATCAAAAACCAAGAAAATAGAAGAGAAAGATAAAATGACAAGAGACACAAATGACATAATGAACAAGAGACAAGGGGGTCTAATATTTTGGGGTTAGAGATGCTCATAGATATAGATAGATAGATATAATAATATATAAATAAACTATCATCAACCCCCTACTATATCAGACCATGTGAATAAGAGCATATGAAAAAAAAATAAAAAAAATTGGGTCAACATGGAAGGTAGGCCTAAATTCCCCTAGCACTTTGCATTGTCCCCAATTATTGAAAATCAAAGGCATGAAAAAGAGACGAATGATGCGAGAAATAGAAGTTTTATGAAAAAAAAACACTCTTGTATCCAACCACCAATGGGGGTGACAAGGGTCATCTAGGAACATATAAAACAAGTATAGGGGAACACAATACACGCACAATATAATCTACATATAAAGAAGAGGTGCCCCCCTAGTAATAATCAGCCAAGAGGTCATTGTTCTCCCAATATAGATCACTGTGAGGGGAGGGTGGACAAGGGTGGAAGGTCAAAATATCAAGGGGGGTAACTTTAGACTCTCCTACAATAGGAGCCAATGAAGAAGGCCCCTCAAGGTCCTCTCCACTCAATTCCTATGAGGTGAATGTCAGTGATCTCACAAATATTGTGAATAGAGTTGGGACATAATCTACAAAGTTGAACATGCACTATACAGAAGTGACATGTGTCAAATCAGAAGGAAATGGAGGAGGTTCCCGAGATCCACTTCTAGAATCACCGAAAGATTCAGGAGAAGTGACAAACTCTGGGGACGTTGGGGCTGAATTCATTACTAAGATGGAGCAAGCTAGTGTAGAACCACCCTTTGAAGAAGGTAAACCCTTCTTCTAACCCCATTTCTAGTAGAGTTTTCCTCCATCTTTCAGTTCATCAGGGGATACGAGATCCCAACAGATGAAGCAGAAGGTGAGGAGGAAGAGGAGAAAAATATGGCAGACACCACCAAGGTATTCGACATGTCCGAGAGTTTTGAAAAGGTGGGATGTAAAAAAGGGGCATCATTAGGGGAGGCACAATCGAAGGAGCAATGAAAACCAACACCCTTTTTGGGTGAGGATTGTTCATGCACATAGGGGGATCAAAAAGCAAGATTGAGGAAAATTGAACTGAGGTAGAAGGGGTGGAAGGGGAAGACATAGTAGAAGATGCCGAAGTAGTATATATTGGGTCCCCTTCCTTCTTCTACAAGGCAACCTACTTAGTGGCCAAAAATTTCATTTCATGAGTGCACTCATGTGCAAGGTGGTTCCTATGGGTCCGGGAGCTAGAGGTTTCATCTTGAGAAGGGATGCAAGACTCCTCTTCAGCTATTAGAGTATTCATCATAGTTTTTTTTGACATAGGGATTGAATCTTGGATGGGAACAAGAGGAAGAGACAAAGAAGTAGATGCAATAGTATAGAGGGGATTAGACTCGAGCGCTTAGATGGCTAGCCTCTTCCCATTCACTACCTTATACATAGGAGGCTGCAAAGTCCAAGACGTGGAACATGCTCCATGGGGACCCTTCTGATTACCATACAAAATGGGTTGAGGCACCATGGGTAAGATAGGAAGTTCAAATGATTGACGCTTGGCCTTCCACAAAGAGGGAACCATTGAACTCCCCAATATATGCATAGGGGAAAAAATTTATGGAGCAACAATAGGGTGAGAGGAAGCAAAAAGTGGAATAGTAGAGGAAGAAGAAGACACTTGAGTAGCCTTCTCCTCTTCCCTTTTTTTGAGTGGTAGAGGAAGCCTTATGTTGTGCTATCATGGAAGCTTTAATTGATATGGCATATGGAGAAGGATGGTAGGTCACCTTTGGTGTTATGCCCCCATTCTTGTACTTTAGATAAGTTTTATACATCAAGTTCATCCTGGGAGGGAGAAGACCAACAAGGGATAGCTAGAAGTTATCAAGTGATTAGCTTCCATGCACAACCATCCATTTGTAACTGGTGTCATGGAATACATACATAGAACCCTCATGAAAAAATTTGAGGCACTTGTGAACCATCGATGGAACTGTGTTCATCGAAACTAGCCAAGGGATGCCTAGTTTCACCTTGAACAATTTGGACCCTAAGATAATATCAAAGAGTGCATTCATAGCCCTAAACCCAACTAGGACTAACAAGTTGATACAACTAATGTGAGGGACAAAAATCCCATCATGTCTATTTATAGTGCTTCTAGAATCATCAAATCCATCCTTATGTAAAAGGTTAATAACATGATATTTTCTATGATGACATTCACTCAACATGTAGGGTCAATAAGAACACCAATTACGATGCTCTCATTGATGCATGCATGAATGTACAAAGGATATAGCTCTTTGTTAGTGTTTATTGACAAATCTTGCGAGGTGAATGTTATAGTAGGAGATCCAATCATAGGTTGCATAGATGGTATGGGTAGATGTAGGAAGGAATCCATATTTACGTACACTAGATCGAACTTCTGCTAAAGCTCCCAAGGGTTTCATGATTAGATGGTGACCCACTCAAGCTTTTATTTTGTAACACTTAGGAATTTTTCAAGCTATGCCACTAAGGGTTGTAGGTTGGGTTGCAAGGCTAGGTGCCCTACAACACAACTAGAACATGAGGGAAGGGTCTTTCAGTACTACCAAATGAAACTAGAATAGTTCACATCGGGTTCACCAAAATGTAGAGGAGGGGGACTAAACGCTCAGGACCCCATGTCATAGGAGGGTCTAGAATGATCAAATGCCTTGGTCTACCTCACACTAACAATTTTTAAAGGTAAACTTAGTATTTTAGGAGGGTGAAAAGGAATGGATTTTGATCTACCACTATCCTTCTATCAACCAGAAAAGTCTAGAGAACTAGATGAACTAATTCTCGAGTCAAGACTAAGACCCCAACAACTCTCTACCAGAGGACCTCAGTGCAGAAGATGAATGATAGTGTGATGCGCTGGCATCCTAATTGGGAAATGGTGTTTATATGCATAGAGAGTATAGAATACAATCAAGACTTAATAGAGAACTAACTACACTCTAATAAATAGAGTTTTATATAATGACAAAAATCATAAAGAAGCTAAAATACTAGGAAAGCAAGAAGAATAATTTAACTAAGAAAGAGAAGTTGACAAGGGTGAAAGGTGGTAGAGAATAAAACTCATGATTGATCTAGCCTCCCACAAGCTCCACATGAATGTAAAACCTACATGTAGTAGAAAGGAGAAACTTTTTGGGGCTATTTCGATGTTCCCACCTCCATGGAAATCCAGAATAGCCACGAGATAGAAAAATGTAATAAAGAAAGTATGAAAATAAATATGACAAATAATGGAAACAACATTATGCTACGAAATCAAATGATAATGGTAAGTGGATATCACCTCCCGAACAAGGTTCCCTCGAGCATGTGAAGGGAGATGTGAGCTTGTAAGCTTGAAGGTGAAACTATTACCGCAACAACGAGATTGAAATCCAGCAAAGTAATGCTTTAGAACTTCAACAATAGTGGAGAATGTTGTGAAAATTCTTAAGGAGTGTGTAGAAACATGAAGTGAGAGTGTAGAAGGTTGAAGAAGTGTGTAGAGGATCCAATTGAATGAAGAATGAATTGTTTTGAAGTGAATAGCAACCCAAAATATTTGTTCGACATCAGTCAAGGGAACAGGGGCATTACTCTTCATCATCAATGAAGTGTAATTCCTTTGTAGATTCTAGAGGCAGGAATCCTATTAGGATGGAAGTGTTCCATGTAGACATCCATGAGCCATAGTAGCATCCCCGAAAAAAATTCCCCCACTGACACTACAAATAGCTGCAAAGTGGGTGGAAACAAAATGGATGAAGTGGAAAAGAATCATTGGGTTTAATTTTTCTAATTTAGGGAGATGCAAATGGGGAATTCACAAGGGGTGAGAATTCACTCCATTACACTATCACAACAATTTTGATCAATTTATTGTAGCATCATTAATTGTCACCCTTAATAATTTCACATTATGTTTTCCTCCCTCTTATTTTTTGGACCTGATTGAACCCCTATTTTCCTAAATTATGCATTGTATGGCCTATTTTTAATAATTACCAACAAATTGCATGCAAAATGTAAATGCATTCATCTAATACTTTACCATGACACATTAAATTTCAAAAAATAGGGTTGTAATAGAGACACTCTTAGGTGGTTATGTCCCATCATGGAAAATGAGTCCCATTTGGTGAAAATGTCCCCTATTTTGTTTTTCTCTAAATTCAAATATGTTGGTGTCAAAAATTTATCATTTTTAATTCAAGTTTCTCAAGTCAACTATCAAGATTTAATTTGTGGAAATTAGAATAATTGTATATAAATGTCTAGTTATTGCATCATTTCAAACCTAGCAAAAAACAAAGAGAAAATAATGTTATCAATAGCATTATCAAGCAATTCAAGAGAAAAAATTGTGAATATTATTACAATAATTCAAGATCCAAGCATCATGTCAAATCCTAAGTGAGTTTATGCATTTTCATGTTATCATTGTTTGTGAAGGCTAACCCTTTTGTAGGTCTCCAAAAAATTCAATAAAATCAAGAAAGAAAGATTCAAGACCTTGAGGTGATGTGCATCACTTAATTCCTTCAAGGAAGCCATTGAAGGGTGGTGAGTTGTAGAATTTTTTGGATTCATCATTCCTTCCTATCATTTATCTTTCTTTATCATTGACATTGCCATTATGGAAGTGGAAACACTATCATGGGGTTTGACTAAGGCAATCCCCTAAATTGCACAACCCTTCATCTCTCTTTGAATATGTAGGTTTTAGGTTTGAAGGAGATTGAAGGAAGTTTGAAGATCCATTTTCCATTGTTGCATTCAAAAACCCTACACCTTGACAAACCATGAAAACTCGCCTATAGAAATATCTGATAGTGATCAAACAAATTTGCAAGAAAAAATGAAAATATTAGATACGACATCAGAGAACTATGCAAAAAGATCCTAAATATCCCTACAAGGAAAGAAACACCCTTGGACATAATTTTCTTCTTATTCTTACCAGCCACAAATTTATAGGACAAGTGCACAAAACTCTACCTTTCTCAATTTTATTGGTGAATTACTATTACAGTCTCTCAATTATCTAGATCTTCCATTTCCATATTAGGGAACACAGTTTAATTAGGTTAATTAAAAAGTAATAATTTAAATCTATTTCTTGTTGGATGTTGACATTATGTTTTTGATATGTGGTTTTCATTGATGTCAACAATTTTAGGATTAATGATTCTAAAGGTTGTATATGTCGAGGAGATTGAGAAAATTGTAATAAATATATTACAGGTAGCTAGTGAAGTTGAGAAGGTCAGAGTGATGGTAATTTTTATACGTCAATGATTAGAAGTCGTGCATTAGATGGTTTGTTGCTGATCCTATCTAGTATGTTATCCGGAAGTTTCAGTGGTATGCATCAAGATTGAAGAAAGTTATAAAGTGATGTGTTCCTACAATTATTCTATTACTGTAGCAAGTGTTTCTAAGAGAAGAGAGTGCAATTCTGGTGAATTGAATTGTTTTGTATGTTCCTGAGATGTTCAATGATGTTTTTAGATCATTCTCTATCAATGTGGTACATCTGCGTTGATTGTCATGTTCATGATTGAAGATTTTTCCTTGCATGCTTAAGTTTTCATGTTCTTGGCCGACATGATGGTGGTAGCATGTTGCAGATCCTTATGGATTAAAATTTTATTGTTTGGAATATTTGAGGATGTTGATTTAGGTCCTCACTATGTTGTGACCAACTTAGGTTGGTGTGCATTAAGATTTTTTCATTTATTGAGGCCGACAGTTTGTAATTCATTTATTATTTTGTAGCCGACATAGTAGTTGATGAAAATCTATGTAACAGATATATAAGAACAATTGTTTTTCTCATTTTTAAGTACTCTCAGTATGTCTGTGTTTGTATGTGAAGATATGTGTGAATAAAGATTAGATCATTTGAATGCATAGTAGAGTATGAAGAAGTTTGAGCGAAGTATATTTGTGCCTAACTGGAACTATAATCAGGCTTATGAAGAAGCTAATTTATCAGTTCATATTTATCAAATGGATTTAATCTAATTGTCTTATGTAAGCAAATGAGCCTTCCCTTTGAGCAGTGAGCTCTAGGTAGTGTTATTGAATGCATGTACATTCTTTATTCATTTTTCATTATACTTTTAATAGGGTATAATCTTGTGGACTAACATCCACCATGTTTTTTCCCCTAACAAGTTTTCCACATATAAAATCTTGGTGTTCATGTGTTTCTAATGTGATGTTGATTTATGCTTACACTATTAATTATCAGATATGAGATTAAAGGTTGATTAAGTCTGAATAAGTTTAATTTCTGCAATAAATGATTCACCTCCCCCTCTCAGTTGTCTATCCTTGTTTTTCCAACAATTGGTATCAGAGCAAGTTCCTTTGAAGAAGTCTAACAGCTTGAGGTGATCTGAGATGAGATCATACAAGAAAGATAGTCCTAGATTCGATGGTACAAACTACTCTCTATGGAAAGTTAGAATGGAGTGTCATTTGAAGTGCATTGGAGAGCCTTTATGGAAGATTAAAAAGGATGAGTATACTATTCCTCAGAATGGTCGCTCCTCTACTAATGAGATGAAGGAAGCAGAAACTAATACTAGGGCTATAGAAGCATTGCTGAGTGCTTTGAAAAATTCAGAGATGACTAATGTGATAGGTCTGAAGACTGCACATGAGATTTGGAAAAATTTGGAAACATTGTATGGAGGAAATGCACTAGTGAAATTTTCTAAGCTACAAAGTCTGAAAGGCAAGTGGGAGAACATGAAGATGAAAACATCTTTTCTTTCACACAAAAGATAAATGAACCAGTGATGTACATTAGATGTGCTGGTGGAATCTTGGAAGAAGATGAGATTGTGGCTAAAATAATTAGATATGTGCCTACTTCTTACAAAAAAAAATCTCATGCTATTCAATAGCTCAGGATAGTAACAAATGTGACAAGAGACATGCTGATTGGAAAACTAGTTGCCTTTGAGTTGAGTGAATTTGGTGAATCTTCTCCTATGATAGAGTCTGCATTCAAAGCTATTGTATTTGGAAAAATCCAACAACGATATGATTCGGGAGAGAGTTCTAGGAAAACATTCAAATATGAAGATGAAATGAAACTGATTGAAGATGAAGAAAGAGAGCTAGAAGAATTGGAAGCACTGATTGTGAAAAGAGAAGACAAAGGACAAGGTAAGTACAAAGGAAAGTTTCCTATTAAATGTTTCTCTTGCAGTAAGATAGGTCATTTTGAATTAAGATGTCCTAAAAGGGTTTCTAAGTATAAACTTGACAAGTCTAGATTTCAAAAGAAATGTTATTATGTTGAAGAAGGTGTTACTGATGATGAATCTGATAAAGAAACTCGGAAAGAAAATGAATGGATATTCATTTCTATCAAGGAAAATGGTCTAGTGTCCACTGAATAAGGTAGTAATCAGAATATTGAGAAAGCTCTTGTAGCCACAATTGATGAGAAGGATGAGTGTGTGATTGATAGCAGATGCTCACATCATATGACTAGTGAAAAAAGCAAGTTTTTAAGCTTGGAAAAATATGATGGTGGTGTTGTAAGATTTGGAGATAACAATTATGGTGTGATTTGTGGCAAATGCACTATTTCTTTTGGTTGAAAATGCAATATTGATGATGTCCTATATGTTGAAGGTTTGAAGCACAATTTGTTGAGTGTTGGATAGATGGTTGAAAAAGGTTACAATCTTCAGTTCAAAGATAGTAAGTGTAGGATACTGGGAAGCTCAGGAAATGTGATTGCTTTAGGTACAAAGACAAGATGTAATATTTTTCACTTAAATGCTACTAGTGAAAGTTGTTTGATTGCTCAAGTTGATGTAAGCTAGTTATGACATAGAAGGTTGTGTCATGTGAATTTTGATAACATTGTCAAAATAAGCTCCACACAAGAAATCAAAGATCTACCTAAGTTAGTGAAGCCTACTAACACTATATGCAAGGAATATTAGATGGGAAAGTAGAAAAAAATTTCATTTTGGAGCAAACAACATCATTCCAATGGAATACTGGATTTGGTACATACTGATCTATGTGGTCCATCTAGAATTAGAATTCTATAAGGAGAAATGTATTTTATGTTGCTTATTGATGATTATTCTAGAATGGTATGGGTCGCTTTCTTAAGAGAAAAACATGAGGCATTAGAGAAATTCAAAAGCTTCAAAGTTATGGTGGAGAATGAGATAGGTCTAAAGATCAAATGCTTGAGATTTGATATAGGTGGTGAATTCACTACTTAGGATTTTAATTCATTTTGTGAAGATTATGGAATAAAAAGACAATTATCTACTCCCCGGACCCCACAACAAAATGAAGTTGTTGAGAGAAAGAGAAAAATAATTTTAGATGCTGCCATAACTATGATGTTGGAAGGTAATGCTACTCATACCTATTTTAGAAAAGTTGTAAGTACTTATGTGTATACTATCAACCAAGTGAATGGTAAAGGTAATTTTGGTAAGACTCCTTTCGAGATATGGTTTGGTTATAAGCCTACTATTAAATATTTCAAAATCTTTGGAAGTAGATAATATATAAAAAGAGATGAAGATATAGGAAATTTTGAAGCTAGAAGTGATGAAGGAATATTTTTGGGTTACTCTACTAAGAGCAAAGCCTATCGGTGCTACAATAAAATATTGAAGAAGATGGTTGAAAGTGAAAACGTTAGAGTTGATGAGGATATTGAAAGATCATCCAGGTAGTATGGATATGATTCAAATGACCAACAAGATAGTACCGAGAATGGGAAGAATGTGCAAACATAGAATCAAATCAAAATTATTCCAGTGAATCAAGAAATTTCTGAAGAAGAAGATAATGGAAGTGAAAAAGAAAGAATAGAAGAACCCAAAATACCAAGGTATGTAAAGCGAAGTCATTTTGAAAGTCAGATCATAGGAGACAAGAAAAAAGGTGTACAAACTAGAAGAAGAATTGCAGAATATTGTCTGATATCCAAGACCAAGCCTAGCAATGTCAATGAAGCATGTAAAGATGAATATTGGATGGAAGAAATGAAGACTAATGCAGATAGAGAAAAATGATACATGGAATCTTGTTCCTACACCTCAAGACAAAAATGTGATTGGAACAAAATCGCTTTTTCGGAATAAGTTGAATGAACAAGGTGAAGTGATCAGGAATAAAGAAATACTGGTATGTAAAGGGTATTCATAGATGGAAGTTATTTATTTTGAAGAAACCTTTGCCCCTATTGCTATAATTTAAGTTGTAAGGTTATTTATTTCTTATGCTACTTTCAAGAGCTATAAAGTATATAAAATGGATGTGAAGTCAACATTTCCAAATGGTGAGTTAGAAGAAGAATTTTATGTTGAGCAACTAGATGGATTTCAATTGATTGATGAAAAGTAAATGGTGTGTCAATTGAAGAAAGCACTATATGGACTCAAATAAGCTTCTAGATCCTGGTAGGTAAGACTAGATAAATACTTGTTGAAGCTTGGATTCAATAAAGGTACTGTTGACAACAATCTGTATTTCAAGGTGGATAAGGATAAAGAATTGATTATTGAAGTATTTGTTGATGACATTATTTTTGAAGGTGATGATGACTTACGTATGAAATTTCAATGATAGGAGAACTGAAATTATTTTTTAGGATTACAAATTACTCAGTTAGATGATGAAATCTTTATATCTTAGTCTAAATATGTGAAAGAGTTATGAAAAAGGTTTGGCATGGAAGATTCAAATCCAGTTGGTACACCCATGGTAACTGGATGTAAGTTAACACAAAATGATGATTCTCCTAAGGCTAATCAAATAAGATATAGATTAATGATTGGTGGATTGCTATATTTTACTCAAACTAGACCAGACATTATGAATGTTGTATGCATGGTTACTAGATATCAAGCCGATCCAAAGGAATGACATGTGACTATAGTAAAGAGAATATTCAGATACTTGAAAGGAACAATTGACTTTGGGTTATGGTATCCAAAGGATGATGATCTTACTTTAAATGCCTTCATAGATGTAGATTGGGTAGGAGATGTAAATGATAGGAAAATCACAAGTGGTGGTGCATTCTTCTTGGGGAAGAAGCTGGTGTCTTTGCTAAGTAAAAATCAGAATTTCATTCCTCTATCTTCTACTGAAGTAGAGTATATTGTTGCTGCAAACAATTGTACTCAAGTGTTGTGGATGAAGAAGATGCTGAGAGATATCAAAATTGAGTATGATTAGCCAATTGCTATATTTTGTGACAACTCAAGTGCCATAAACATTTCTAAGAACCTGATGCTACATTAAAAAATAAAGCATATATCTATCAAGTATCACTTTTTGAGAGACAAAGTGAGTGATAAAGAAGTCAGACTAGAATATGTGCCTACTAAGGAAAAAATTACAAATATCTTCACTAAACTATTTCCTAAGGATAATTTTGATTATCTGAGAGGAAAGTTAGGGGTAATTCCCCCTCCTAATCTAAACTAAGATGCAATTCTTTGCATCAATCCGTGCACTTATAATTAGATCTTGTTTTGAATTGATGTTATGGTGGCTGCTACTTAGGGGGAGTAGTCAGAAGATTTAGATATGTGGTTCAGAGCATGTGTACCTTATCCATTGATGTCAAAGGGGGAGAAGAGTAATGTGGAAAACCCTTGAGGAAGAAAGGGGAGAAGAGTTATGAGAGAAGAGTAATACTAGAAGTGCTAGAAAGAGAAAGGGAGAAAAGAGTTATAGGAGAAGTTTAGAAAAAAAGGGGAGAAGTGAACAGTTAGTTATGTTGATGGTATTTTTCATATCATGTGTTTCCATCAATGCCAAAGGGGAAGATTGTTGGATGATGAGGTTGTGTTGCTAATATGTGGTTGTCATTGATGTCAACATTATTAGCATTAATGATTATTAAGGCTGTATATGTCGAGTAAATTGAGAAAATTATAATAAATATATTGTAGGCAACCAGTGAAGTTGAGAAGGTCAGAGTGATGGTAAGTTTTATACATTGATGATCAAAAGGTGCGCATTAATTTTTTTTTTGCTGAGCCTATCTAGTATGTTGTCTAAAAGTTTCAGTGGTACGGATCAAGATTGAAGAAAGTTATAAAGTGTTGTGTTCCTACAGTTATTCTGTTACTGTAGCAAGTGTTTCTAAGAGAAGAGAATGCAATTATGGTGAATTGAATTGTTGTGTATGTTCCTGAGATGTTTAGTGATGTTTTTAAATTGTGCTCTATCAGGGTGGTACATCTGCATTGATTGTCATGTTCATGATTGAATATTTTTCCTTGTGTGCTTAAGTTTTCATGTTCTTGGCTGACATGATGGTGGTAGCATGTTGCAAATCCTTATGGATTAATATTTTATTGTTTGGAGTATTCAAGGATGTTGATTTAGGTCCTCACTATGTTGTGACTGACTTAGGTTAGTGCGCATTAAGATTTGCTCATGTATTGAGGCCGAGAATTTGTAATTCATTTATTATTCTGTGGCTGACAAAGTAGTTGATGAAAATCCATGTAGCGGATATATAAGAACAATTTTTTTTCTCATTTTGAAGTATGATTGGTGTATGTATGTGTGTGTATGTGAAGATATGTGTGAATAAAGATTAGATTATTCAAATGTAGAGCAAAGTGTGAAGAAATTTGAGCGAAGTATATTTTTGCCTAGCCAGAAATGTAATCAGGCTTATGAAGAAGCTAATTAATTAGTTCATATTTATTAGATGGATTTAATCTGATTTTCTTATGCAAGGAAGTGAGCCTTCCCTTTGAGCAGTGAGCTCTAGGCAGTGTGCTTGAATGCATGTGCATTCTTTATTTATATTTCATTATACTTTTAACAGCGTATAATCTTGTGGACTAACATCCACCATGGTTTTTCCCCTAACAGGGTTTCCACATATAAAATCTTGGTTTTCATGTGTTTTTGATGTGATGTTGATTTATGCTTTCATTGTTAATTATTAGATTTGAGATTAAATGTTGATTAAGTTTGAATAAGTTTAATTTTTGCAACAACTAATTCACCTCCCCCCTCTCAATTGTCTATCCTTATTTTTCCAACATTTCTAAGGTCCACAAGGATCATATCCATGTCTAATTGACTCACCTTTATGGTTGATAGTCAATCTAATCATCTTGTTGATTTGCATCCTAAAGAACCTCTATAAAAAGGAAAAATTGATCCTAGGTCCTTTGCATCATACTTAGGATCACCTTTTTATGTGTCTTATTTTGGTGAACTTAACATTTTGACATTATATGTCTTCTACAATTTGAAATAACTCAACCCTACATCTAGGTTTTCAATTGTATTGTTTTATATTTCTCATTTCGGCATTCACTTTTACATCATAAAAAGAGAAAAATTCAAAAAATTGTATACAAAATTACATCATAGGTTACAATTGGATTAGTTTCAATTATTTTAGGTTGATCTACATTCAAAACTACATTCACAATTGTCATTTTTTGTTCAAGCAATATTACACATTTTTCTTTGAGTTACATTGTCTTAAGTTGAGAAAATTCTAAAAAATTATTCATTGTTGGACTTGTTTACACACAAATATAGTGCTAGTTCCTTTTACTGTACCCAGGCTTATCTTCTATTCTACCTATAGAATTTCTAATTCTAATCAAGTGCAGCTCGAAGGACCTAGACCAATTAACAAAGATTTTACAATAAACCTCCTACACTTTGGGCTCTGCAAGACCCAGGAGGGTGGTCCCTATAAGGTGTTTACAATCTCTGCACCAAAATTATAAATATTTATTGACAACTAGTAGATAATCCCACCTTATAGCTCAACAAAATAGGATAATACTAAACCAAATTAGCCTTTCATCAGTAATACCAGCTACTTGGAGCGTGAGATACTTACAACAATACTTCTCAATTTAGAATAGTCATTTAATTTTCAATTTGGTAGCAAGCTCTAAGCAAAGACAAATAGACACAAAACCTCATAAATATATATGATTTAGAATAGTGTCATATACCATTCGGGATTCAATTTCACAAACACTTGAAATTCCATGATAGGTTGAAATACATAGCATATAAGATCTCTGACAACAATTGCCTTACAACTTCATCAATTTGTATCTTAACCCAATACTTCTTACCAAATCCCTTAATAAGCATATCCATTTATAACTTCAATCAAGAATTTTAATTAATTCTTTGTATTAAAGCCAAAATGGAAGTCATACACACCATAATAGTGAGATGAATGCAATAACCCTTGATTATATTATTCAAAAAACATGATACACTTAAACAAAGGAGAGACATGAGCTAGAAATGAATCATTATAACTCAAATGCTAGTACTGTTATTAAACATCCAACCTTCATACACCCACAACCCGACCATAGAATGACACAAAACCTAAATTGCATTTTTACACTGAAACAATTAGGCATTATAATTGCTTTGTAACTATGCCTAGACTCGATCTCAAAAATATCTAACTTGCTAACCCTTATTTTTGGCCTTGAAATCCTTCTTATAGAGAATAAAGGAGAAAACAAGCATCGGACCAGAAATATACACATGTCACCAGTCAATTGGACCATCCTTTGACATTCCAAAAATATGATTACAATAGACCAAGTCCCAGAGCATCTTCTTGTTGATCCCACTCATTAGGGAATAACTGCTGCATTTTCCAAACCTCAAAGCCTGCGCCAAAAAGCCGCCATGGGAACAAAACCATAATTAATTATAACCATAACTGTTGAGCTATTAGTTTCCAGTAGTAGACACCTCTTCACTCCTCTTTAGTTAAGTACATGTCTACCCATTTATGATACTCTTCATCGGTTGGCCAGTTAAAATTCACCACCTCATTTACCTTAACACTGTAAGGTGTATACTTTGCTGCAACCTGGTTGGCCTCTTTTTCAAATGACTCTAAGAATGTGCTGGTATTAATTATTTTATCCATGATATTTACCAACAATTCATAATCAGAATCATCACAAATCAATTTGATTTGTGCAATAATGACTTCTTCTTCCCTTTCTTGACACTACTGCAATGTTTTAACATTTCCCTGATCATCAATGATATCTGGCAAAAATGTGTCACTCTAATCATCAAAGCTCTTTTCCATCTTCCTAATTCTTTTACTTAGATCATCAGGTAGGGCCTAGAATCCCCTCATTGATTTCACAAAATTCAGACTAGGCCTCAATGACTGGGGCCTATTGTCCACATCAAACCTAGAGGCCTTAAGCATAACGTCTAAGTCATTGGCCCTAGGGATCCATTTCTCAACCAAAGGCAAAACTACTTCCCGATCCCTATTTATATTTTTTATTCCATCCAAAAATAAAGAATACAAATGAATGCACATATGGCAATCTATTGTCCATCGTCTCATTTAACTGCCTCAAAACTATGTCAACCACCTCATCCCATTTGGAAGTGGCGTTGTCCTCACTTGGCTTTAAGGCAGCCTGTAATTCTATGACTCTACTCAACATCTGCTCTTTAGTGGGACTCATAGAATATTTAGCCTCTCCTTCAATTAGCCCTCATGCAGGACTAAGGGTAGGAGTTTGGATAGGGGATCCTAGAATAGAAACAATTGGAGAAGTAGGGGGAACTGATCCTGAAGTAGGAGGTAATGCCCTAATAGCAAGAGCATTTGAGGATTCTCCTGCCTGTCCATATTTTAATCTATCCACATCAAATTGTAGCTCAAAATTCCTTTGTTGCATCCTACTATACTCCCCAATTATTATGTTGTACTTCTCCATCAGGCTCTTCTTTTCAGCTTGTTCTCTTTTTGTTGTCTTTTGGGCCAATTTGGCCACATTCACTTTCAGGCTTGTGGCTTCTGTAGTTGAAGTCTCAGAAGCTCTTTTGATAATTAGCCTTCCCCTTCAGCTTGGACTAATATCAACAACATTATGATTTCTTCCTTGTGGTGCCAATGCCCATATGGCTAGAGTTTCATATTCGTCATTGAAGGAATAATCATGTAAACTTCCCTTAACCTCTTCTTCATTGTTTTGTATAGGATGCTTGGACTGTAGAATAATATTAAATGCTACAACATCAACTATATCCCATTCAGGAAAAATCATGACACCAGCCTGATTCACAAGTCTTCTACCTTCCTCAAGAGTGATGTTCTTGAATTCTTCCATGAGTTCACCCTTGACTTCATCATCATTCTCCTGTTCAGACCTATCAGGTCTTTATTCTCTCCTATGCTTACATTTTTCCTGGTATTCCTCCAGTTTCATCCTCCAAATCATCTACAAGAAGACATGAGTCTTCACAAAGGCATCATCATCTAAGAACGCCTTGCCAGCCTCCATCCTGACATCCTGTACATAATGCCCCCTGATATCCATATCAGATAACACCAGTTGTGTTGATCTAGGAGGGGAAGGGATACCAACCTACATGTCTTGATCGGTCATAATTATTTCATCCATCAGAGCCTCTTGTGATTCCTTAATTCTTTGTCTCTTAGGGCCTAGCTCTAATAGTTGTACTGTAGGGTCACCCCTTGGTGGTAAGTCTATATCCACAATTCTTACCCCTCCAGGTGCTCTAATCCTTGGGGTTGGCTGTTATGATGCCTGCATTACTCACTTTCCTTTCTTATCCCCCTCATCTTCCTCACTGCTATCATTCCTCTTTCTCTTGTATAGAGGTCTGTCAGCTGGGGGTTGATAAGTTGGCCTTGTTTCCTCAAGCCTCACCTCTAGTCCTTGAATTCCAAAATCTAGTTCTAAGTTAGCCTTCTTGGTTCTCAAGGTTCCCATGATCTCTTTACACTTGTCCAAGAATAAAACAATTCTCTTGTGGAATGGAGTAAACTCCATTAATGGATCATATTTTCAATCCATTTTATGCACCATGGCCAACAACTTCTCATAGGCAATCCATTTTTCTTTATTTAATTCCTGCCTATTTAAGTCAAGTTCATTCCTGATTAGGTCCTTAGGAAAATCGAATTCATGTACAAATTTTCCACCTTTAATTCGATGCCTAAATAAGGAAAAGAATCCCTCTGGGTCATGTTGCCTTCTAAATCCACTCTTCAAATGATATTCATCAAAGAACCTTCTAAAATGGACCCATCCTCCACTGAAGAAAACAAAATATGAAAGAATTGTAAAGTTAGGGAAGAAAGTCCCCTTTCCTTTCCCTGTCAGGTTGTCTTCATGGATACAACCTAGCTGCCACATGACCTTAGAAAATACCATCCTTGATGGCACATTATATGTGAGAATGTGAGGAGCTCCTTGGAAACCAAATACCCTTAGGATAGTGCTCACGGGGTACAAGATGATATCACCCCAATTGTGGCACACTTTTAAAACAGGCTTCCTTTCCTTCGGTCGGAGGAAGTCATGTAAATCTTCAAGAATCCTTGGTACATTTACCACAAACCGAGCCCTAAGTCTAGAGGCAAAGCAGTTGTCAAAATGCACGAAGCTGGCAGCTGCACTGTTATAAGACAAATCTGCACTCAAAATTTGTACCGGTAACCTTTCTCCATTTACCACCTTTCTACAAAGAAATCAGCATTCATATACATGAACATATGCATTGACAGGGAGTACCAAAAGAAAGGAGTGCTGACATCCCCAACAAGCAATTTCATCAAACCATCATGTATCATTTCTGCCAGAAAAGATGCATAATTATACACCATGGAAAAGTTGGGATGCTGAATTTGAGCCACCATAAACATATATGCAATGGGAATTAATGTATTTGGGATGAATCCCACAATTTGGCACAATGAATAAAATGTCACCGAAAAGTGACTGGTGAAACAACTCAGTCTAAAAGGCTCCTGGTCATTTGGGTTGATAATGACTGTTGAACTGCTTTCCCTGGCCAGGGGAGGAGGAAGTAATTTTGCTCTGAAAAGAGGTTTTAAACTTGCATACTCCTGCTTCATCTCCTAAAATTCAATTTGAACCAAGAATGGGCTAGTCTTGCTTAAATCAAAAACCTATTGGATCTTAATTACACTTATGTTTAGCAAAATCCCACCATCATTATCTCTAATTACCCTTGTAACTAGGTCATAATGTGTCACCACTGCTCTGGGTAGGTCCATGTTAGGAAACATGTTCGACACTACTAGTTTCCCCATGTCGTACCTCCAACCATTTGAAAAAGGGTGGGTTACATTTCTTTGTCCATACCAGAGTCTAAACATCTCCAGACCCGTCATTGTAACCCTAGCATCTGCAATATTATAGTCTTTGCATACTAGTCCCTCACCTAGGGTCTTTCCATTCATTAAAATCTAACCTCTCCTTTTGTCATTTGTTGATAATGGGAGTTGATCTAGAAAATCATCATATAAATTTCTATGCATGTAATCAACATGGCCGGAGTGCTACTTCGGTGGTGCCATCTCAAACAACTAGGGCCCTCTTATAATTCAAATTCTTAAGTAAACAAGGGCTACCCAGAAAACAAAATTACAACACACTTATGCAATTTCTAACTAAAACAAATGCACCAGTAACCCCTATATCAAAAATTAACAACCTCCTGACTAGTAAACCACAACCTTTCACAAGAATTGCAGTGAAGTTTTAGAACACAGTGATACATAAAATAACTCACAGGATTTCACGCCCTACAGAGAACCAAACCCTTGCTGTAATTGCTAAAAAAACTTTATCCCTGGCTCTGGACCACTTCAGAAATACTTGAATGCTTTTGTGGTGAAGATAGCATGACATCAAATATTTTATGTCGATTGAATTTATCCAGCAGATGTTTCATCCGCCATTAAAGCCCATTTACATGCCTCGCCTGTAGAAGTTGTCAAAACCAACTTCAGACTCCAAGATCACCTACATGCAAATGGATACCTGTCACAAGGAAGAGAATGGATGGAGAAAACAAACAAGGGTTTGAAGAAATATTCAACCACAAAGAAAGTATTGATTGATTGAGTGATAGATGGATAAATGGATAATTACAAAGAGAACATATGCCTGATTATATAGGCAAATGCTAAACCTAAAATGCAAAGGATGTTGCCAAGTGTTCAAATCACACTTCATGTGACAACAAGAAACCCTAACCAACTACCTAGGGAATGATAACAAGATGGAGATAAGTTTTAGAAAAGATAACTCATCTTCTAGAAGGGAATCTTATCTCAACAACTTTATTAAATGATTAAATGCAACTTAGGACTAATATGATTAATTAAAACCTAAGTTAACTTATGCTAGTGTAATAATTAATTAATTACACTAACACCCCCCCATAAGTGCAACTTAGGGAGACTAGATAAGCATGCACCTAAAACTAAGATGAATGCAAGAAAACATGAATGGGTCCCAGCAACAAGGCCTGATTAGGTACCCATGTACAAATGCAATAATGAGGTAGAGAAGGAAACCCAGTGGGACAACCCCCCTACAATGAGATGACTGCAACAAAGAAGCACTGGAAGAACACTGTGGAGTAACACTGGAACCGCAATCCGAAAAGCAAGGAAAGATACTTCTGTCTACAAGAAACTATATCGGAATCATAATAATGCAACTGTAGACCCAATGCCACGGAACACTCGCAAACACCAAACTGGAACAACCCTAGAATCCATAAAGCAACAGTAGATGAAAAGATGATGACAGAATATGGAAGCCGTGAATCTTGATGCCGATGTTAAACTGAGACTAAAACTTTTCCATGGGAATAAGTACCATAAAGACTCAGAAACATTAACCATAAATTTAGTGGCCATCAAACTGAGATGGATCCGATGTAGATCATTAACCATAGGCTCTCAATCTAAAGTGTGAACTGATATGAATTTGATATGTGTCAAACTAAGACAAAATAGTGCCAAAAGAAACTAAGAAACCAGATTACAACCCATGCGAGTTGTCATCAAAACACAATGAAGATCAAAGTGCATGCACACTCTAATCAGATTATTATGCAAGAAACCCCCCTGATGGAACTTTATATCAGTTCATTTATTACAATACCCAATGATTGCAAAAGGAGACAATGCCTAAATATGCATAAATTAAAAACAAAATGCAAACCTACTGCATGCAAACAAAAAAGAGTCCATGCACAAACCAATGTTTACATCTGCCTCCATGATGAAAATAACTTCAGATTTGTGTAGCTGACCAAATCTGAAAACATGGCATACGCCACTATGAAGTGCTCGAAACAAGCTTTTCGTCAATATCTCATTTGCCAAAAATGGACATCGTGGCCAAAAGTTATGAATTTTTCAAAAATTGAATTTAGGTTGTAGGAAATGAATTTTCTAACAAAAAATGTTTATTTCTAACTTGATTTCTGGAAAATCTACTCACTATTTGTACACAAAAATAAAAACCCAGAAATATTTTGATACTAGAAATGAAACCCAGAAATTGTTTATTGATCCAACAAGCAGAAGATGAAAAATTGATTTTTTTAAACCTTTAGTCAGGAGAAAAATGACACCCGATGCTTTTTAGACTATAATTTTCTCTAGATCTGTGCAAGATATGCAAAATCTAAAAGATACCCAGTTCAGATTTCGACGCTGGATATAAAACCCAGAAATTGTTTTTCCTGCAAATGAGTGAAAATTGAATTTTTGAAGCAAATATGATGACAGCTCCAATAAAAAATGACATGCAACAAACCCTTGTAGCTCCAAATAGCTCCAAACTTTTCAAACAAGAACAGGCATGCAACAGGAAAGCTTTGATACCATGTAGAAGTTGTCAAAACCAACTTTAAACTCCAAGATCACCTGCATGCAAATGGATACCTGTCACAAGGAAGAGAATGGATGGAGAAAACAAACAAGGGTTTGAAGAAATATTCAACCACAAAGAAAGTATTGATTGATTGATTGATTGATGGATAAATGAATAATTACAAGGAGAACATATGCCTGATTATATAGGCAAATGCTAAACCTAAAATGCAAAGGATGTTGCCAAGTGTTCAAATCACACTTCATGTGACAACAAGAAACCCTAACCAACTACCTAGGGAATGATAACAAGATGGAGATAAGTTATAGAAAAGATAACTCATCTTCTAGAAGGGAATCTTATCTCAACAACTTTATTAAATGATTAAATGCAACTTAGGACTAATATAATTAATTAAAACCTAAGTTAACTTATGCTAGTGTAATAATTAATTAATTACACTAACATTGCCAACGGCTCCAATCGTATTTGATGCAAATTTAATGTTTAGCCATCGATCTTTGGTTTTTGTTAGATCATTGAACAACCACCTTCAAAAGGCTCATGTAGTCTCCATGTCAGCATTGAGGGCCCACCACAATATGCTTCTTCAAAGGGATACACGTGCCACCCGCCTGTGATATCACAATCATTAAACACCCTGCATCTTTAGATCACGTGATGGCAGGCAACCATTGATTCCCATCATCGATGATTAGGTTCACTCACAGCAATCAGCAGCTTTAAATATAACTATCGAGAAACTTTATTATCAAGATTAAAACACCATCGTCGATCTTAAACATGTGCATTTTATAGCTCCTTTAGTAATCCACTCTTTATCATATTAAAACCCAATGCGATTATTAAACAGTTATCAACCCCCTTTCGGCATTGATAGCTGGGACACATGGTGCCCGCCCGTGCTATCGCAATTAGTTGAAACCCAACGATCATGTCAATGCGAGACTATGGGGAACGGTCAGGATAAACCTTAGGAAGATCGACGGTAAATAAAATACCCTTCTTGCAAAATAAGATAATTGTTAGAAGGAGAGAAGGGACATCACCTAGGCCAATCAAAAATGATGGCATAAGATTGTTCTTCAAACATAGGGCACAAGTGAACCTAAACTTAGGAAATAATAAAGTCAGGTGAAATTTTCAACACAATTTATTAAAAGGGGCCCGACCTAGACGAGTCGATGGGGCATAAGTCATTTTTAAAACCTCCCTCAAAAGGTAACGATGAAATAGATCCCACCTAGGGTTTAAGATGGACCATTAGGATTTCATGAAGGTAAGAATACAAAACCCCAACCCCAGGCCTCTCCAAGACAGCATGACAGGCCAATAATGTGGTAGAAAAAAATAATGGAGCTCAAAGAAAGAAAACTTGAGGCTCCATCATCGGCTCCGATTGGGGACGTTCATTCCTTTGGAATGAGCAAGAATAACAAAAAATTAGGTAGAGAAGACTAGTTACAAAGACAACCAAAAAGAGAGGATTACTGGGACAAGACAATCCAACCAGAAGAAAACCAAAAATAGACAGATATATACAAACCTAAACTATTGTCCATGGAAAACAAAACTCTAGCTGAAGTATAACTTCAAGAATTGTCCATGAACTAGAAATTCAAGAATATCACCTATCATTTCTTGGATGAAATATGAATCCTCCCCCCACTTAAAATTTACCAGGAATGGACCTAACCAAATTGCATCAAATTTACCATGCTTTCCTTTGTCTTCCAATTTGGCATTCCACATCAAAACCATATCTCCATTTTGGAAAATCCTTGCAGTTGTCCTTTTGTCATACAAATTCTTCACCTGCAACTGCAATTTGGCATTTTTAATATGAGCTTCCCTCCTAGTCTCATCTAATTCTATGAGAGCTTCCACTCTTAACTGCATTTCATCATCGATTTCAATATCATACATCTAGACAAACTTATACATTTCCATCAGGTTATTCTGGGGCAACCTTGCATTTATCCCATAGACTAAATCAAATGGGGCACAACCTAATGCCTTCTTCACAATTACCCTATCTGTCCAGACTGCTAATTTCAATTTATAATCCCATGCCTTCTTATTTTGATCTAGGATTCTCTTGATAATCTTCATCAAGCTTTTATTGCTTGATTCTACTTGTCCATTTCCTTGTGGGTGGTAAGGTGATGAGTAAGATATTTGGATGTCGTGCTTCTCACAGAACTCCATATATTCTTTAGACCTAAAACACATTGCATTGTCTGACACAATCCTCTCTGGACATCCAAACCTAGTCACTATATTATTCATTAAGAATTCAGTTACCACCTTACTAGTTGCTTTATTTGTTGGAATTACTTCCACCCACTTGGTGAAGTAATTAGTGGCCACCAATATCCATGAGTGGCCCCCACTTTATTTACATGCTATCTCTCCTACAAAATCAATACCCCATTGTTGAAATGGAGATTGTACTGCAACTGGTTTTAAGGATAAGTTGCCAAAGAATTTCAACTTACCAGAGAAATGTTGACAAGCATCACATGTCTTTACTAATTGGTATGAATCCTTAAAAATAGTAGGCCACCAAAACCCAGCCCTCATTACCTTGTGGGCAGTAGTTTTGGCCATATAATGCCCTCCACAAACTCCACTATGCATGTCATTCAAGAGTTCTTTTGCTTGATGTTGGTCTACACATTTTAACATAACACCTTCCCCATTTCTCCACCAGAGCTTCCCTATTATGATAACATACTTGATAGCATGAAACTTCAATGTCCTCTTTTCATTTTTATTCAATTCATCAGGACATTTCATCTTTTGTAAATAAAAACTCACACCTTTGTACCAATCTGAGTGTTCCATGTCACATATGTGTGATCTATTCTCTTCTTCAAACATATTTATCTTATTTTCTTCCAGATTACTTTGGGCCATAAGCTTGGCCAATCCTTGTCCTCTCACTAGCTTGGTAATCTAGATTTCAATGTTTAATTCTTGGATCCTATTGATCCATCTACATCTTCTTCCTGATACCTCCTGTTGTGTGAAAATGTCCTTCACAACAACACTGGGTACATAGGCAATCACAATAGCTCCCATCAAATATGTCCTGAAAGCTTTTACCGCTTTTACCAGTGCATATGCCTATTTTTCATTTATATCATATTTAAGTTCTGTAGCCTGCAAAGACTTACTGAAAAAGGAAATAGGTTGTTCAAATCCCTCAACGTTCTTTTGTAATAGCACAACTGCTATTTTGTGGAATGAAGCAAATGAGAAAATTTGCAATGGTTTAGAAGAATTTGGGGTTCTTAACACAAGAGCTTCCTTTATAGCTTGCTTAATAGTCTGAAAAGCTTGTACTGACTTTTCTTCCCATTCAACCTTAGCTCCTTTCTTAAGCATCTTATAAATAGGGCGAACTATCTCGAAAAAAATTGTTATGAACCTCCTTAAGAAATTGATTTGTCTAAAGAAGGATTTTATTCCTTTGACATTTCAAGGTTGTGGGGCCTTATCTATTGCAATTACCCTCTCTGGATCAATCTTGATCCCATCCTTGGAAACAATATGTCCCAACAACTTCCCCTCCTTTACTCCAAAAGCACATTTCTTTGGGTTTAAAGAGATGGCATATTCCAATGCCCTACACAATACTTTCTCTATATGTCCACAATGGTCATCTTCCCTTTTGGAATATGTTGTTAAATCATCCTAATAAATCACCAAAAATAAGTTAATGAAATCTGAAAATGCCACATCCATAGCTCTTTGGAAAGTATCCCCTGCATTTGTTAAACCAAAAGGCATTCTCACATATACATAAGTTCCCTAAGGTGTAGTGAAAGCTATCTTAAACTGTTCAGACTCCTTAACCATGACTTGGTTATAGCCAGAAAACCCATCCATCATAGACATTAACTCACAACCTATCACCCTCTGCAACATGGCCTCCATATTTGGTAATGGATAATTATCTTTTAATGAAGACACATTCAAATTCCTGAAGTCCACACATAGCCAGATATCTCCATTTTTCTTTCTCACAGGCACCAAATTCGAGACCCAAGATGAATTTCTGACTGGTTTGATAATCCTAGCATCTCTTAACTTCATTAGTTCTTGTTGCATTTTCGGGGCCAGGGTAGGATTAATAAGTCTTTGCTTTTGCCTAAAGGGCTTGGCATCACTACTCAAAGGAATTTCATGTTGAAACAAATCCTACCTATAAGCCTTAAGATCATCATAAGACCAAGAAAAAACATGTTTGAATTTTCTTAATAAATCAATCAACATCTTTCTCACCTTTGGTGATAATTTCTTTCCAATATACACCTTTTTTGGTGATGCATCTATTCCAAGGTTTATTTCCTCTAGATCATCCGGGTGGGAGCAACACATTTAATCTTCATCCTATCCTAGTTGTCAAACACTCTTTCCAGAACAACGAAACCTTTAGGAATCATGTTAGTCTTCAACTAAATAACCACATTTCTGAACACAATATCTTTACCATCAATTTTTTCAACAAAAGCTCCAAAATCAATTTCTTCACTTTCATATTCATCCACACAACTTAAGAATCTCAATATATCATCATCACTGTCAAAAACTTGCCAATTCTTGATATTATCAGGAATAGATGGTCTGGTTTGCACTTCACCCTTTGAAATCCTAGCATAAGTCATGTCGTCTGGTCTTAATGCAATGTTTGATAGCAAATCCGCCATCTTATTGTGACCTCTTTCCATCCAACTTATACCGAAAGCATCAATTTTTTCTAATTCATCCCAAACAACATTTCTATACTGTTTCAACCTTTTATTCTTTGACATATATTTGGACCTAATTTGGGAATTCACAAGCTCAGAATCTCCAATTACCTTTAGCTTCTTGATGCCATGTTTTTGAGCCAATCTAAGCCCTAATAATAGGGCTTCATACTTAGCCACATTGCTAGTGCAATCAAATAACATAGTGAAAGAGAACCTGAATATCTTTCCGCTTGGAGACCTTAGCAATACACCTACACCAGATCCCTCTTTTGAACTTTCACTGTCAAAATACATAGTCCATAAATCATTAGATTCTGACACATGTTCAACTTCTACATCAATTGGTGCAACAGGTTTATCACAACCACTAGGGGATTCCTCAACCCTAAACTCGTTTATACCACAATCAGTAAAGCATGTCAAATTTTCAGTCGGATCATGCTCAATCATATGAGGCACTTTGGATTCTCTTTCAATCTTGACATCCTTTCCATCAATACAAAAGGTAGCAAATGACAAGTCACATTGCATGTTACCTCCCATTGATGCACTCCATTTCCTAGAAAAAAGCATCCCAAAATGAGGAGGGATGTCTGCAACTAGAACAGTCATAGCCAAAATCTTATCAGGGTATTGGGTTAGTTTATAAGGCAATGCCTTTATAGTCCCAATAAATGGCACTTCTCTTGAATCTAATGCATAGCATTTACCCTGAGTGGTATCTATTGTTAAGCCCATTACTTCCATAATCTTGATTGGCATAACATTATTTGATGCCTCTGAGTCTATCATACAATTTCTCAGAGTCTTCCCATTTATATCAACACTCAGGAAAAAGGGAGTTATGTTCTTGAGACAAAAATTGATAGAATTCCCTAGATACACAGGGGGATTTTGTGTCACAATTCCCTCCACTTCTTTCTCTTTTGTTTCTTCCTTTTCCTTGGCTTCTTTACAATTTCCTTGTTCAATTTTACTACTAGGGATTCCAGTAATCAAGGCTATCATTTTTTCTTTATGCTCATCTATTCTCATCATCTCCAACCAAGGCACACTAACTTTAACTTGGTACAATACTTGGAAAATGTCTAAGGGTGTGTACTTAGGCAGGTTAAGAATCATACCTTCATTAGTTTCTTTTTTCTCCAATTTCTACTTTCCTTCAAGCTTCTTTTTCTTTTCTTCTAGATCAAATTCAACAGACTTAGCAATCACTTTGGTCTTTGTCAACAGAGGTGTAACATCTTCACCAGGCTTTTGGATCTCAATCCTTTTCACCCATACCTTGTCATTCTTGACTTCCTTGATTTTGACAGCATCATTTTGGCCATCTTCTTTAACACCCATATTTTTGTCTTTCTGCTCTTTAATGAAAAGGCCAACAGGCTTACCCTGCTCACCACCCACAGTTCTATTTCTTAGTTGTGGTATACTTCTCATCTGAGTAGCCATTTCTTTAGTTAACCAGGCAATCTCATCTTCTGATGATCTCCTTAAAGACACTAGATCTCTAGCTTGCTCCACATTGCAGGCATGATTATCAAACTCACTTTCCTCATCAGAAAAAACTTGTTGATGATAGCTTTCACTTCTCTGTCATTGGTTATTCACATCAACTTCTTGCAATTCTTCATCAAAATAACATTCAACTTCATCAATATATGATCGAGCCATACAACAGTCAACATCATTATGCTCAAGATCAAGGGTCTGCTCATGAGTATTTTCTTCCTTTTCTTCATTAGCAAGCAATTGGCCACACCACAATAATTCTGATCATGTGTGTGTTTACATACCTCACACCATGGTCTATCTGGCACCAGATTTATAGAGTGCTTATGCAAAGGATCTGGTATCTGCTAATCAATTTTAGGCTTCTGAGTTGGTAGTATTGGTTTTCCATCCTTCCAATTTGCATTGTAAGGATAATTTTGTAGTCTAGGAGGTCTATCATTTTTATTATATTGTGGCTTGCCATTTCCATGACCCTTCTATTGCTTAGCAACAATATATTTTATATCCTTCAAAGTGCTAAGGACCTTATCCCACTTGTCATCATCCTTAGGACCTGCAGTAGAGGCTTTTTCAGTTTTATCCCTAGGATTCTTCAAAAGAGTAGGCTCCTCTCTCCTACCATATTTTCCAGAAGCTTTCCTATTACTTTCAATGTTAATAGCTTCTCTAAAATCATCCCTCATGGTTTGAGGGTCCTTATCTCTAAGGAGATATGCCATTTTAGCATCAAAATCATTGAAATAAGTAGTTAAACAAACATTTTCATCAAGTCTCATCACTTGAAACAACTTGTACATTGCCTTTTGAAATCTAAGGTTAAAATATGTCACAGGCTCATTTACTGAATTCTTGATGGTGTTGAATTTGTTCAACATGAAACTAGCATTGGTCTTATCACCATATTGTTCTTTGAAGCATTTTTCAAACTCTTCCCATGAACCAATACTAGCATTGGGTAAACCCCTATACCAATCCCTTGCATCTTTTGTTAAAGATTGAACAAACAAATTCATTACTACATCCTCATGTTCTACTTCATAGTCATTTAACATATCCATAAAGGCTTTTAAATGTTCCTTAGCTGAAAAGGCATTATTCCCAGTGAACTTATTCATCTTTTCTCTTAACTCATCTGGGATGGGATTTGGATAACTAGGAATACCTTCAACGAACAGTTGCCTATATCTTTCCAATTGTATAGGTCTCCTCTGAAATAGTCCATCAACTTTCTGAGAGTCATCACTAGACCTTATATTCTGAATTTTAGGACCATCCTGATGTAGATTTACAAACTTAGTTGCATGAACCCTCGGGCAAGAGTCATTTGTGGTGTTCTCTGGACCGGTTTTAGGAGCATTCTTCACAACTTCTTGGTGACTCGATGAAGTTGTAGTTTTGGAAACTTCATCCATACTTTTCATTTTTAGGAAGCTTATTTTCCTTCTCCTTTCGACATTTACAACATCAATTTCAGTCTCTCTAGTTCTTCTGCTAGAGCTTCCCCTTCCCTCCTAACCTTGTCCAAGGCGGTTTCTATTTATGATGACCTATGTGGAAGGGGGTCTTGTTTGGGATAGTGAGAAACCACCCCTTCTTTTATCTTGATCCCTTCAGCCTTCTATTTTCCCTTGTCCAAAATAGGTTTCGGATCCGGAATACTTGATTTTGGCTTAACACGGTTCAAGTTTTCTTGATTTGCAGGCTTGGATTTTACCTCAGCTTGACCTTTAGGATTTACTTTAGATGCTTACTTCACATCTTTATCAACAATTTGTTGTATCACAGGACCCTTCTCTTCTAGTTCAGGCCTACTTTGGTTCAGGAGTTTCATGGTTGCTAGTTGTTTGATTAGTTTGTCCCTTTCAATAACATCCTATATCAATTTCATTTCCTTTTCCTTCTCCCTTTTCATCCTAAGCTCAACTTTCTTTTGGATTTCTCGTCTTAAAGAACTAATATCCCCAAAAACATCTTCAGCGTCGGGAAAAGTCATGTCAGAACTCAATGTTTCACTTAAATCTATCAGGTTTGCTTCTTCTTGCCTAAATAATAAAGGGGTTCCATCATCTCAGCAGGAGGAGGAGGCACATCACTGGTGCATTCTCTGTGATGGCTTTGACTTCTACTCCTACTTCTTCTCTTAGTATATTTGACACTATCAGGCCCTTTATTATGACAAGCTACTTCCTCTTGAACAAGTGTATTTAATAATGTATCAAAAAATCCACAACTATCTGACTCAGAATGTCTAGATACATGTTCAAGATTCTCAGGGATAGGATGTAGATATTTCCTTGTACCTTGGTGTACATGATTCTGTGATGCGGGAGAACCATTGCTAGTTTTGGGTTTCTTCTTTATCTAGTCCTTTTTCTTTATCTTAGGAAGTTCACCTTCCAGTTTCTATTCCAAGTGATTCTTTACAAATGATCTGGTGTTCTTCATAATTCCTTGCTTGTCCAAAAAATCTTTTAATTCGTATGGTACTTTCAAAAGAAATACACACTAGTACAAAGACTTCAGAGTTGCCACCCAAATATTTTGGGAAAACCAACCATTCGGGAACACTTGGTGGGAATTTTAAAGACCTATGAAACTTTGGACAATAGAGGAATTAGATAAAGAAAAGGAAAGCCACAAGCTCAACCTTCTAATCATAGAAAGACTATGATAACTCTATGCAAAATGGATAACTGACCCACCGAAAGGGAAATATTCAAATTACGTCCCCAGTAGAGTCGCCATTTTGTTGGTTCCTTTTACTATAACCAGGTTTATCTTCTATTATGCTATAGAATTGCCAATTCTAATCAAGGGCAACTTGAAGGACCTGGACCAAATGACGAGGATTTTACAATAAACCTCCTACACTTTGGGCTCTGCAAGACCCAAGAGAGTGGTCCCTATAATGTGTTTATAATCTTTGCACCAAACTTATAAATAGTCATTGACAACTAACAGATAATCCCACCTTATAGCTCAACAGAATAGGATAATACTGAACTGAATTGGCCTTTCATCAGTAATACCAGCTACTTGGAGCGTGAGATACTTACAACAATACTTCTCAATTTAGAATAGTCATTTAATTTTCAATTTGGTAGCAAGCTCTAAGCAGAGACAAATAGACACAAAACCTCATAAATATATACGATTTAGACTAGTGTCATATACCATTGGGGAGTCAATTTCACAAATACTTGAAATTCCATGACAGGTTGAAATACATAGCATATAAGATCTCTGACAACAATTTCCTTACAACTTCATTAATTTGTATCTTAACCCAATTCTTCTTACCAAATCCCTTAATAAGCATATCCCTTTTATAACTTCAATCAAGGATTTTAATTTAATTCTTTGAATTAAAGCCAAAATGGAAGTCATACACACCATAACAATGAGATGAATGCAATAACCCTTGATTATATTATTCAAAAAACATGATATGCTTATACAAAGGAGAGACATGAGCTAGAAATGAATCATTATAACTCAAATGCTAGTACAGTTATGAAACATCCAACCTTCATACACCCACAATCCGAACACGGAATGACACAAAACATGAATTTCATTTTTACATTGAAACAATCAGGCATTACAATTGCTCTATAACTATGCCTAGACTCGACCTCAAAAATATCTAAGTTGCTAACCCTTATTTTTGGCCTTGAAATCCTTCTTATAGAGAATGAAGGAGCAAACAAGCATCAGACGAGAAATATACACATGTCACCGGTCAATTGGACCATCCTGTGACATTCCAAAAATATGATTACAATAGACCAAGTCCCAGCGCATCTTCTTGTTGATCCCACTCATTAGGGAATAGTTGTTGCATTTGCCAAACCTCGAAGCCTATGCCAAAAAGCCGCCATGGGAACAAAACTATAATTAGTTATAACCATAATTGTTGAGCTATTAGTTTCCGGTAGTAGAAACCGCTTCACTCCTCTTCAGTTAAGTACTTGTCTACCCATTTATGATACTCTTCATCGATTGGCCAGTTAAAATTCACCATCTCATTTACCTTAACACTGTAAGGTGTATACTTTGCTGCAACCTGGTTGGCCTCTTTTTCAAATGACTCTAAAAATGTGTTGGTATTAATTATTTTATCCATGCTATTTACCAACAAGTAATAATCAGAATTACCATAAATAAATTTGATTTGTGCATTAATGACTTCTTTTGCCCTTTCTTGCCATTGTTGCAATGTTTTAACATTTCCCTCATCATCAATGATATCTAGCAAAAATGTGTCACTCCAATCATCAAATTTCTTTTCCAGCTCCCTAATTCTTTTACTTACATCATCAGGTAGGGCCTGGAATCCCCTCATTGATTTCACAAAATTCAGAGTAGGCCTCAATGACTAGGGCCTAGTGTCCACATCAAACCTAGAGGCTTTAAACATAACATCTAATTCATTGGCCCTAAAGATCCATTTCTCAGCCAGAGGCAAAACTACTTCCCGGTCCCTATTTATATTTTTTATTCCATCAAAAAATAAAGAATACAAAGAATGCACAAATGGAAATCTATCGTCCACTCTCTCATTTGAGTGCCTCAAAACTGTGTCAACCACCTCATCTCGTTTGGCAGTGGCATCATCCTCACTTGCCTTTAAGGCAACCTGTAATTTTGTGACTCTACTCAACATCAGCTTTTTAGTGGGACTCACAAAATATTCAACCTCTCCTTCAATTGGCCTTGGCGCAGGACTGAGGGCAGGTGTCTGGATAGGGGATCCCAGAATAGAAATAATTGGAGAAGTAGGGGGAACTGACTCTGAAGTAGGAGGTAATGCTCTGATAACAGGAGCATTTGAGGATTCTCCTACCTATCCATATTTTAATCTATCCACTTCAGATTGCAGGTCAACATTCCTTTGTTGCATCCTACTATACTCCATAATTATTATGTTTTACTTCTCCATCAGGCTCTTCTTTTCAGGCTCTTCTCTTTCTACTGTCTTCTGGGCCAATTTGGCCACATTAACTATCAGGCTTGTGGCTTCTGTAGTTGAAGTCTCAAAACCTCTTTTGATAATTAGCCCTCCCCTTAAGCTTGGAATAATATCAACAACATAAGGCTTTCTTCCTTGTGGTGACAATGACCATATGGCCATAGTTTCATATTCCTCACTGAAGGCAGAATCATGCAAAGATGCCTTAACCTCTTCTTCATTGTTTTGTATAGGATGCTTGGACTGTAGGATAGCATTAAATGCTATAGCATCAACTATATCCCATTTAGGCAAAATCATGACACCAACTTGATTCACAAGTCTCCTACCTTCCTCAGGAGTGATGTTCCTGAATTTTTCCATGAGTTCGGACTTGACTTCATCATCATTCTCCTATTTAGACCTGTCAGGTCTTGATTCTCTCCTACTCTTTCATTTTTCCTGGTATTCCTCCAGTTTCATCCTCCAAATCATCTGCAAGAAGACATGAGTCTTCACAAAGGCATCATCATCTAAGAATGCCTTGCAGGCCTCCATCCTAGCATCTTGTACATACTACCCCTTGATATCCATATCAGATAACACCAATTGTGTTGATCTAGTAGGGGAGGGATACTAACCTGCATGTCTTGATCGGTCATAATTATTTCATCCATTAGAGCCTCTTGTGATTCCTCAATTCTTTGCCTCTTAGGGCCTCGCTCTGATAGTTGTACTACAGGGTCACCCCTTGGTGGTGAGTCTAGATCCATAATTATTACCCCTCCAAGTGCTCTAATCCTTGGGGCTAGTTGTGATGATGCCTGGATTACTCGCTTTCCTTTCTTATCCCCCTCATCTTCCTCACTACTATCATTCCTCTTTCTCTTGTATAGAGGTTTGTCAGCTGGGGGCTGATAAGTTGGCCTTGTTTCCTCAGGCCTCACCTCTAGTCCCTGAATTCCAAAATCTAGTTCTAAGTTAGCCTTATTGGTTCCCAAGGTTCCCATGAACTCTTTAAACTTGTCCAACAAGAAAAAAATTATCTTGTGGAATGGAGTAAACTCCATTAATGGATCATATTTTCAATCCATTTTATGCACCATGGCCAACAACTTCTCATAGGCAATCCATTTTTCTTAATTTAATTCCTGCCTATTTAAGTCAAATTCATTCCTGATTAGGTCCTCAAGAAAATTGAATTCATGTACAAATTTTCCACCTTTAATTCATTGCCTAAATGAGGAAAAGAATCCCTCTAGGTCATGTTGCCTTCTAAATCCACTCTTCAAATGATAGTCATCAAAGAACCTTCCAAAATGGACCCATCCTCCCCTGAAGAAAACAAAATCTAAAACAATTGTAAAGTTAGGGAAGAAAGTCCCCTTTCCTTTTCCTGTCAGGTTGTCTTCATGGATACAACCTAGCTACCACATGACCTTAGAAATCCTTGATGGCACATTATATGGGAGAATGTGAGGAGCTCCCTGGAAACCAAATACCCTTAGGACAGTGCTCACAGGGTACAAGATGATATCACCCCAATTGTGGAAAAATTTTAAAACAAGATTCCTTTCCTTCGGTCGGAGGAAGTCATGTAAATCTCCAGGAATCCTTGGTACATTTACCACCAACTGAGCCCTAAGTCTAGAGGTAAAGTAGTTGTCAAACTACATGAAGCTAGTAGCTACCCTATTATAAGACAAATCTGCACTCCAAATTTGTATTGGTAACCTTTCTCCATTTACCACCTATCTCAATTCCATCCTCTCTGCAAAGAAATCGACATTCCTATATAGGAACTATAGACACATAAAAATGACCTAGGCTTGCAAGCTCTATTTCTAATCTCTTTCTTCCTAGCATAATTAAGACATTTTAATTATGTCCTTGGTCCACATTCGACTATTAATTAAATAATTCATGATTATTTAATTAATTCATATCTTTTTTATTCTTCATGATTATTATATAAATAAATTTTATTTATTTATTTAATTACGTCACTAATTGTCTAATGTCTTTCTATAATTAAATAAATTTCTTAATTTATTTAATTATCCTTGTCCATTATGTCCTCTTGATTATTAAATAAATAACTTTATTTATTTAATTAATCTCTAATTTAAAGTCCTCTTATAATTACATAAATTCTTTTATTTATTTAATTATGGCCATCTTCACATTCTCCTCATTTTAAATAAAATCATTTATTTAAAATAGTCCCAGCACATAAATTAAATAATTTTATTATTTAATTCCCCCTTTTTTATTGTGCTCATTTTAAATAAATTTATTTATTTAAAATAAGTCTTATTTAAAATTCCCTTCTTTTGTAAATAATTTAACTTAAATTATTTACTATCGCATGACCCCACACTTTTGAATTAAAATAGTTTTTAATTCGAAAAGTCAGCATTCCCTCTTGGTTTAAATAATTTTAAATAAATTATTTAATTCCCCAACAACTTCGTTTTGTGTGCCTTGTCACATGCATTGTCAACCCTTGATTTGATTTTTCTTAAAATCAATCTTGTCCATTCATTTTGAATTTAACCTAATATTGCCCTAACCCTCATTGTGGGTTGTCATATTGAATCTTCTCCACAGATTCTAGGGCATTTTTCAATCTTTAATCTCATCCGTCCATACAAAATTGCATTTTCTATAAAATGCCAATTTTGTCTTCATTTTGAGATCCCTGGCTATCCATTATTATCTCTCTCTCATATCATCTTGCATTGTCATATTTTAGAGATTTCTTATCACACATCTTACACTTTCATGTTTTGATTAGCTTACATTTTCATAGTTTATCATTTTAGCATGTTTATCATAGCATATCTAGGCTTTCATTTGATATTAGCTTAGAAATTGTAGATGTTTACTATTTGCAGTAGGGCATAGTTTGCATCTAGGTCATTTCAAATCCTTCAATGTTAGCTTAGGGCTTGTCATTTCTATTGGCTTGCTCTTCACAAATCTGAGGGCAAACAAATCATATTCAGCAAATTAAGAAGGTGTAATGGAGGTTAGTCATGGAGGATGAAGACAATCTATAAGATTGTTCATCTATTCCTTTGCACTCCATTACCAACTAATGGGTTTTTAGGTTTCATTGCATATTATAGTTTGCTAACCTAAATAGAAATTTCTCATTGTTACATTCATATGCATTAACAAGAAGTACCAAAATAAAGGAGTGCTAACATCCCACACAAGCAATTTTATGAAACCATCATGTATCATTTCTGCCAGAAAAGATGCATAATTATACACCATTGAAAAGTTGGGATGCTGAATTTAAGCCCCCATAAACATATATGCAATGGGAATTATTGTATTTTGGCTGAATCCCACAATTTGGCACAATGAATAAAATGTTGCCAAAAAGTGGCTGGTGAAACAACTCAGTCTGAAAGGCTCCTGGTCATTTGGGTTGATAATGACTGTTGAACTGCCTACCCTGGCTAGGTGAGGATGAATTAATTTTTCTCTAAAAAGAGGTTTTAATCTCGCGTACTCCTGCTTCATCTCCTCAAATTCAATTTGAACCAAGAATGGGCTAGTCTCGCTTAAATCAAAAACTTGTTGGATCTCAATTGTACTTATGCTCAACAAAATCCCACCATCATTATCTCTAATTACCCTTGTAACTGGGTCATAACATTCTGCCACTGCTCTGAGTAGGTCCACTTTAGGAAACACATTCGGCACTACTAGTTTCCCCATGTCATACCTCCAACCATTTGAAAAAGTGTGGGGTTCATTTCTTTGTCCATACCAGTCATTGTAACCCTAACATCCGCAATATTATAGTCTTTGCATACTAGTCCCTCACCTAGGGTCTTTCCATTCATTAAAATATGACCTCTCCTTTTGTCATTTGTCGATAATGGAAGTTGATCTAGAAAATCATCATATAAATTTCTACGCATGTAATCAACATGGCTGGAGTGTTGCTTCGGTGGTGCCATCTCAAACAACTAGGGCCCTCTTATAATTCAAATTCTTAAGTAAACAAGGGCTACCCAGAAAATGAAATTACAACACACTTATGCAATTTCTAACTAAAACAAACACACCAGTAACCCCTATATCAACAATCAATAACCTCCTGACCAGTAAACCACAACCTTTCACAAGAATTGCAGTGAAGTTTTAGAACATAGTAATACAAAAAATAACTCATGGGATTTCGCGCCATGCAAAGAACCAAACCATCACTGTAATTGCTTAAAAAACTTTATCTCTGGCTTTGGACCGCTTCAAAAATACTTGAATTCTTTTGTGGTGAAGATAGCATGAAATCAAATACTTTATGTTGATTGAATTTAGCCAGCATATTTCTCATCTGCCATTAAAGCCCATTTGCATGCCACGCCAACAACTCCGATCGTATTTGATGCAAATTTAAATTTTAGCCATCAATCTTTGGCTTTTGTCAGATCATCAAACGACCACCTTCAAAAAGTTGATGTAGTCTCCATGTCAGCGTTGAGGGCCCACTACAATATGTTGCTTCAAAGGGATACACATGGCACCCACCCATGATATCACAATCATTAAACACCTTGCATCTTTGGATCACGCGATAGTGGGCAACCGTTGATTCCCATCATTGACGATCGAGGTCACTCATAGCAATCAACAACTTTAAATATAACCGTCGAGCAACTTTATTATCAAGATTAAAACACCACTGTCGATCTTCAACACGTGCATTTTACAGCTCCTTTAGTAATCCACCCTTTATCATATTAAAACTTGATACGATTATTAAACAGTTATCAACCCCCTTTCGACATCGGTAGCTGAGACACGTGGCGCCTGCCTGCGCTATCACAATCAGTTGAAACCCAATGGTGATGTCAATGCAAGACTGCGGGGAACGGTCAGGATCAGCCTCAGGAAGATCGACGGTAAATAAAATACCCTTCCTACAAAATAAGATAATTGTTAAAAGGAGAGAAGGGACATCACCTAGGCCAACGACAAACGATGGCATAAGGTTGTTCTTAAAACATGGGCACGAGCCAACCTAAACTTTGGAAATAATAAAGTCAGGTGAAATTTTCATCACAATTTATTAAAAGGGGCCCGACCTAGATGAGTCGATGGGGCATAAGTCATTTTAAACCCTCCCTCAAAAGGTAATGATGAAATAGATCCCACCTAGGGTTTAAGAAGGAACATTAGGATTTCATGAAGGCAAGAATACAAAACCCCAACCCTAGGCCTCTCCAGGACAGCATGACAGGCCAATAATGTGGCAGAAAAAAATAATGGAGCTCAAAGAAAGAAAACTTGAGGCTCCATCATATAGAATCCTTAAACAATATCATATGTAGTCAAACTTTCAATTCTCTAAAACCCTGTCTAGGACACAAAGGCCCTTGGGTATATTTTTCATACTATTCTTGGCTCAACAAAAAAATTCTCAAATCTTTGTTTGTGTGTTCTTAGTTTGTTTCTTCTTGTTGATTTCTAATTTGGAATTTTCAACTTCATTCATTTAGACATATTTCATATAGCTCAAGAAAGTGAAAAAATGCATTATTTTGTTTCAAAATTGCATTAAAATCACCATTTTTAAATTTTGGCATCTTAGAGTTGGTTAATTGTTGCATTTTAGATCTAGAAATTGCATACAAAATTTTAATTTATTGTTTAAAAAGTCTCAATGTTGTTTCACACTTGTATTTTGAATTACATTGTCATAATTTGAGAAAATTCTTGAAAATATTCACTTTTATACATGCCTATACATAGACCCGAAGTCCTTAAACAATATCATACATAGCCAAACTTTTTTTTTTTGAAACCCTATCTAGACATATATGCCCTTGGGTGGATTTGTCCTCCTATTCTTGGGCTCAAATTTCATATGATAAAAATCTCTGTGTCCTTTGTCTAGATCTGGTGTTTATTTTTGGATTCTATTTTTAGACCTATCTAGTTTTGATCATTTGATCTATAAGGAAAGTAGAAACATGTTTCATTTTAAAAGATTTGGTTTTGATATGGTAACACATGGCTTATATTACTATAATTCCCTACTTATGATATAATCTTGGGTATGTGCATGATCATGATGGGCCAAAAAGTGGTGATATGTAAGTGATATGATGGCCCATGTGGTTGATGAATTTTTTTTTACCCAAAATTGATGAAACCAAAAGGGTTTTTAAAGGAGATTCTCAAATTTCCACCAATATAAATTATACTTTACTTTGAATTTAATAAATAATTATTGTTCATTTTCTATTTGAATTACAACTAAAGTCCTGATTGATAGATTGATTCAAAAACATCTATAGATTTCAAATGGTATCACATTTTTTGAATCTGAAACATGTGTCACATTCTATGCTTCAGATACTATAGGATTACAAAAATTGAATTTGATGAAGTTTTGATCAAATTAAGGTGATCAGACATACAAGTTTTCATATTTTTTAAAAGTTGTAATAAAAAAATCATATTTATTTATTTACTTGTAAAAAAATTACAAAAAATATGCATCACATCAGGACATGAGGCCTCTACTTATATCTAAAATCTTATAAAAAAATATTATCATTTTATTGTGGTTAGGGTGGTTAGATAGACACCTAATTCTTATTTTTTCCCTGAAATCTAAGTACTACTGCATTGAAATTTCAAAATTTTACCAAATAAATTTATTTTTTAAATAAACCTAGTAGTTTAGAAACTATATTCAATTTGATACAGATTATATTATTATATATTTTTAAAATAATATAGATAACTTATTCAAAATTTTACATCAAGTTTCCTAAATCTGATTTTTTGAATCTTCATCACCACTTAAGGACCTATTTTTCCATGATGATCCTACACATAACTGTTGATGTTAAAGCAACTAGAATCATCTACTTCTAGACCAAGTTCGATGAAGATAATAAATTTAATGTAGCTTGGCTATTTAATTTATATATAATCAATTTAATGCATGAAGAGGTCGACTTCATTATTAAGTGAAATGATTTTTAATGATGATAAAATAATATTCTATTGTTGAGCCGACCTCCTTCATGAAGAGACGTGATCCTTCCTAGTCTTTTCTATAAATGAAAGGTGTGGTTCATTCATTTGATTATCAAGTTTGGATTTTGTAGAAGAAGGTTAGACACAAGGAGCAGATCATCTTCCTGTAGTAGCAGAAAATTATTCTAAACAACATTACGATCTCAAGGAGAAACATATCATTTATATCTTTGCATCTAGGAAGAGGTGCATTCATTCATTATATAAAATTCAGAATTGTGTTGAGGTTGTGTTGTAAGCAGATTTCTGCTCTTATTCCTTCATTATATAAGCGATATATATTGTTGGGTTTTCCCCCTCAGGTCAGAGGGTTTTCCCAGGGTACCTTGTGTTGTTCATTGTCTCATATGTTGCATTTTTTGAATGTTTTCTTTCTGTATATATTTTTTTGAAAACATTAACATGGTATCAAAGCAGGCTTAGTAAAGATCCAAACAGATATGGCAGAATGCACACCAGAAGAACCAAGTCGAACTAAGAATGAAGGATTCGTGGAAGATAATTCTATTAGGAGTAGGAACCAATAACATGGTAGTATTTTCCATTTACAAGTTGAAGGAGAGCCATTGAGATAGCCTGAGCATCAACCAATCTGCATCTTTGGTGTTACATTAGACACAAGATATCAAAGTATTACTTGAGGCGTATCAATAACTCACTCACAGGGTACTTGCTGGGTTAACTCAAGCAATAGATCACTTAGTGATGTTGCTATAGGTTGCATCAAGTCTCATCACTAATTAGATACATCTTCCAGAGGAATAAACTAGGATTTAATACAAAGTCAGAACATCTCGACTATTGTCCCCTTTGATAAAAACGATCATCTGTAGCAAAGCTTCTCTATGACGGGGGTTATAGGAGATGTATCAGTGACATTTCTTTATGTCATTATGGGACTGTTACAGAGGTAATGTGGGTTAGATCCAGATATTCAAAATCAATATCAAGATAAAAAAAATTTAAATGTCTTGAGATCTGGAAGTTACTCTGATTCTGAGCCCTTGAAAGGAGAAATAATTATCTATACAATGTAAAGACAGAAAGAGATAAGTATTCTTCTTTTGGTTATACTTTTGAAATCTAGGCTGTGCAAGTCTGATTTCATTTATTTGAGTTATGTATGTTAGAAAAGATCACTGGGATAAGATAATTGAATTTTTTGTTATTGTCTAATCATCGATTTTATGTAGACTAGATGATGATCCTTCACAATGTTTCAAGATAGTTGTGTGATCAGTTACAATTGAAGTCAAGAGGTTGCATTGAGAGTAGTAGCGATTGACGCTGCTGTAAAGGGTAGAGAGACCATATATTGTGATCGATCGATCCCTTAGTCTCTATGTACCAGATTCTGACTTCATTAAGATAAGTATTGCATGGTTGAAAAATGTTAATGTTCATGAATTCTTATATAGTTATTAATTCATGCAATAGTGAATCTTGCATCGGTATTTCTCTTCAAGATAATTCTATGAACTATTAATAATATCTCTTATTGATGCCTTCAGGATGGATCAAGGAGCAATATGGTAATGAGAGATTGCATAGAAGAGCTTAAGGTATCTTGTGTGGAATTCATACCGAATGAAGAGATGATCAAACTTGGAGTCACAACTTGTAATCATGGGACTATATTGATAGTTGGAGATATATCTTGAAGATAAAACTACCTTTCAGGCTGTCATTATGATCAACTTCTTCGAAGAGGAAGAATTAATGTTCAGAGGGAGTCTAAAAATTCATTAGAAGTAACCTTGAGCTAGGAGGTCAGGAGGTTGATGTAAATTCTTAGGGATTCAAAGAGAGTCTATTGAATCAGAAGTGGTGTTCTAGATCCTCGAGGTTTGATCGATACTTGCTGAGCTTGGGCTTCTCCAAGAATGATGCTGACTCAAAGTGAGTGCACTTAGCCAATTTATGTGTGAACCAAGGCAGATACATCTTGTTGCAGCTAAACATATCCTAAGATACTTGCATGGAACAGTTGGATATGGACTGAGATATTCTACAAGTGTGGATTTGGAGCTACATTGCTTTACTAATTCTAATTGGGCAGGGTGTGTCTCAGATCAAAAGAGTACCTCTGGTTGTTGCTTTAGTTTGGGATCTACTATGATATCCTAGTGTAGTAGGAAGCAGTCTTCAGTAGCATTGAGTACAACCGAGGTAGAGTACATTGTAGCTTGTATGGAAGCTCGTGAAGCAGTGTGGCTTCGTAAGCTCCTAGCAAGATTGTTTGGACAATCAATGGAGCCTACCATCATTCATTGTGATAACCAGAGTTGTGTGAAGCTTTTTTTCAATCCTATGTTTCATGACATAACAAATCATGTTGAGATCAAGTACCATTATATCAGAGATATGGTACTGAGGAAAGCTATACCGTTGAGGTCTATCAACACTGGTGGGCAGATGGAAAACATTCTCACCAAGCATCTCTTCAAGATAAAGTTTGCATACCTTTGAGACAAGATTGGTATGGTGGAGAATACAACCTTAACTGAGAAGGAATCTCAGTATCAGTGATCCTCTTCAATGAGTTCTTCTCTATGAGAGAATTTCAAGGTGACAAGAGAAGTTCGAGGTGAAATCCCTTGTTTCCACCCCCTAGGAGAGCCATGGTGGATGTCATGTGTGTGACTCCATGACATTATCACATGAGAGAGTCCGTGATGATTTCTCTTGTACTTGTGTTTCACCCTCTGGGAGAGCCATGGTGAAAGTCACGGTGAGGTGACAACATCACATTGAGTGATGAGAACTTGTACATACCATCTATGGAGGTAGCCATGATGGTTGATATCATGATGAGGTGATATCTTTCCTTTCCACATATGGGTGTAGCCATTGTGGTTGATATCATGATGAGGTTATATATTATATGCTTTCACGATGAGGTGATAAGCTTCTTCCTCACATGGATGTAGCCATGTTGATTAATATCATGATGAGATGATATGTCTTGTACAGTTGGAAGTATTCCTCCCTAGCTGAGAGGGAGTGTTGATGTTAAAGTAGCTGCAATTGTCTACTTCCAGGCCAAGTTCGATGAAGATAATAAATTTAATGTAGCTTGGCTATTTAATTTATATATAATCGATTTAATGCATGAAGAGGCCAACTTCATTATTAAGTGAAATGATTTTTAAAGATGATTAAATAATATTCTATTGTTGGGACGACCTCCTTCATGAAGAGACTTGATCCTTCCTACTCTTGTCTATAAATGAAAGGTGTGGTTCATTCATTTGATTATCAAGTTTGGATTATGTAGAAGAAGGTTAGACATAAGAAACAGATCATCTTCCTATAGCAGCAGAACATTATTCTAAACATCAGTGCGATCTCAAGGAGAAACATATCATTTATATCTTTGCATCTAGGAAGAGGTGCATTCATTCATTGTACAAAATTTGGCATTGTGTTAAGGTTGTGTTGTAAGCATATTTCTGCTCTTATTCCTTCATTATATAAGCGATATATATTGTTGGGTTTTTCCCCTCAAGTCGGAGGGTTTTCCCAGGGTACCTCATGTTGTTCATTGTCTCATATGTTGCATTTTTTGAATGTTTTCTTTATGTATATCTATTTTTGAAAACATTAACAATAACCTCTAAGGAAATGAAATGAAATCATTGATAAGTATGTTAGTCATTATCCCAACATCTCTCCTAATTATGAGAGTATCTTGGTGCAAGATAATGAAATCATTGACACATTTATCAATATCACTTTGCCTAATCTTCATTCATCACCCAACATCTCTCCCAATTGTGATAATATTTTGATGCAAGAGGATGCAATCATGGACAATCATGGAAATCATAGTTGTTCTTCCCTTGATACCTACACTACTTGTGAAGAATGTATTTTGGTGTTATAGGATCCAATCATTGAATCTCATGAGAATTGTGTTCCTTCCTCTACCAATACCTCTCCTACTTGGCAACATATTGTGACAAGAGGATGAAATCATTGATACATTTATTTCAAAAGACATTAATATGGATTGCATAGATGAAGATGCTAAGGTGGCATTAGATCCCCCATCTATAGAAAATCATCAACAAGTAGTTAGCTTCATTGAAGTTATGAATTCGAATTGTATATTTGATCTCCTCTAACTATTGGACCTCTTAAGACTCCTTTAACTATTGGACCTCCTAGAAGTCATTTAATTATTGGACCTTGTAAATCACCTCTGATTATAGGACCTCCTAAAAATCATAGTTATATCTTAAAATCTATAAAAAACAACCCACTAGTAATAATGTTTTGCAACAAAAAAGTTATCACATTATTTCTCATACATACACCACGAGAAATAGAAAGCAACCAAGAAAAACACAAGCCATTCCTTCATCAATACCACTTCCAAAACTTGTTTTACTAGTGACCCTCATTTACCTCAACATGGTGGATAGGAGTATGATCTTGTGGAACAACTTTGTAACAATCTTGCTAAGATTTCCTTGTGGGATTTAATTCAAATATCACCTGTTTACTATGGAATTCTTTAAAACACTTTGTAAAAAACTGTGTTCACTCCTAGTGCACAACCAAATGATGTATTGGCCTTAATTGAGGGCATGAATTCAGATAATATGGATATTGCATTTCATCAAAGTGAACTACCTCCCTCAAAAACATAAAAATAAAATGAGGCTTTGGTGGTAATGGTTGTTATTAACAAGGTTTGTATTAGGTGTACCCTTATTGATAATGGTTCGGGGCTTAATGTTTGTAGTGTAAATATTTTTTGATAGAATTAGGGGAAATAAGACTAAAATTCATCCAGATACTTGTCTATCCATGGTTTTGATAATGTAGGAAGACAACCACTTGGTCTAATAATATCACTTATCAAAGCTGGTAAGTTTGTGTTGCTAACTCCCTATGTCATGCCTCGTGACCTTTCCTATAATATTCTCTTGGGTAGACTATTGATTTATAAAATGAAAGGAGTTGCTTAAATGCGTCATCAATTATACATACAACAATAAGGTTTACATGATAAAAATTGCTCCTAAATTTGAAAATTGTTTACAAACTAAAGGCATTGGACATTAACACAAACTTCAAAAGTGGAACCTTTACAAATTGAAGACAAAGATGAATATATTTCATTGGTGACAAAGTTATTGGATGATCATTGGGGTTCATTAGGATTCACACATAAATTCATAAGGGAATACAATATTAGGGTAAAAGTACAAATTTTTGTCACACTTTTGGCCAACTTATCAGAACAAGTGAATTTTAGTATTTATAACTAAAAATAAATTTTGGTCAAACATATTATCTAATAAGATTCATTCTAGATAATTTAAATCCACAACCTTTCCAACTAAAATTGTTGGCTAAATGCATATGTAGAACCACTTTGACACCAATTTACTAAAAAAATGAAATATTTGAAAAATTAATGTTTCAACAACTCCTAC
This sequence comes from Sequoiadendron giganteum, assembly GCA_007115665.2. NCBI lineage: Eukaryota > Viridiplantae > Streptophyta > Pinopsida > Cupressales > Cupressaceae > Sequoiadendron > Sequoiadendron giganteum. Next base: position 279,310,370 of record CM021106.1, read on the forward strand.
TCATATAAATAACATTTTTTTTAAATGTAAAAATACCCTTTTGTAGATCTATAAGTGTAGTTTTCAAATATATATTTATTTTAATAGTTCAACTATTATTTATATTTTATTTTTATTTTTTTACTAAAAGTAGGTTATCAACACAAAAATATTAGGTTGATTACCATGCCAAGAGAAATACTAAAAGTTATTAAAAAAAAAATAAAAAAAATATGATGGCCTAGATAAAAGAATCTAGATTAAGATAGTATAATTTGTATTCTATTTTAGATAAATATTTAATATAAAAGTTGATGTCGAGTGGAACCAACTTTTTTTTAATACACACACATTTAAATATTTTTTAAAAATATATATATTTATTAAAGTTGCAAAAAAAAAATCCATGCCCTAAAGTTTAGAGTTATAAATATACACAAAAATTTGAAGGCAAAAAAAATAAAATTTACTATATAATGCTTGATGTCTCATGTAACATCATTTTTCAGCATTTTATCAGCAACTAAATTATAGTGTTAATTTATAAAAAACTATATTAAAATATTTTGTTAATTTTGTCAAAAAAATATAAATATTAAATATACTAAAAAATAAACATTTTATTAGTTTACATATTTTCAAAATTCAAAACATATATGTCACTTTCTAGTGATTCAAGTTTAAAATTTAAATTAGTGTTGGCAAGTTCCTTTATAAAAGTGTGACACAACTTTGTACTTTTACCCATTAAACCTTCAAAATTGGGAAAAGAGAAAGAAGTTGCAATGATAACTACACAATCTATCACTGAATCATCAAAAACATCTAATTCTAAAAATACTAACAATGAGGAAAACATGAATTACACATCTACTTACAATGAAATTGATTATGAAAAATCACCTTCCTCAAAATAAATGGAACCCATTTATGGAAGATGGTATCAACTATTGAAACAACTTGGTTATAATGGGAAAAGATGTTGTGAAAAAGAACAAGGAATTTTTGTTCCCATAGAGCCCAACACACAAGAAACAACAAGAGGTCTTGGTTATTCTCCTTCAAAATAATGAAAATATAAAAAATAGCTTCACTTAGTCATACAAGAGACAAATAGCATTAGTTGTTTCTCCTTTCCATGTGGTAGTTGTAGTATCATAACATACTCATTACCATTCATGGGGGTATAAACTAGGCTTTATGAAATCATATTTCATCTTGCAAGGAGCAACATATCATAATCCATTTTTTCTCACCTTTCTCACTACACTTGGGGGAAATTGTAATGCCTCGCCATGCAAACCCCATAGGACAACTACAACAAATACAAAATATTTATAAAAAAAAAAATAACAATTCCACAATGCAACATATAAACATTTATACAACATATATATAACATAAATCATTAACCTAATCCTATGGGGTACATGGTGTGTTACTTAAACGAACCCAACAAATAAATGATATGTGATACTAACTAAAGCAAAAGAAAGAAATGAGAATAAACATGATATAAGTACATCAAGAATAAGATATAATCTCATAAACATAAATCACATAATATTATATCATCTTCAAAGTTCAAAATTACAAATGTGGAATATATTTCCACAAATACAACACAATATAAAATTAGAGTTTCATTACAAGGCCACTTCCCTTATAACATTGGGAAGGGTAAAATCATAATACAAAAGTACAATAATGAAAGAGAATTATTCAAGGAACAGTCTTCTCTGTGCGAGCTTTGAGATCACTACAACTGCATCCCTGCCATGATCACAACTAGGGACCCAATGGGTGCATTGCACATTTCCACCTGACCGTGTGAACCTGAAGGAACACCCCCCATGCAAGAAGTCAATAAGAAAGAACCCTCAGCCACAACTCAAAATAAAAGAAACATATCACAAGACTCAAGCCCACATAACAACATAAACATCAACAATAAATAAACAACTAACACAAGTCTAGAGGCACAAGAAACAAGGGAAACAAAGGGGCACAATGGGAGAGTGTCATCGTATGGCCTTCATGGATTCACCAAACTACCTAAAATCTAGGAGGGTATGTGCAGGATCATGATGGGCCAAAAAGTGGCAATATGATGGGTATGTGGCTGACGCCTTTTTTTTTACCCAAAATTGATGAAACGAAAAAGGTTTTTAAAGGAGATTCTCGTATTTCCACCAATATAAATTATGCTTTCCTTTGAATTTAATAAGTAATTATTATTCATTTTCTATTTGAATTATGAATAAAGTCATGATTGATAGGTTGATTGAAAAAGATCTATTGCTTTCAAATAGTAACACATTTTTTGAATCCAAAACATGTGTCACATTCTATGCTTCACATACTATAAGATTAAAAAAATAAAAAATGAATTTCATGAAGTTTTGACCAACTTAAGGTGGTCAGACATACGAGTTTTTTATATTTTTTAAAATTTGTAATAATTTTTTTATAATTAATTATTTACTTGGAAACAAATTACAAAAAAATATGCATCACATCAGGACATGAGTCCTCTACTTATATCTAAAATATTATAAAAAAATATTATCATTTTATTATGGTTAGGGTGGTCAAACAAACACCTACTTCTTATTTTTTTCTTGAAATTTAAGTACTACTGCATTGAAATTTCAAATGTTTACCAAATAGATTTTTTTTTTAAAACAAACCTAGTAGTTTAAAAACTACATTCAATTTTCTACAGATTCTATTCTTACATATTTTTGAAATAATATAGATAACTTATTCAAATTTTTATGTCAAGTTTCCTAACTCTGATTTTCTGATTTTTTTGCCACTTAAGGGCCTATTTTTTCCATGATGATCCTGCACATACCTAGGAGTCGCACCATAGGGTGACTCATGCAGAGCCATCTACCTTTCATGAAGATAAGGTAGCAACCTTACCAACCAGGTCTTCCCACCTGTCTTTAGCCTTTGGGAGCACTAACGGAAGGGTGAGGTGTATATTTTTATCTTGTTATGTGACAACTAACCCAACCCACTAAGTAAATTAATTAGGTTTTCACTTAATTAAGGAAACTCTATCAAGGGTGACCACTTGTACACTGGCCCCGAGAAGAGCCACTCTCCTCATATGGTTGCCCTAAAATCAAAACCAAGAAACATATACCACAATGTTCAAACAAAAGAATCATAACCACAACAGGGTACCTCCCACAAATTCCCACATGGTATCAACATGAACCAAATGAATGCAACCATAGAAAAACATTCATATTTTCCCTAACCTCTGGAGGTAATGCTAAATCCACACAAGACACACTAAAAATGTCATATTTAATTTAATAAAACCACACCATTAACTACAATGAATTTAAATAATAAATCATCTAAGTCTCCATCAAATAACCATTTTCATCAATTTAAATAAAAAATAAGGAAATTCACTAATATTTTTATTTAATCCAAAAACAATATTCAATTTAATCAATATCTTCCTACATTTAAATAATTCACTAATCAAATGCCTAAGTTAACAAACTTGCTAAAAAGCTGATTTAAGAATAGCAGTGACAATTCCATTATTTATTTAAACATAATAATATATATTTAAAAAAAAAATTAAAGATACTAACTTAATTTATCAAAAACCAATTATGAATCCTTTACTAAATTCAATTTTTTTTAATTATATTTAATTTTCTGATTTTAATTATTTTCCCCATAGAATATTCTAAATTCTGATTTTTCTAAGATAATGGAAATCTAATTTTTAGTTAAAAAATCATTTTCAAGATAAAAATAAGATTCAATTTATTAATTAACTAAGTTCAAAAATCTGACTGTACTACTTAATTAATTGTTTTAACTAATCTGATATTTCACAAATACAGTTAGATTGGAAAATAATTAAATCAAGTTCCACAGTAATATTTAAAACACGACTATTTTTCTATCTCTTAAATTAAAAATTCATTTTCAAACAAATTTTAAAACAATAGTATTTTTCCTCATTAAATATAAAATTTCCAGAGAATAACTTATTTTACTTTTCATTATTTTCTTACACTTCCTGTCTATACACTATATGCATATATATATACATATATGCTGGAATAAAAAAATATCAATTTCATCTAATGCTGCTGAAGATCAAAACTCAGTAATAACAAAATATACCAATTCCACAGAGTATATATACACATACATATATACATATATATATATATATACATATATATATATATAAACCTCCAAATAAAGTCAAAATCACAAAGAAATCATGGGCAACAAAAAGCCAAAGAACGTAGGTTTAAAACATTCACAGAGGCATACGAATGGGGGAGGGGCGGCTGTACACAGCCGTACCCCCCTTCTTTCTCCATGCAGTAAGGGAGTGGGGAGGTGGTGGGGGCTTTGCCTCCACATCGTCATCCCCATATGGGGGTGGCAATGGGAGGCAATGCCTCCCCCAACCATCCCCCATAACCATTAATAAGGCACAACCTTAAACAAAAATTTGAACCTACCCCAGGAAAAAAATATGAACATCCCCCCATTATGTCATATGACATTCGAATAAAAATTCCAGGGGTTTTACAAAATATCCATAGAAATATATATATATATTCCTCAATTATTTTTCATGAAAGTAATTACAATAAAAACAAAGAAGATGCACAAATTTTCTAGAATAATAAATTAGGGAAACAAAGTACAGAGAGAGAGAGGTTTTTAATGAGAGAGGTGTCCAGCGATTTAAAGTTGAGAATTGAGATCAACAAGAATTCCAAAATGAATTACAGAGAGGAAAAAGGGAAATCCACAAACAGGTAATTGAAATTTTATAGAGAAGGAGGATTTTCCCCAAACACACACAGGAACACATTTTCTTTCTCAAACAAAATTTATTTTCTTCTTTCTTTAAAACAAATTTACAGAGATCAAAATAAGAAATTTTAATTACCCGAAGTTCTACGCAAAGCTCGATTCGAGGATGATTTGCGCAATTCTAGCCAGATGAAATCTTCGAAAAAACACCAGAGACTCGAACCCCAGCAACAATGGATTCGACAACAAACCCAGTGCAAATATAAAATTAAATCTTCTCTGATCAAATCGACGAAAAACCACATGAATCAACTAATTCTGAGAAAAAAAATTCAACAATTTTTGAGTTGCAGACATTTTTCATTTTTTTCATTTTATCCCTCTTGCTTTTTCAAAAAAGCAATATTTGGAAATATACTTTTTCCAAAAAAGCCAAATCAGAAGTTGTCATAAATTTTCTGACAACTTCTCCATGCAAAATTCCATTTAACACCCAATTCTGCCATTTTCCAATTTTGGAAGAGAATCTTCCATAATTAATTTATACCGAAATATGCCCTTTTAAAAAAAATAAAATTTCATTTTAATAAATTAACTTTTGAAAAATAACAATTAATTAATAATAATTTTAAACCACATTTCACTTAATTATAATTCTAAGTTTAAAATTTATTTTATTAAATCACCTTTTTAATAAAGACAAATATGATAATACTTTCCCTTAACTTTATTTCTTTTTTAAAAATAATCCATAATAAGTTCTCTAACTATATTATTTAATTTAATGATTTAATTTAAAGAATAGCTTCACATTTTTAAAATAACAATAAAATTCTAATGTAACCATAATTTTCCAAATCATTAATAACATAAGCAACCTTGAACATTTCATAAATTTAATATTTTGCACCATCGAATAACATTTAATTTAAATCATAAAGCACTAGACCAAGCCATAAACACACTTATAAAACTCGTGAAATAAAATGATTTAATTAACAACCATACCCACACAAACGAAGGATGAACACGACAAGAAAAATCCCTCGACCAACCACTAACATAGGCAAGGGTACTTTCTTACTAACTCCCTAACCACATCAACCATTGGGTATATAGGATGCGCTCAAACCCAACAATGCAGGTGGAGTCGGCATCTGGTACCTGCATTCCTACATAACACAAAAAGTTGGAAAACATGTACATATGCATATAACTCATAATCAAACACATTATGAAGGAGAGTTACGGTGAGGCAGGGCACTCACGGATGAGCAATGCCACCCCGTCTCCTTCACCCAAGTCAAATATAGTAAACAATATCTAAGCATCACATCAACAATATAACCCACAAAGTAAAAATCATCATAACATGAGTATCCCACAAAAATTTCCAACTATCATAATCAAATAAGCATAAATGTTTGCTATGCCCAACCCATGGTCAAAAATATGTCAAACAAAGTATCACATATGCAACAGAATATAACTAGAAATCACACTAAAACAAACACACACACACCAAAGCAACATTAGATTATCAAAACATGATAGGTACTCCAGAAATGGGTTAGGCAACCTCATTTTAGGTCTATTCCATATTGCAAGGGATCCCTTTATATTTCCTTAAAATGATAGTTTAGAAAATACACAAAATTTTTATGGGGGCGGCCATATGGTCCCCCACTCATTTTTGGCATAAGAAATGGTCCCTTCTTAGTGATTATAGTATACATCTCTAAGGAAGTGTGACCGTTTCAATTAAGGTGTGGCCTTTTCAATCTATTCTAATGTCTCCTTTGTGGTGATATTATGTTTGATATCCCCTAAGCGTGTGACTTTTTATGGAATACAACATTCCCTTTGGTGGTAATGCTATGTTTAGTATTCCCTAAGGTGAGAGTTTCTATTCCATGTCTTGTCCTCTCTTGGTGGTTATGTCATGTGTGATATTCCCTAAGGTGTGACCCTCCATGTATTGAGAAATAACCTTTTCTTTTCTTTATAGAGAACCTTTTATGGGGGTGATCCCACAATAGTGGTATACACTTTTTGGGATATCCTGATTTTTGCTGAAATCACATATTTTTTAGAAAATATAATGATTTAAGCCTTGCAAAGTTCAATTTAAAGGATTCTAATTGAAGAGGGTTTGATCAAACCACCTTAGATCAGACCCCACTAGTTTTAAACAATACCTATAATAGAGTCTCCTTTACACCTATCAAAATGCTGATAAAAAACCACTTTTGATTTACTTTTTAGGGGATCAACTAAATTCATTTAAAATTTATTTTTTGTATGTATGCAAGTTTTATTATGAGCTTCCCAAAAAGTATAGTTTTAAATATATTTAATTTGATTATGATATTTAATTTTGATTTATTATGATGTAGGTTTTTCACCAAAAATCAAGCTCTTTGTTTTACACATGTGGAAAAATAGTAGGGTGATCCCACAATAGTGGTTTACAATTTTTGGCCAAACTGGACACTGAAATTATTATTTTTAACTAAATCTTCAAATTCGGACACCTATAGTGGCTAAATTGTGAAGAATTTGAAGATGATGAAAACTAGAGTCTCGTCACATTTTGTTTGTAGATTCCAAAAATATTTTTTTCAAAATTTTCAGAATCAGATTGCACTTGTTTTTCCATCTCCCATGAAAACTAGTTTCTTTTCAGAAAACAACATTTTAAAAAAGTGACGCACACCGTATAATGCATAACTTTTTTTCCATGAAGGATAAAATTCTAATTCTTTTGAATTTATATTTGTAACTCCGATATCTAGTGCTTCCACTTGGTTAGATATTTGTTTATTGAATATTTTTTCTTTAATAAATATTTGAAGTCAAACCAATTACAATTCAGACATAGCACGACTATATAACGCGTAAGGTTTTTTGTATATATCAAAATTCAATTTATTTTTTTGTTGGATCAAGGAATTCAACATCTAGTGCACTCATAGTTTTCAAATATTCTTTTTGGTAATCTGCTATTTTTCCACATGTGCATAACATAGACCTTCATTTTTGATGAAAAACCTATGTTTAATCAAACTTAAAAAAACAAATACATAATAAAACTAAAACATATTAAGATTATATTCATTGGATAACTCATTCCAAGGAATAGAATAATAATTTGAAATAAATTTTAAATGAATTCATTTGATCCCCCAAAAGGTAAATCAAAAGTGTTTTTTTATTAGCATTTTGATAGGTGTAAAGGAGACTCATTTATAGCTATGGCTTAAAATTAGTGAGGTTCTATCCAAGGGGGTTTGATCTAAGGTGCTTTGATAAAACCCTCTTCAATTGGAATCCTTAAAATGGAACTTTTTAAGGATTAAATCATTATATTTTCTAAAAATAGGTGATTTCAGCAAAAATCAGTTCCTCTAAGAAATTGTAAACTAGCTTTGTGGGATCACCCCGTAGATTACCAAAAAATAATTTGAAAGAATATGTATGTGCTAGGTATTGATGTCCTCACTCTAGCAAAAAAATAATAATTTTGATACATACAAAAAAATTATTTTCTATACGGTTTTCTTATGTCTAAATTGTAATTGGTTTGACTTCAAAACTTAATTAAGAATAAAATATCCAATAAAACACTATGAAACCAAACAAAAGTTCTAGATATCATAGTTAAAAATTTAAATTGGAAAAAAACAAAATTTTAACCTTCATAGAAAAAAAATTATGTTGTATACGGTGAACACTCTTTAAAAATGGTGTTTACTCTTAAAAATTAGTTTTCGAAGGAGATGGAAAAAGAAATGCAATAAAATTCCAAAAAAAATTAAAAATATATATTTAGAATCTATAGAAAAAATTCACAAATCATTAGTATGCATCATCTTAAAATTCGTAATGGTTTAGTAGCTATAGGTGCCCTAAAATGAAGATTTTGTTAAAAAAAATTAGTTCAATGTCTAATTTGGCCAAATATTATAAACTAGTATTATGGGATCACCCATGGTATTATTTATAACACCCCTAGAGGTTTTGGCCTTGTATTGTTTCATCTTCTCAGACATTTATGCACCTTCTAAGGTGATTCTTTGTTCCTTCTTCAAAAATTTGTTGCACCTTTTTAGGAAATTTTATGCACCTTCTTAGCTGAGATAAAAATTGGTTCATGGATTAAACATAATGAATTTTTTTGATTCAATTACACCCCTTTTAATATGGCCACCAATCATAATACATCTTTCTTGATAGTGGAGCTATGAGTTTCATGATTTTTTATCATAACGCAACTTGCTAGCCTTGTGGAACCCATAATATCACATGGACAGTGAACATAATGCAGCTTGCTAGCTAGTAGAGACATGCTTCTCATGAGTGGTTTTACATCCTTGTGAGAGAATTATTTTATTTAGATAAAAAAATTCAGCATTTGGCATTTGAGACAAATTTAATACTGACATTTGTTTTCCTTAACGACTCAAATCCCTATAGTACCAACCTTGTGTTTTTTTGTTTGTCTTATTCATGTTTAAATTGTGTTTATATAATTTTTATGCTCATTTTGTTTTCATTTATTTTATGCTATGTCATACATGTTTTCATTGTGTATGCTTTGTGTTTACTGACATGTATGTTTGTGTGTGTTATCTTGCTACATTTCATACATGTACATGTTCCTTTGTTCTCATATTGTCTTACCAGGGGATCTTGGATCTTGGGGGCTTGTACACTCCCCCTAGAACGTTTCTCATCCTATATCTTTAATATTTAGACAATCAAAATCCTCTTGACATATGTTTTCTACTTGGTGCCAGTTTGAGCATAAGATCATTCTCTCACTAAAGTGGGGGCTAAAAATAGCATCATAAATTGTCACCTTTAACAATTTCACACTATTTTTTCTCTGCCTTAAATTATTGGACCTGATTGAACCTCAAATTTCCTAAATTATGCATTATATGGCATATTTTTAACAATTATAAAAAAATTACAAGAAAAAAAATGCATTCATCTAATACTTTGCTCTCAACACTGTAAATTATAGAAAATAGGGTTGGGATAGAAATTCCCTTGGTCGGCTATGTCTCATTATAGTGAGTAAGTCCCAAATTGGAAAAAGTCTCCCCCTAGTTTTCCTAGCCCCAAATTCAAATATGTCAATTTTGATACTTTATCATTTGCAATTCAAGTTTCCAAAGTTGACTATCAAGATTTAATTTGTAGAAATTAAAACAATTGCATATAAATACCAAGTTATTGCATCATTTGAAACCTAATATAAAACTAAGAGGAAGAATTATTATCAAAAGCTTTATCAAGAAAGTAAAGAGAAACATTTGTTAACATTATTCTAGTAATTCAAGATCCAAAAACCATGTAAAATCATATGTTATTTTATGTATGTTCATATTATCAATGTTTGTGAAGGCTAACCCTTTTGTAGATCTCCAAGAAATTCAAGAAAATCAAGCAAGAAAGATCCAATACCTTGAGGTGATATGTATTACTTTAGTCCTTCAAGGAATCCATTGAATCGTGGTAAGTTGAATCACTTTGTGGATTCCTCATTCCTTCCTTTCATTTATCTTTTTATAATTGACATTACAATTGTGGACGTGAAAACAATAAAATGGGGTTTGACTAAGGAAAGCCCCTAAATGACACAATCATTCCTCTCTCTTTGAATGTGTAGGTTTGAAGTTTAAATGATATTGAAGGGAGTTTGAAGATCCATTGTTTCATTCAAAACCTTGCACCTTGACAAACCATGAAAACTCACCTACAAAAATATCTGATAGTGATCTAACAAATTTATAGGAAGAATCAAAAAGCTTGGATTGAGCATTACAGGAATATGAAAAGAGATCCAAAATATCCCTTAAAGGAAATAGATGCCCTTGGTTAGCGTTTTCCTCCTATTCTAACCGATTCCAAATTTATAGGATAAGTGTACAAAAATATTTCTCAAATCAGTTGGGGAATTACTGTTATAGTTTCTCAATTGTCCAGATCTTGCATTTTCATATTAGGGAACATATTTTAATTAGGTTAATCAAGGAAAATCAATTTTAGTCAATTTCCAAGCCCCACAAGGATCAAATTCAAGTCTAATTGACTCATTTTTATGGTTGAAATCCAATCTATTCACTTTGTTGATCTACATCCTAATGAACCTCTATAAAAAGGAAAATTTTATCATAGGTTCTTTGCATTAAACTTAGGATCACCTTTTTCTATGTTTCACTTACAATGAAAACCAATTCCTATATAGAGTATCTATAATAAAACTAATATTATTCTTTTTGTAGCACCTCTCTGCTTGGGTCCTTGGGTTGATTATGTAAGTGTTTATTTGTGTTGACTTGTTGATTTATTTTAATGATCTTATGAATGTTGTCTAACCATTTAATATAGTTTTTAATTTATAATGTCATTTAATTAATCCAGTGTTGCTTTGATTAAATACATTATTAAAATGGCATTGATTAGTTAGTTTGATTTAACAATGTTTAGTATTGATTGATCAATTTAATTAAAGTGTTAGATTTAATTATTAAAGTGAATTATGGGAAAGTGGTAAGTGTTTAATTAAAATATTAAATATATTTGTAAATTGAAATGTTTGTAGATTTAAATGAATATCGAATTACTATTTAGTCAATATTAAATATTTTTAATTGTAGATGAAATCACATTTTAATTGCAACATTGTTAATTTTAAAATTAGTGATTAGTAATTTTTGTTTATTTATTTATTATTATGGATTTAATTTAAGGAATATTTCCAAATTGTAAATATTTTGCATGCAAGTGCATGCATGGTTCAAAACTGAAAATGGAGTTGAAAACTTGCTTTTATTACAGATTTGGTTGTCAAAATCATCTAGTTGGTTTTATTATGCTTTTTGGCGGATTTTGAGGGGCATACTGGGATTTTGGAAAAGAAAATAATTCTTCTCTCTAATAGTTCTCTTTTAAAAAAATAATAAAATAATAGTAATAAGAATACAAGTTAGTAGAATTTGGGGAAAAATTGTGTTGGGTGAACGAATATGGATCTGCAAAGAAGATCGTTTAGCTTGTCATATCCCTCTGTGAAGTGAAGGATTCTAGGTTACCCTTCATCATGCTATGTTCCGTGAACTCGATTAATGGAATTGATGTCATTCAACATTGTATTCAAATTCTCTATCTAATAATAGTATGACTATATTTAAAATGTCGATTTATTTGGTTGGTAAAGTTTAAGGGATTTGATTTGTATGGTATGGGCATTGTCTCTTTTGCCATTCGATCTAATAATTTGTCTATTTCGGTTCCTTTGCGCAAACGTTTCCCATGATCAATGCGCATTTTTGTCCCCTCAACATTAAGTAAATTATTGAATCTAGAAGTACCCTGCGACCTCCATTTGTCAAACCAATTTCTCCAACTTTGAATAGATCTCCCATTTTGGAGGATGTGGTCCGTCACCCACAAAAATTTCTTGTACCAATTTAATTTTCTAGCTATTTCATTTTGCAATGTCAATGTTTCTTTTTATTCCTTCATCCCTCAGCAATCTCCTTACTATTTCACCCATGCACTTTTAATACTAGGGGTCTTTATTTTTTGTTTGTTATGGACACTGGGAAAACTAGACCATAGACCTGGCTTGGCTACACCCACACCACCTTAACTCACCCACCGAGATAGATGTATGGGGCATCACATATTCTATGCGAGTTTCATTTCTTAAAACCCCCTAAGCCCTTATGGGTGTTCGACCTTTTTGACATTATTCCTTCCTCTGCATTTTGGTTGACTGTAGTGTATTTTTAAAATCCAAATCTGAGTTGCATATAGTTATGAGTTTGGCCTTGGAGGTTCGGTCTGTGTTTTCCTTGGATGAGTATTTTTGGTTGGAATTCGATATATGGTGAATATTGTATTAGCATTCATTTAGACCGTATTTCCTTGAGGTTTTTTCCTAATAATTATACTTTCCTACGTATTAAGCTTCCAGTTTTTTCATTCATGTATAGAAGCATGCACATTCCTTTGCTTTATGGGAAGTGTTTGGGAATTTGGCTTTATAGCTTTCAGTGCCATTCTTGTGATTAGTTTTGATGAATCTGTTGGTTGTTATAGATCGATACTATATATTCAAAATAATCCTCAAGCCTATTTCTTTACTGAGTTTTCTCAACAAATCAAGCTCTTTCCGCCTATGATCTTGACCTAAAGTCTACTCAGCCTTCCCAATAGGTATGATGCTTTGGAGAGAATTGGTGGATATTATTAGATTGTGCTTTCTTTTATTTCGATGCACTAATTATGTTTGCAGGCTGTGTTGTAAGAGTGATATCAGATTCATTGTGAAACCATGCTTTTTTTATGGTGTAAAATGTGTTTTAAGTCATTGAGTGTACCCCTTTAGTAGGTTAAACTGTAAATAATGTATCTTATATCAGAGAACGACCTAATATATAAATATATATATAAACATGTTTATTGATGTTAGTTAATTTTTTTTATATTTAAATGTAAATATATATATGTGTGTGTGTATGTATTTATTTAAGTTTTTAATTTTTTTAAATTCTATATAAAGGAATATGTATATATATATATATTATAGATATATTTATTTCCATTTATATGCAGTAACACAATGTTTTTATACCATGTTTTAAAACAGTAGTGTTTAGATGTAAATTTATTGATTTATGTATTTTCATGCGTTTAAATTATGAGGTTAATTGGAGGAAATTAGTTTGTATAAAATGTATATTTAATTAGAATTTTGTATAGACATTGTTATTGTGATTTTTATTTAAATTGAAAATAATTAGTTATTGGCAATGCATAGACTTCGTAACTATGTATCAATTTTAATTTTATATTGTCTAAATGTTATACTCTTTTTAATGAATGCATTTGTATATGGGGGTATTGTGGATTTATCAGTAGATATGTTTCTCCTTGTAAGAAAAGGAATGTATAATTATTAAGTTATAGTGAAATTAGTAGTTTACATTGATGATTAGGATGTACTATAATGAGTGGAATGTGTAGCGAGATATTTGTAAATATATGTAATTTTTTTAATAAATCCTATTGATTTTAACGAACAAATGGATAAAAAATATTGATGTTTTAAATATCCTTGAATCTTAGTGCCCTAGAAAAATGTAAATGTCGCTTTGTTTGCTATTGGGAATTTGTACTTTTGTTGTGCTTTAAATATGTAATGTGATGATTAGAAAATATGTTTATCTAAGTTCTTCAGTTATTTTCAATGAGCTCATAACGACTGTATAGGTCATAGGAAACTGATTATTTAACTGTTCTTTAAGGTTTATTTCTTGGATTGTGTCAAGGGAGTCTTGAATGAATTGTATGGTTTTGTATTGTTGTGTTTCCCTCTTGAGTAGCTAGTGCAATGGGGATTTTATACCTTGGAATTTGTGTTGAAACCCCATTATGTGTGAGTTACCCTCTTACTTGATGTTATGGGTAATTGATTTTGTTTGGACTTCCAGAGGTGGGGAAGAAATTGTTGGTTTTCTTTTTGGTTCATTGTAAACTAAGGTTTGTTTATTCGATTTGATTGGGCGGTTTTTAGCCTTGCACTTGGGAGCTGCCTTGTTATGTTGTTCCAGCATGAGATGGTGCATGCCTCACTTCATGTTTTATCTTAATGGTTTTTGTTTTGGTGCAAGTGGTTTTCGCATTCATGATTTTGATATTTTGTTGCTAGTAGGGAGTGTGGCTTCCCACGAGGGCCGAAACCCTAAGTGGTCTCTTGGGTAACTCATGTGGAAGTTAATCTAATCAAGTGATAACCTTATAATCAGTTAGGGGGAGGGTAGTTAACTCACTAACAAAAGATAACAGAAGCCTCTCTTATGGCTGAAGCGCTTGCATAGGCTTGGGATGAGATGAGAAGGCCTGGAATGATAAATCAACTACCTTGTCCACAAGAACAGAAAGTTGATTCTGCATGTGCAAGAATGGGGGCCAAGGATCAATTAAGTTTTCCAGGGTAACCCAAGATGGGGGTTAGTAACCTATGAAGGTCCACATTGGGTAACCCATGTTGATCCATGTGATGACACACTACCCTTAGCAACCAGTTTGTTTATAATTTCCCCCTTGTTGATTCTTGTATCTTTGGAAGTGTTGGTTCTTGTGCAGGTGGGACATGCTACACACCCATTGGGTTCCCCACTGACAATCATGATGTTGTGGAGATGTAAGAGTTACTATGGTTCTTGAGCTTTCCAGTGTTGGTGATAGTTTTGGTGTTACGACCTATATTTTCTTCGGATGGATCTCATTATGCACTCTATTCATTGTTGTGGTATCATTCTTGTATTGTTGTATTCTTCCCATTGTTATAAGGGAAGTGAAAAGTAATTTGCTACTGTATCTTTGATGTGTTGTATCTATGGAAATATGCTCCACAATGGTAATATCGAATGATGGATTTGTTATGTAATAAAATGATGTTTATGCCTTTTCATCTCACTTGATTATGAATGGATGTATGTTTATCTTTATGATATCTTGAGTAGTGTATGTTTCTATCACTTTGTTCTTGGAATTTAAGTTATCGTTGTTAATTGGTTGGGAATGAACGTGAGTAATGCAACCATGCAACCCCATGGGACTAGTTATATGGCGTTATGCTATTATCTTAATGTTGTATGTTTATTTAATCATTAGTTAATGCATAGTTGTTACCTTTTAAAAACAAATTATTCCACAATTTTTAGTGGTTTAGTTGTCCTTTGGGGTGAACGTGGTGGGGTGTTACACTCTTCATACACAACCCATCATTATTCTTGTTAAATTTTGTATACCCCATTGGTCATTCTCTCTCTTAATATTTTTACACCTTTATTTATGTTTGGTTGCTAGTTTAGGTCTCTTTTTTGTCATTTTTTTCACGTATTAACTCTCCTTTTTGAGTTCTAGGGATTTTAAATTATATATAACTCATTTATTTCATATTAGGCCATGACAGCTAATGAGAACCTCAAACCTCAAACCTTAGTTCTAGATTCTTTGTTCGCTTCATGACCGATTCCATAGGATCTCTTTCTTTTTCTTTGTTTACTCCAAATGGTGTGTCCCAATGTGGACCTATAATATAAATTTGGAGTTTCTCATCTAGCTCGCAACCCACACCCCAAATTTTTCCTACTCTTTTACCTTATGCATTGATGGTGTGCATGTGTTTTTTCCCCATACAACCTTTATATATTGTTTTACCCTCAATTTTCTCTCAATTTTTTGCATATGAGACTCCCTAGTGCTTTTGTGCTACTAAGATTATCCTTGTGTTAATGGTAGGATTATAATTACACTTGTGTTTGTGATTATGATCATGATAGTTATTTTTGTTCATTGTTTTGCAGTGGGTTTCCTCCCTCTCATTTATGATTGTTGACTATGTCTTCTATATTTTTTCTATTTCCCATATTTTTTCCATGTTAATTTCACCTTGCTCCTTATTTTCCTCCCTTTTTAATTCTCATTTTGTGTTTTTATTAGTTGTTATAATAGTGGTGTAGTTTGATTCTACTCTATGTATTAGGGTTTCATTTTCTTATATCTTTCAAGTTTCTCTTTTTATTTTCTTCTTGTTTGTTTGTTTCCCTTTATTCAATTTTGAGGGTTTTCCTTTTTATGGGGCACTTTTTAGGAATAAAATTAACACTTGGAAATAACTCCAAAGGTCCATGGTGTATATTTTTGAACCCATGAACTTTAGTTCCTTCTACTTAAACCCTTATCACTTAAAACATTAGGGCCTCATGAGGACTTGGAAATAGGTTCCAAGTGCTTGGTCTGCCCCAATTCCTAATCCTTGCACCTCACTTTCTTTTTATGACACATTACGTATTGAACATTAGGTGTAAAGATGAACTAGTAGAAAATTCCAAATTTTATGCTCCTTCCTCATCTCTTCTTCTGACTCACAATAAAATTATATTCACTACATGATGAGCATTTATATTATATTTCTAGCTAGGCCTTAGGGCCTTGTCAAAACATGGAACCTAGGTTCTAGCTTTTGGGTTTGCCTTGTTCATTTTTTCTCACTTACCATTATTTTTATCCATGCAACAAATTGTGTATATTATACAACACTAAGAACTTGAAACCTAAGTTTTGAGTTTTGGGATAAAGTATGGATTGGCAACATTGATTTTCATTTTAAAATATTTAGTTGTATTATGCATTGTAGATTGTGTTCAATGTATGAACATTTACATGGATCTCCCTCATATCTAAAGCCAAAATTTAGTTTATGTTGTGTGGCTTTTTTATAGTACACATTTTTTCTACTTTTGTTATTTGGAGGTGTAATTTCTTAGTTGTATTTGCATCAACAATGATCAAAATATTATTGTACTTAGAAATTATGTGTAATAATATATTTGTTTTTAAGTTTATTTTTAATGATTTATGAAATTAAAAAGATTCTATAAGATTGAGATCTGTAAATAGTTTGATTTATTGTTTCAGTTTTTTATATTTTTAAGTAAAAAAAAAATAGTTATTATTTTATTTTAAAATTTTGTGTTTGAATTTTTTTCTATAAAAATTGATGATAGAGATCAAAGTATTTTTTATTGATAGAGTTTTTGACTACACTAATCTCTCTCTCACACTATTTTTATTGTCTTTAAAATTTTTATAAAGTTTGAAGACATCATTTATAAACTATTATAATTAGGAAACAACTCTATGAAAATGATGTATCTTCATTTATAATATAAGGATTATTACATTTGGAAGATATAGAGTGGTACAAATAAATAAATATACTTTAATTTTGCACATTTAGACTTGTAAGGGGTAAAAGTGGAATGGATAATAAACAAATAATTCAAAAACATGAGATAGAACCCACATACCAATGAGATATTATTGCAATGAAGCCATGAATTCAAACAAGGGTTAGATAATAAAATAAAAATAATGAATCAAAAATATGAACAATCTTACCATCTCATTATGAAGTAACTTGCGTTGATTGAAATGTTGGTTTGCTTCAACACAAAGCCTCCATGATAGATTGCAAAAGCTTGATGTGTGATGACCTAGATGCTATGATAAATGCTCTCAATTTCTCAAGATAAATACTCAAATGGATATGAATTAGTTATGAAATTACAAGTAATGAATGTGAAGGATTAAGGGTTATTTTTTAGATTTTAGGAAATTAGATCAACAATCAAGAATGAGAGGTGTTGATTTGAGATCAAAGACCGAGAATAAATGTGTCGAGTTAACTTATTCCAATTGGCTACAAGATTCTAGTTAACTTGTTGCATGAGATATTGATTGAAGTGTTAATTTAATTGATTGTAGAAGACTCCAAGCGAGTGGGAGTTAAGAGAATTGATTGAACAAAATAGTGGTCAATCAATATCAGTTGATTGGTAGAGAGTGTCAGTTAAGATTTGAGGGAATAATGCATGATATAATTGATTAATTATTAAAGGAACATGTTGTTGGAAACAAGACACACTAAGAGGGGGGTGAATTAGTGTTGTGCAAAAATTAACTTCAGTAATCTTTAGCTTTAAAGCATCAGTAACACTCATTCATAATGCATAAACAAGAAAGGAAACACAACACCATAACACCAATATTTTTACGTGGAAATCGTGTTAGGGGAAAAAACACGGTAGATGGCCAATCCACAAGTATGATTCTAAGTATACTCAAAAGTGAATATTAAAAGGGAATGCACTTGCATTCAAGCGCACTGCCTAGAGCTCACTGCTCAAGAGGAAAAGGGCTTGCTGCCCAAGAGTTCAAATTAAAACCATCTAACAATTTGAACTAAAGGATAAGCATCTAGAATGCCTCATTACAGTTCCAATTCAAGAACATCAATTGATTTGTTCTTCTACAGACTGAATCTGGAATTTTGTTCAACTCTTCTTATGCACATAACTCAGATCATCTATGTGCAAGTGAAATTTCTCATTATTTCTCCTCTGCTCTACTCTAACTCGCTGATCAAACAATGAAACAACTCATACATCACAAAAAATGATATGGAAAATCAATTATATATCCACAATAAAGATTTCTTTTACATACTATCGGCTTCAACAAAACACAAGATAATTACAACTATCGGCTCATATTATGGGAAATATACAATGCGTACCCAAAAAGGTCGGTCACAACTTGGCTAGGACCCAAATAATGACATACACACATATATACTTAATTACTTAGTTCCCATACATCTGCGACTTTGTATATTCAAGTAGTTGGCCTTAATAAAAGAAGACCTAAGAACAAAACAACCGAATCTTCTATCTTTCACATAATCTAGTACAAGCCATTGCACTTCAGAAAATACAAAGATGATATGCCAACAAATGTTCCTTGAGATGCACAAAGAAAAATAATAACCTATAATCATCTTTCAGATCGATGAACACTATGTTGTCAAATACTTTGTTCTTGTTTGACAATCTTCAATCTTCCTGCTAGTATGGACAAATGATGGTGTGTGAATCTAAACATCAATTATGGTTGCCATCAATGAAAACACCAAGTGATCCTTGCAATTTCTCTTTCCAACAATCTCCCCCTTTGGCATTGATGGCAAGACTTAGTGAAAAATGACTAAGTGTCAGATGAGTACCAAGATAGACTATACTGATCAACAAAAATTAAAAAATGTGATTCTCCAATTTTTCCCCTAAGAAGATTAAACATTTTTAACTATATTCCTTCTCCCCCTTTGGCATCAGTGGAAAAGGTGGGTGTCGAATGCCAAATATGTATCGATATACAAAAATTATTTGAGTTAAAAACTATAACTTACATGAACTGAAAAATATCAACAAAGTCTTTCTTCAATTGAACCACATTTGTATCCCAAACACTTCTAAGACTTTCCAAAATTGTGATGTGACCACAGATCAGAAAGGATTGAGTCTCCATAGACTCCAAGTTGGATGGATCTGCAACATTTAAAGATTCCTCTCCTTCTTTGAGAGCACTTGACAATATGTCAAGTTTTGGATAGATGATGCTCTGGAGTTCACAACTTCTAGAAATAATTTTGTCATTTTCATGTTTCAATCCTTGTATATTGCTAAGAAGAGACATCACTTGTCCTTCTTCTTTCCAAACACTACTGGTTACTGGATCAAATGCTACTGAGATAGCATTTAGTTTGAATTCCAGTTCCTTGACCTTTTCATTTTCCTTTGTAAATTTTGAAAAAGATAGGCATGCTTTATAAATCTTTCCACCTTCAGATAGAGCATCCTTTACATTCTTAGTGCATGTAGTCAAGAGTGCTTTATCTTGATCAATCAATATTATCATGCTACTAAATCTCTTAGCATTGAATTCTTTCTGCACTTTTGTCATGGCTGATTTTTCAAATGAATCAAAATGAGTGTCAACAGAGCTAATTAGCCTTTTTAGCTCACAGGAGGATGAGCTAGCTGAATCTTTTACATAATATGGAATTAGTTTCTCAAATACCCTAGATGCCAGATTTAACAGTTCGTTGTCCTCAACATGAGATTTTAGTAACTCCTCTCTTACTTAAGCTTGAGCGAGTGTATCTATTCTCATCTTCTGAATTGGGCTCAAGGTAGATAAGTGAATGGGACCATCGATCAATTCTACATCCATTTCTTCCTTTTGTGCAACCAAAATTTGCTTGACAACTTCAGAAATGTCTCTTGTAGAAACTGGAGCTTCTTCCTTTTCCTTGACAAGTGTTTCCCCAGCTGAAGGTGTGGTATTGGCTTCAGATTTTTCAACTTAAATGTTTTCAAGTATTTCTACCTTTTCAACTGAATTATTTTCAGGTGCCTCTACTTCCATGTGAATTTTAGTGTTAGCATCAGTACCAACATCATTATCAGCATTAACATCAATATTTCCTTCTCCCACTTCATTTTCCGAATCAAGGAAAACATTATCAACATCGGTTTCCTTAGTCACAGTATCAATTTTTTCACTTAGCAGTATTTCTCTTAGAAGTTTCTCAATTTCCTTTATGACTTCCTCTATTTTACCAGTCATAAGTTGTTTGACCCTTGTTTTACTCTTGAACTTCTTTTCTAATCTATTCAGGGGTGCCTTCATTTCATCTCGAGCAATAGCTAGACATAGTTCATCTAGAAACCTTTCTCTCATTTTCTTTTCTTCATTTCTAGCACTTAACCTCCTAGCTTCCAGAATGCCATATAAACTCTTTGAAAAACTATCCATTATTTCAATCAGAACTTTATTGAAAGAATTTGTGTTTTATAGTTTCCTCTTCTAGAATTCTTTTATCAAAAAAATTGAAAGATTGAGACCATTTTTGAAGCGGTTTCAATTTTCCATCCTGAACCATAGGTTTTTCAATAGATTGCACAAACATACCTGATACATTTTCCTTTGCTTTCTTCTTGGCTTGATCACTTTCATCAAAAGGATTCCTTTATGTGACTATAGCTACTTTAGTGCCTTGATTCTGGATCTACTTGATTTCATTATCAGATTTTATCTCCTCATCATCTGAGATAGCCATATATACTCTTTTTTCTTTTCTTCTTTCCTTCCTTTTCAGATCTTTTAGGCTCAGATTTTTCGGGAGTGACCTTTTCTGCAGGGGTTGGCTGGGATATAGAGCTTCTTGTAGTCCTAGATTTTTTGGATTGCATTGTTGGACCATCTGATTTTTTCTTTGATGCCTCTCTAGTAGCTTGTCTTGCTGCTTCATTTTCAACTATTCTCTATCTACCCTTTTTTATCAACTCAGGAGATATTCCCATGCTTTCTACAAAAATATCTTCTCACACGCTTAGTGCCAACAGGATGTCTCAACTCAATATGTACCTGTTTATTCTTTTAAGCATATGTTCTGAATCTTTCCTTTGTTAGATCAACTGGTTTTCTCAAGATATGTTGAGCATACATGTCTAATTCTTATCCATCAACTTCATAACCCATAGGCATAATGCAAATTGTTTTGGGGTCAATGGCCTCCATCATGCACTGATCAATGCTCACCATAAAGAAAATAGAGTCCTTCTATTTTTCCACAATAGAGGAAGGAATCCTCTGTCTTTCTTGCATAATTTTCTATAAATCCTTGAAATATCCCCACATAGCGGCATTCCTTGATTTTGTGTGCCCGGTATTATGCAGCTAATCTCTGATTTGTTCAATTACTAGAGTGTTTTTTCTCCACTGAACTTTACCAATTCCTGAAATCTCATTCATGAAATAACAAAACAAGCAATAGAAGTAAGGTACCATATTTGAATGAGTTTTTCTTTTCCTTCTTTATTTTGGCCAAATTTTCCATTAGTTGGATCCTCAACAACTCACATAGATCGTACTCGGCATTTTCTTTAATCATTTGGTAGGCTGCATAACTAGTTGTGTCAGATACTGAATTTTCTTGGCTAGAGTGGTAGATTTTGTAACCAATTACCATGGAAGAAAATTTTACATCTATATCAATGATTTTGTCTATGGTCATAGCCCTTCTATCGTAAGTTGATCCAGTTGCATTTGTGATAGTTTGGTTTTTCACAGATTTGAGAATGGGCAACCCACCAAAAGAATTCAAACTAGTTATGGCACTGATGGCTTCCTTGGTGATTTTAAATGGGATGGTAAGCCACATGAATTCATCGTGTACTCGGCTTAGAATATATCATACCTATTCCAGTTCCATAAAAAAGGGAAATTTAGCCATCTATACAAATTTGTTTGTTTCCAAAATCTTATGCTCTGGCTTTACATGGAAATCTTCATCAACAATGTGATGTCTATAGAGATCCAAAATTTGGGAGCTACCTAGTTCTTCAAGATTCGCATGGATATAAACCCTAATATCTTTTGTATGCAAAAATCCATGTGGGACCAATGAAAAGGATCCTAAAGGGTCAATCTCAAGATATTTATAGGGATGCCATTTGAATTTCGGTCGAGGATGATCCTTGACTTCTACTACCAAAGGAGTACTCAATTTTTCAAAATCACAAATTTATAGAGTTTTTGCAAAATACCTTTTTCGCCGAATCACAATTGAAATGTTGAATCTCTTCTGATGCTTGAATTTCACCTCTGATCGCCTCTAATCACTTGTGAGCTCTCCAAACTTATTTTTCTTCAAAATTCAAGGTGAGAAATGAAGTTTGAAATGAATTTTTATCCTTTTTGCACCTAACACTTTTATTCGCAATAAATGTTGTAACCCTAATACATTTGGTTACACTGTATCTATACATAGTGGCAAGCAAAACATTTGCGGGCCTCCATTTTAGCATACTAATCCCTTTAATGAGTTTAATGGCATCTATTGGTTGATCATGCATCTATTGAACATATTTACATCCTCTATCATTTTCCAGTTAGGGGTTCATCTGATTTTCGTTAATAGCTCCCCCTAGGCCATAGGCCTAAGACTAATTCCTGGAGGAATTACCAGAAGTAGGTTTTGATGCTGGCACACTTTCTTCAGTAGAAGGTTCTTTCTTTATCCATTTCTTTTAAATTTGTTGCCTTACTATATCTGCAGTGATTTTTCCTTTTCCTTTAATGTCTTCTTGCACATTTTTCTTTGATTTTACCAAACCTTTCCTATTCCAGCAATATCTTTCTATATGACCAAATGTGTTGTAGTAGTGGCATATAATATTTATTTTTCCAAAAAATTTGTTTTGTTGATTTCCTCTTGATCTACATTGGCTAGCAGTATGACCAAATCTATTGCATGTGTAACATCTGATGTGAAATTAATTCATCATGCTTCTGCATTCATTTTACTTATGACCTATCTTATGACAATTGAAACACTATCCTGAAAAATTTGGACCACTTTGATTCATCCTACTTCTACACTGAGAAGCCATATGTCCAAACTTATTTCATTTAAAATAGTATCCACTAAATTTTTGAGCATTAGGTTGTCTTACCAGATACCTTCTAGGTTTGTTCATTTGGTTTCTTTGCCTGAATTTCCTTTGTTTAGAATCCTTTTGTCTTGATTTTGAGCTTTCTCCTTTTTCAAATTCAAGACCTCTTTTGTCACCATGAGTCATCTGATTATCAATTAGTTCATTGAACATGGCTAAGCTAGATTTGAACTTTTCCTTGTATTCATTTGAATCAGCAAGTTCATTTCTGACATCATCCAACTATTTTTCAAGAGAATCTTCATTATTTATAGACACTTCAAATTCATCATTTAATCGACTACATACCTCTGATTTTTCTTTCAAGCATTGATCCAGACTCTATGCATTCTTCTTTCTATCTTCAATTTCTTTTTTCATCTTCATCATGATGGAATCCATTACAAGCTTGAGAAGTGTATTCTCTTGAGTAAGATTTTCTCATTCCTCTGTCTTACCTTTCAGAGTTTTATTGGACTGATCATCTTCATCATTCTATTGAATTTGATCATAGAGCTCCTTTCTCTTTTCTATTGACTTATTGATTTTGTCTTTCAGGGACGATGGATTTCTTTGCATCTTTGAGATTTTCATATAGTTTCTAGACTTCAACTTTTGACTGATCAAGGTCATCTAAGGCCACCATAAGTTGTTCAATATTGCTTGAATCCATTGAAATATTTTCTAAGATCTACCCTAGTTGTTAGACTTCTTCTTCTTTAGAGGAACTAGCTCTGATACCAATTGTTGGAAACAAGCCACACTAAGAGGGGGGTTGAATTAGTGTTGTGCAAAAATTAACTTTAGTAATCTTTAACTTTAAAGCATCAGTAGAATTCATTCATAATGCATAAACAAGAAAGGAAAAACAACACCATAACACCAATATTTTTATGTGGAAACCCTGTTAGGGGAAAAACCAAGGTGGATGGCCAATCCACAAGTATGATTTTGAGTATACTCAAAAGTGAATATTACAAGGGAATGAACTTGCATTTAGGCACACTGCCTAGAGCTCATTGCTCAAGAGAAAAAGGGCTTCCTACCCAAGAGTTCATATTAAAACCATTTTGACAATTTGAACTGAAGGATTAGCATCTAGAATTCATTATTATAGTTCCAATTAAAGCACACCAATTGATTTGTTCTTCTACATAGTAAATCTAGAATTCTATTCAGCTCTTCTTATGCACATAACTCAGATCATCTACGTACAAGTGAAACTATGCACTATTTCTCTTCTCTACTCTAACTCATTGATCAGACAATGACACAACTCATACATCATGCAAAATGATATGGACGATCAAGTATATATATCCACAATATAGATTTCTTTTACATACTGTTGGCTTCAACAAAACACAAGATAATTACAATTATCGGCTCATATTATGGGAAATATACAATGCGTACCCACAAAAGTTGGTCACAACTTGGCTAGGACCCAAATAATGACATACAAACAGAGATATACTTAATTACTTAGTTCACATACATCCGCAACTTTGTATATTCAAGTAGTCGACCTTAATACAAGAAGACCTAAGAACACAACAATCGAATCTTCTATCTTTCACATAATCTGGTACAAGCCACTATGCTTTAGAAAAGACAAATATGATATGCCAAAAAATGTTCCTTGAGATGCGCAAAGAAAAATAATAACCTGTAATCATCTTTCAGATCAATGAATAATGTGTTGTCAGATACTCTGTTCTTGTTTGATAGTCTTCAATCTTCCTGCCGATATTGAAAAATGATGGTGCGTGGATCTGAACATCAATTATTGTTGCCATGAATAACAACACCAATTGATCCTCGCAGTGTCTCTTGCCAACACATGCAAGATAATATTGATTAATAAATAAAAATGTTTATTTATTAATGGATGATGTTTGAGATAAAATAGGAGAATTAAATAATTAATATTATTTAATTTAGAAGAAGTGTGGCTATGAGGGACTAAATAATTAAAGATAATTAAATTGATTCGAGATTATTTAATTAATAGAGGGAAATAGGGTTAAATGATGAAAATGATGCCAATGATGGAAAAATGTAGTTTCAAGATGTGCAATATGTGTTAGGTATTTTTACATGTCTACAAGACTAACAAATTTTACTTGTATTTATGGAGTTACCAATATTTTTAGGAGTGATCTATGTAAGCATGAATAAATTACTAGTTTTTATCAATCATGATTATTTGTGTACAAAATTTACTTCCTAATTATATCATTGATTTTTCTAAAATATAGAGAAAGACTAAATAGATCATATTTCATTCATAAAGATTATATTGAATATAAAAAGAAATAATCAAGAGATGGATGGTAATATTAACCAATGAATATTTGTATTTATACACTTTATAAAGAATTTTGTCCCTTTTATATTTACTAACTAAAAACATGTGTCAATCAGTTAAATATTGGAAAGTAAGAAACCTTTTGATATTTATGTCCAATGCTTCTTTGTCATGTACATACTAAATGGAAGTCAACATAATGATTTGTATACATAGATTTCAACTTTTGATTATTCAAAAGAACTAATTTTGAGGTATGTCTCTATTGCATGTACCTATTATTTATTAATTCCATTTCATTCAACTCTAAAAAATAAATGCTATGTTTATTTGTGTATATAGTTAAGTAATGTAATTCATGTGATTTAATCATTGTCATAAGTTATAAATATCAAACTTGACACTCTATCTTTTAGGTTTATAGAAAATTTCATTGGGTTTCAAATGTTTTATATATGTACATGTAGAACCCCCTAACAATATATCAAACATATAAATGGACATGCAACCTACATAAGTCTTTTGTAAACATTATTGAATAAAACTTATAGAATTCTATTGTAAGTTAGGAATTTAGTACCATAGATTGGTATCTAAATTTTATAAAATAAAATAAAAAATTATTATTCTTATTTAAATAATTGTGGAAGATGTTTCAATCTAATATTAAGTATATTTTTTTGTGATTTCATATAAACAATTATGATTCTAGAATATTTGTTGATTGTTCCACCCTCTACAATCTACAAATATTATACTCCATAAAATTCAAAAGAATACAAAAACTTTATGCATTATTGGCTAGATGATTCTTGCAACTAAATAATCTACCAAGTATTTTTAAATCCAATTATTTCAACTCACCCAACCTTAATAAAATTTTGTTAGTGGTATAACATAAATGGATCTTAGTATTGTTATTGGATTAGAAATTCATACAATTGAGTCCATTAGTTCTTAAAATTTGATGATCTTAGAGTAAAATTTATTGAATAAAATTCAATTAATAACTTATTTTCTCTAACATTTTAGTAAGTTTTACAAAAAATAACATTAGATCAAGGTATAATATTTTAATATCCAACTTACTATAAGATAGTTTTCTTGAGTAACAACTAATTTTTTAATTTGTAATATCACAGAAAAGGTTAGTTGAATGTTAAAATTATGCATATTTAGTATATTTCAAACTCGCAGACCATTAATTGGCGTAACAACTAAATTACAATAAGGTATCATACTTTAAAATAATATTAAATTTACTCTAATAGACAAAAATCCTTATAAACAATTTCCACCTCAATTATATTTTAAAACTAGACTTTCATCAACGATGATGAGAGATTAGATGGTCACAATTTGAATATTCTTCCCATATGGAAGGGAAACATTGATTTCCACCTATTACTATCCCCTTAGACAACTCTAAAATATAATGCATAATATTTTTATAACATAGAATAGTGATAAGAGATGATGAAATTTGTATTAAGGTGTTTAGCCAATGTATCATAAATCATCCTACATTAGATGCACATAGGAGGTTCCTCATCAAGAAATTATTGAATATGAAATATGTGAATATGAATCAGATCATATGTTGCTTAAAATACCTCTTGTAGAATTCCTTGGATGATTCTTTCTTGTTGATGTTGGAGGGAAAATTAATTTAATTGTTTAAATTGTAGCATCAAAAATTTACACCCTTGACAATTTTACACTATTTTTTTCTCCCCCTAAATTATTTATCCTAATTGAGTCCCTAATTTCCTAAATTATACGAATTCTAAGGTGTATTTTTACCATTTTTTGATAAATTGAAAGCATTGAATAAATGTATTTATTTAATGTTTCCCCCCCAACACCCTAAGTCTTAAAAAATAGGGCCAACACTGAGACGCCTTTTGACATCTAAGTCCCCCTATTTCGTTAGGATCCAATTTGAATATTTTGATGTTGGAATTTTAACATTTAAAATTTAATTTGAAAATGTTGGCTATTGGGATTTAATTTTCTGAAATTTAGAGAAATGCCTATACATAGCTAGGTATTGCATCATTTGAAATATATCTAGAAAATCATTGGAGAAATTATTATCATGAGCATTATCAAGCAAGTCAAGAGAAAAATTTCAGAGCTTTATTGCAACAAGTTAATAGCTTAACATCATGTCAAATCTTATGTGATTTCATAGGTGTTTTTGTTATCATTGTTTGTGAATACTAACCCTTGTTGTAGGTCAAGCCAAGAAATTCAAGCAATAAAGCAAGAAAGATCCAAGACCTTGAAGTGATGTGCATGACCAGTCCTTCAAGGAAGCCATTGAAGGGTGGTGGGTTGTAGCATTTTGTTGATTCATCATTCCTTCCTATCATTTATCTTTCCTATCATTGACATTTCCATTGTGGAAGTGGAAACACTAACACAGGGTTTGACTAAGGAAGGCCATAAATGACATGATAGTTATTCTCTTTTTGAATGTAGAAGTTGATAAATAAACCTCATAGACCCCGATGAACACTTGCAAGCAATAACCTGTCACAAAGGAAATATATCCAGAACAACATAGATTCTCTGCAAGCCTCAAGCTAAAAATGCATTAAAGAGAATGAATAATTACAATGAGATCAATACTTAAGAAAGGAGATCAAGCCCTAAAAGGAAACCCTAGTGTGCACACTTGATAATAAATAAATAAATAATTATTAATGTGCCTAAGTCTAGCTTAAGTAAAAGTAAAGTGATAAGTGACTTAATTAATTAACCAATATTATTAAATTAATTAAGTTAAATAACTTATTTCTCCAACACCCCCCCTTAATATGAACTTAGGAAGTAGCTAAAACACTAAAAAAAATATGTCTAAAATCAAAGATGGGTCCCAACAACAAGGCTTGATCAGGTACCCATGTACAAATTCAATGCAAACTAAACTAAACAGGGTAAAGGAGAAAACCACGTGGGAATAAAAATCCTCCCCAAAATAGGATGAAAAAACAACTAAGTGATGAAAGATGGAGGACTCCATAAGACCCCCCAAGGACACCATCTATCACAAAGATACATGAAAGAACCCCCCAAGAGAGAGGAAGAAAGAGACCACATAGCCCCCCATAATGAAGTAGCTCCAAAAAGACTAAAGAAACTGCATCTCCTAATTGAAGTGAGAGGGAAGAAGCCTCATGAATGCAATCTCTGAAGGTGAGTTAGGTGTAGCCCAAGATGTCTCCATAGAAGCAGGTGTGACCTCAACCAATGGAGAAGTAAAATTAGGTGAAGACTGAAGAGAAACCTCCAAAAATGAATGATCAACTAGGTCTTGTTGCACTAAAACAAAAGAAACAACATCTATAGAAATAAAAGTATGAACAACTGCAAATGGAGGTGGAGGAGATGGATTGGATGGCTCAAGAACTATATCCAAAGTGAGAACACTATGGTTCAAGAAGCCAAATGTCTCCTCTGTATGATGCTTCACACTAGAAGTGTGATGAAAAGTTGTAGGAATAGAAGCACCATCAGAAGAAAAATTAGTAAAGGAATAAAACTGAGATGAGTGATCCACCACCCCAATAGCAATAATCTCTCTACTCTCCAAGTCTCTAATGATAATTGAATCAAGTGTGAACTCCACATATCTCCCATTGCCACCATGTGTGATCTGATATATGGAAAGAATGTTGTTTGTCAAATGAGGAACACACAAGACATCCTAAAAAGTGTTGTCCCCAAAACTAATAGACCCCTTCCCTGTAACACTCATGTATGTATTGTTTCCCATCAAAATAGGAGACATAGTACAAGGCTCAAGGAAGTAAACATAGATTGTGAAGATTCCATATAATGAGATGCTCCTGAATCTAAAAGCCATCTCCTTGATCCATGACCTTAATAAGTACAAAGAGCATGTCCCTGCATATATGATGATGTATGCAAACTAGTTGTGCCCCTATCAAAATGTTGTGAAGAAAAATAATGAGGGGAAGGAGATGATGTAGACATGCTAGAAGGCAAATCAATCTGATGTTTCTGAAGAAGGTTCTTTTGTTCATCAATGTCCTTATTATAGAAACTATGTTCTACATGTCCTTTCCTCTTGTAATATGCACATGTAACCTTCTCCTTCTTAGATGATTTACCCTTTGAAGAGGAGGATGAATCTGAGGAATCCTTTTGTGGCTCATGAGATTTGGAATCCTTTTATTTTTGTTTATTTTCCTTTCCACTAGAAGCCTTCTCATCTATGTGCCCTTGAGATGTAATAATTGTTGGAATATGGCATGTAAGTGTTGTCATTGATGGAAACCCAGGAAACCTTAATGGCATCCTAAGTCATCCTAAGTCTTACATATGGTCTGTAGTATAGTTTTGGTTTCTACTGGTAGAACAAAGTAAAGTACAAAGAATCTGGTTACACGCATAGAAGTGTGGATCTATGAGGAAGGTTTGTTGATATTTGTAATACCTTGGTGAAGGATTGTTTTGATGCACACTCACTGGTACATGATCTGGGAGATCTGATGCACTAATTTGTTGGTTATCTGTGCTAGAAGGCTAACTTGACGAATATGGTAATCGAAAATGTATAAGGAGTAATTAATTAAATATATTCGTGCCTGATTAAGTTTTCTTTGGGTAATCTCTTTGTATTAACTAACTTTGGAGGATGCACATAAAACATTAGTTGTGGATCTAGCTGACAAGATGAAAATAACTTAATATTTTATAAAGCAAACTGATGAATGAATAAATCATTATTAGCGGATATATATATGAGATTGGTTCTATCATTTTGAAGTGTGTAAGTGGTGTAGAGATGGGATAATGAGAATAGTGAATGTCCAGTGCAAGATTTAGTAGAATAATAGTGTGAACTTGTCTAGGTGTTGAGCGAAGAGCAGAGCAGAGTAGAGTGAAGAGAAAAATCAGTCTGAAGATCCAGAATTCAATATATGAGATTCATTGGAACTATCACCTAGCATAAATAGATGCTATAATCTCAGTTCAACCTTTAGATAGTCTTAATCTAAAATTTTGTATGGCATTTGAGCAGTGAGCTCTAGGAAGTGTGCCTAAACGCAAGTGCATTCTCTTTTATAAACAATTACATTTGAGTACTCAAATTATGGATTAACCTCCACTGTGGTTTTTCCCCTAATAGGGTTTCCACGTAAAAAATTGAATTATGGTGTCATGAATGATTACTTTGAATGCATACATCTTTTCTTTAATGCAATGTTGAAATGGTTTCAGGTTTTAGATTGATGAAGTTTAAAATTTGTTCAACACTGATTCACCCCCCCTCTTAGTGTTCCCTTGATTGCAACAATTGGTATCAAAGCACAATTCCTCTGTAGAAGTTTAGCAGCTTGAGTTGGATCTTGGAATGTAATGGACTCTGATGGTCTTCAGAAATAGCTTATGGTGGCACGTGATGACCTTGATCAATCCAAAGAAGAAGTTAATGAATTGAGAGAAAATATTAAAGATGCAGAGAAAATCATTCAATCATTGAAAGATCAGATTGTTAAATCCAGAGAGAAGATAAATGATCTTTGTGATCAAATACAGTAGAATGAGAATGAAAATATGGATGATGCTCATTTGAATCAAACCTTGAAGGAAATAACCAAAGAATGTGAAAAGCTTTCTAGAGACAATACAAACCTAAAACATGAGACATAATATATGATGATGAAGATGACTAAAGAGATTGAAGAAAGGAATAAAAATGAAGAAAATCTTGCTTAGACCCTGAAAAATAAATCTGATGAATGTAGTAGAATAAATGGGGAACTCACTTAGTTGGAAAGTGAATTACAAAGAACTAGAAACAATGAAGAACTTGGTAAGCAAAATGCTACTCTTAGGAATGATCTTGTCATTGAAAATTAATACAAAGAAAATTTTAAGATCAGTTCAGTAAATATTGGTGAGCTGACTCAAGGATAGAAGAGTGGAAATGATAA
>CM021106.1:279342466-279372525 GCA_007115665.2 Sequoiadendron giganteum
ATATGAAAAGGTTAGTGAAATTGTGTATGTTCTTCAAGAGGTATTGTAGCTCTTTGTTGAATTTATATCCATGTTTCATCGCTTACTAGTTGTCCTGAAGCATGGAAAACGTTGTAAATTCTATAGAAAAAGGTAGCTACTTCACCAACCAGTGAATGGTTTTTTCTGAGCTAGTGTCTTTCTTGGTTAGTGTAGAGTAGGGTTAGTTTTCCAATTCCTCCAAGTGTTGTTATGCATAGTTAGTTAGTTTGACTTAATTTTTTGGTAGATGTAATAAGACTTGAAGGTATTATACACTATTTTGGATGAGTTACAATAGAATACAAGATTGTTTTTCAAGTCTTGTCTAGTTTCTATTGACTCCATGCCCAATGGATAGCTTTAGGCAACTAGTCAGGATGTTTAGTAGGAAAACATTTAGCAGATGTCACCAAAAATGTTATCTGATTTAGCTTCTAGTTGAATCAGGTAGAGATGAGGTATTACATGATGATTAAAATATAAAAGGTACACATTGATTTATTCTAAGTTATATTCATATGCACAAAAGTATTATCAAATAGATTTCACCCCATTATGCAAATGTATAAAAGAGAAGAGAGTGAATAATTTTTGCATAAATGTTTCCTTTCATTGATAATTATAAATGTATGGTGTTCCACAAGGTGGAACCTTAAAAAATTTCATGGTCCCATTTGTTTCATACTCAAATTTTGCATCCTCATGTCTTGTTTCCACTAGGATTTAAGGTTTAATGGTTTTATTCAAATTTGTACCCTTGGCTATCATTGGCTTAAAATTTTACATTGACCAGCTATATCTAGTAATGAGACTTATTAGTAACACTTTATGGTATGCATCTTCATGGTCTAACCAACCTCAACATTAAGTTACCCGTAGAGCCTAGGAGTTCCTTTTAAGAACAACTTATGCCCATGTGCTTTTTAAAAAACTCTTAAGTCTACCTCCTAGTGGTCTATCGCTCATCACTTGTCTCCTTTAAAGTGACCTATGTCTAACCTGCGATGAGCAATGCCATATCCATTTATCCATTTTAATTTTATCGCCCATCACATGTTCCAAGATCACCACCAAAAAGGAAAATTTTGATGAATGATGCAGTTAAGAATTTAACCCATCACTAGTGCTATAACTATCGCTAGTTGTTTTTTATGCTTTAAGTGGGAACTTTTGACCCTCGATGGGTTGATTTTCTACCCATCACTAGAGATTGGAGAATTGCTATTTGAGACTGCCTGAGGAAAAACAAATGAGCGACGAGTGATGTAAATAAGGTTTGTGACTAGGATGTTTCTACGATTAAGATCAACAGTTCATATCTCATCGTGGGTTTCATTGCCATTATTGGATGAGATTCTAAAGAAAAAATGAAGTAGCGATGGTCAATACTTGTATGTATAAAGGATTAAATGTGGTAGCTTTCTAATTTATCACTTGGTACATACCAAATCACTAAAAAAGGATTATGGGGATAGTGGAAATATGTGAACTATAGGATCGATTTTTAAAGCATGTACATCAACAATTCAAATGAGAATGAGAATGGGCAACTGACAAAATATATGTTTTCACTCTGATGAGTTTTTTGGTGCAATTAATGGTGACTTAACTTGTCCAACTAGCTATAAAATAGGCTTGTTGTGTGAATTTTCTTTCATTCTAGCATACACAAAGCCAAATAATATATTGGAGTGACAAAGAGCCATCACGAAGAGAAGTTGCAGAGGGTTTTCCCGAGTAAGCCATTTTTGAATGTTGCAAAGTTTTATTCTCTTTTGCAAGAATTGTCCCATTGTATCAAAAGGTTTACGAATTGTTTGTGAAGGTAAACTAGGGTTATGATATTTTCTTGTTTAGTTTAATTCTTGGTTGGGGTAGGATAAAGAAGGTATAATTATTTTTCAAATTTAGAATTGTTAAAGCATAGACTATGAATTTGAAACATAACTAAAATTCAGCCTTGAAAACCCTATTCTAGTTAAGATGATTCAACCTAGTGAGTCATCTTCTTCTAAGTCTATCACCAAGAGAAAAAAGAAAAATATTTCCCAAGACACACCATAGACATTTGAGGGAATTGATAGAAAAAAGGGACCACCAAAGAATTATGCCCACTTCATAGACAAGTTTCAGATTGTAGATTTCAAGGCAAGTGGTAAGAAGGCCACTTGGGAAGGAATACTAACCACCAATTTCAAGGACCTCGTGGCACGAATTAGTGACATTTTTATGCCAAAGCCTGGATTGGAGTTATTTTTGTACAATTTCAGAAGGAGAGATTCTCCACACCCTAGTCGAAATGTATGGGGTTATGATTTGGGAAAACTAGTTATCCCTAATATATTTGTGGAGGTAGATTTAATGTTACAGATTGTAGATAGATATGATGAATTCAACAGGGTGAGCACAGATATAGATGGCAGAAAGATTCTTGAAATAAAGAGGAGTAAGGTCATAGTGGTTTTTGGAATGAACCTTTATGCCAATGAAAAAATGAATAGGGAGAAGCTACAAAATAATGTGTTGATCATAGAATTGGGATCAGAAGAGGTGAATTTCCCAAGTATAGGTGAGAGAAGGGCTCTAGGTTTGTAATCAAGGAGCTTGAGCCACTGGATTTTGAGGAATTTACTAACTATATGTTGTGTCAAGTGTTTGGGGTGAATTGTGATGGAAGGATAGTATCATCTATGTTAATTATGATCATGGAAATTCAACATAAAAACTAGCATAGGTGGTTTGACTATGCTCACTGAGTTGTTGATCAATTGCTCTATGACTTGATAAGGCTGAAAAAAATAAAATCTTGTCTGACATTCAAACACTATTCATTATTAATGCATATGCTACTATACTAGGGAAGGGAATTTTTTGGTTGAGTCATGAAAATGAGATAAGTGGATGAGAGGAATCATATATTTCCTATCCAAATGTGGAAACACATCTGGGATTTGTATTGTTCAAATTAAAACTCTGGTGGATTCTGCAATGCAATAAAACACACTATTTTGGTACAAATGGGATTAAGGCCAATTGATAGGATCTCTAAAATAATTAAGGGGGTTTTGAGACCTACATAGTGTGGAGATGATCCCAATAATGAGTGCAGTTGGGGAGACTAGTACTTTTATGACAATTGCACAATCATCAGATGTTACGAGACTATGTTGGCATCACACCTTTTGCGTAGGTTTGTTTATGATAGGTTGTCTTTTACTAGGATAATGTGGCAAATGGAAAATAGTGATGCAGAGAATTTCAAGTTATCCAAAAAGGCCTCTATAATTGCAACAAATTTATCTTTTGATTATTTTGTTGTCACTGCAAAGGAAGCATATGATGTGTTTGGTCTAATGATAAACAATATAAGAATGGATACTACCCCCACTAGAAAGTTTGATCCAGGAGGACTCATTGATAGAGAAAGGATCAAAAGGGGAATATCAGGATATGGACCTCATGTTTTCTATCACAAGGAAGATGTGATAATAAATTTGCTAGCATTTACTATTGTCTAGGATAGAGAGAGAGTTTGGATGAAGATTTTTGAGGGTGAGTATATGGCATTTACCAAGAATTTATATTATGAAAGCCCTTACAAACACATCAAATTTAAGAGAATGGAGATGATACTTGTTGATTTTAGTGATAGCACTTTTTTGGAGAAGGTGCAACAAGCAAAGAAAATTTCTCAAACTTTTTTACAAGAGCACCTACTAAAAATTGGTGGCCAATCAGAGGAGCCCATAACACCTGAAATCTAGTGGTAGTTAATGGAAATTGAAGATATTCTTGTTATGCGGTTTCCTTCTATAAATGTTGAAGAAACACATGGTGTTGAAGGGGATGTACAACAACCATCTACTGAATCAATTCGTGATGATCAAGGAATAGAGAGGGAATTATCATACCCTAATGTTGCAGAGGTAATGGAACCATTCATTCCAGATGACAGGTTATTACCTTGGGAATATGATGAAAGTCAAAACAATGATGCAAGGGTTCTAACTTGTGCAAAGTTTTTGGAGGATGATTTTTTTGTGACCACCAGAGAATTTAGAAAATTAATTGTTGAGCTAAAAGATTAGGAAATAAATGATAGGATACAAAAGGAACAAGAGGGAGTTCATCCCTCACAACATGAAGAAATCAAGAAGAAAACTAAAGAAGAGATTGTTCAAGAAACTGAGCAAATCAATCCTATGGAGGTGAGAAGACTGGTTAAAGACAATGGGATGCTTATGATGCTAGGATGGAACCTATCTTCCACAATTTCTCTAGATGAAATTAGGAATGACCCTAGTGTTGTGGTGTCAGAAGAAACCTTTGATGAGAAGACTTTTGTTTTGGGGTTCAACCCCAGTTTACATGCACTAGCCATTTGGTCTTTAACACCAAATTGAGGGAGGTGTAGGCTTAGTAGAACAATGATTGTCCTTTCAAGAGATTTTATCATAATAAGAGATTCAAAAATGACAACCCCATCGGCCTCCTATAATAATTTAACAACTAGGCCTTTATAGTTGTGATTCAGGGATTGGACATCTAACTTGGACAGCCATTTCAATCATCATGAACGTGCATTTAAATTTTCAACCCAGGGACATAAAATTGAAATGAGTCAAAATTATATGTGCACTAGGAATCCCAAGTAGCCATATTCATCCTACAGCTAAGAAAGACACAATGTTGAAAGTAAATTGCTTGGAAGAAAATAGAATAAGTCTTGAGCATCAAATAATAACTTAACTAAGCTGAAATGCATGACATAAATGAAAATTTGAGTGAACAAATAGGAAACTACTATGTTTGATTTGGCTGTAGGAACAATCATATAATGGAATTACAGTGGTTGCAGGAACAAACAGTGCTAGATTCTTTAACTAATTACTAAAAATAAAATAATAACTAAAGTAACTAAGGGATGGGATGGAATACTCACCGAATGGGCCCCCTTGGATGAGTATCCCCTAAAAAAAATATAAACTTAGATGCACAAAATTATATATTAATTTCATTTATTGGAAAACATGAGTACAATCCAACAACATGACTGTATTACTAAAAACTCTAAGAGTGTAAGCACATCATTGTTGATGGTGTTTTCTACACAGCAACAACTCAGACAGAATATAATATCCTATGTCTCTTGAAAGGTAAATCTTTATGGAAAAAAGATAACCCCAAGGTCTCTAATGTTAGGTCTTGACAATGCAGTAAACAACTTAGTGATAAATGTGAAAATGTTGGTAATCACAATGGGACCTTACTATGAGCAATACTGGAATTCGAATCTTATCAGATATGAACACTAAAATGATACTTTCAAACTTGATTGGAACCTGAATAATAAAGAAAAAACAAAAGATAAAGGTTTTAGAGGTAATCCTAAAACTATTTCTAACCCTAAGACTAAAATATGAAAGGATGAAATATTTAGAATGGACCGATCTCTCACGAACTGTTCTCTGCTTGACCTAGATAAATCTGCAAGTCCACAAAAATAGTGCAATAGTCTAAGGTGTTGAAAGATTTTCAAATCATAAACATTCATTCAGCTAATCCCATAGTAATTAAACCAAACAAACCTTCACAATTGAACTAAGCACAAATATAGTCCAGGCTAACTTTGCAAAGCAGCTAACAATCAGCTAACTACAAAAAGTATGGACTAGAGATCGCTACAAACATTCCCAACATGAAACCCTAAGCATCATCAAATCATTTAACCATAAACTATAAGCAATTTGAAAGATAGAATAACAAGAACCATGCCAGATGAGATTCCAGAAGATGGATACCAAACACAATATCCTCCTTATATTAAATCATCCAAAAATAGCAACAATTCTAGTTCTTTATTACAACACTTGCTTGAAAATAAAACCCTAACTTGCTCTTACTTGTCCTTACACTTCTATTTCTTAATCTCTTATCTATATTTTCTCTATCTATATCAAATGAGGCAACATGCCTGATTTTATAGAGAATCAACAAGATAGGTCAGCCCAACTTATAATTTGATAATAAAACATAACCCACAAGAGGTCGGCCCCAAAGACTAAATTCAAACATATGAAATGTGCCATAGCACCAATTTCATCCTAAACCGCCAAGACACACAAGAAGGTCGACCCAATACATGTGAATTAATGGGAAGCACAAATATCAATGTAACTCTATATATTCAATTCCCATCCTTATCCTTAGCTTTATCCTCTTCTCCATGTACAGCCAGTAGAACCCTATCCAGCTCAACAACAAGTGGCATAGGCAAAACCCTAACCTTTCTTTCAAGAGTTTTAACATCTTCTCTTGCCTGTTGAACTGTACCATCCCAATCAGCCTTGTTGGTCAAATATCTATCAATGACAGCAATGTAAGTTGTAGCATCATCCAGCTAATGTTTAGTAACTGGTCCCTCACTGACTGGAGAATATACATCTCTCCACCATTCTCTAAGTTGCTCCAAACTGAGATGCTTCAGAGCAAACCTTTTCCTTCCAATCATGACTTCAAAGAATGAAATGCATCTCCCATGAACATCAGTTAGAGCATCCTCAATTAGCTTTGCCTACTTATGGATCTTCTTCAAGGCCCTCTGC
The DNA here is from genome assembly GCA_007115665.2 of Sequoiadendron giganteum. Lineage (NCBI taxonomy): Eukaryota > Viridiplantae > Streptophyta > Pinopsida > Cupressales > Cupressaceae > Sequoiadendron > Sequoiadendron giganteum. The sequence continues at coordinate 279,349,093 of CM021106.1, forward strand.
CTCATTTGTAGAATTTCAAACCACTCCCAAGGATTAAAAACCCTAAGAAAAGGAAGAATCCTGCACTTAACCAGTCTATCCTCAGTGAACCCCATGATAGTTGTAACCTTCTACAACAAGAGGTCAGTATCCACATTATCTTGCGCCAATGCAGTCTTTAACTGATCAATCAACCTCATTGCATCTCCCCTAGTGGATAATATGCCCTTAATGGCTTCATCTCCTTTATCTTGAACACCTTTCAACTAGGTAGCCGCAGCATGTGAAGTAGTTTTCATCCTCTCCAACTCATAAATTATCTCTTGGGGAAAGAATCCTGCAGTAGAAGAGGAGGAGCCAATGGCTTGCAAGGGTTTCATTAAATCCTACAAGTATTTCCTCAAAGTTTCATTCTCTTTTTCTAACTCATGTCTAGTCTACATTGCCCTCTTTAATCTCCCCACAATAACTGCACTGGAACCCTCATACTCCTCAATATCTTGTTCCACAGTAGCACGTCCCAAATCAATAGTTTGCACATCATAATCCTGAGCAATTATATTGTCCCTTTCTTTATTTGGAGCAGGGGTAGCATTATGGGCCACCTGATTGCCTAATCCATCTCTTTCAATCCGAGAGATAACCCTTGCTTTCTTTTTACCCCTCTGCTTCTCTACATTCACCATGAGGGCACCCCAATTAGGAGGAGCATCCTCAACAATTACCATTTTACTCTTCAGTTCCTTTTCGAGCCAATCAGGAATAGTGAATTCGGTGGGCACAGTGCTCTGCTTACCCTGATCTTTCTCCGGCTAATCATTAGTAACATCTCCTTCAACATTTGGACTTTTGGGAACATCCACAGTTGGGTCCTCTTCCTGTCGTACCTATTCTTCTACAACAACCTTTATAGGTGAGGGAGCCCTAACCAATATCTCCTCTTCCTTTTGGGGAGACTTATCCATTTGTTCCCTTGTAGGAGAATCCACATATGCCACCAAGGGATATTGAATCACCTTGTCTATCTTTTCCTTTGCATTGAAGAGGTCTCCCTCTTGAAACTCTTCTCCATCCAGCTCCTTAGGATCTTCATCTTGTTTTTGCTCTCCCCTTACACTACCAGCATCTTGGGGAATGGAGGAGCTCACTTGCTCAACAATAGGGACACTTACTGAAACATCCTCCTTGGCCATAGCATCCCTTGCAGAAGGAGTCCTGGATCTCCTCATATAAACTTGTGTCTTTTCCCCAGAGCTTTCCACTTCTACCATTGGTGGCTCAACCTTCTTGTCAACCTTAGGAGCCACCTCCAACTTGTGTGATTTCCTTGTAGTCCTTCTCTTTTTCATCAATGCATGGACACTCTCCACCTCTTCCTCCTCTTCCTGATTCTTTTCAACTTCTTTTCTAGAGGCATGTTTCCTCTTCTTAGCAACAGGCTTTCTCTGTTTTTCCAGCTCTGTAGATTTCTCAACCTAAACATCCCTTACCTGAATTCTAAAAGGAGAGGCCACCTTCTCCTTGCCCTTTTGGTCTAGTTCAATAGAAGCTTCAGAAGTAGAATGAGACTCTAAGTCTCCCATCAAGTCATAGGTGCATGGAACACCTTCACTCTCGAGCTCTAGCATCTTGTGTTTCAACCATATCTTAGTGAATCTAATTACTAGGGCCATGACCTAATCCAAGTCAGTCTTCTCTTCTTCCAACTAGTCAACTTCTCCAACTAGTTTACCCTTCACTGCTTCATAGACATGGCCTTGAATCACATTTCCATCCTCCTTTATTTGATCTGGGATGGCCCTCACATTATATAGCCTCACCAGTTCTACTGGTAGTATGGAAAACTTCTTTTCCCTTACCTCAAACTCATCAGCAAGGTTTGCCCAATAATCCTGAATATGAGGCTTATGGCCATAATCCCTATTGGCCTTCTTTTGAGCTTCACCAGTTATATCAAATTTTGTTCTCTGGGTGTGGAAGGAAAGGCCAAAAGTACTCATCTCTTCCTCTACAGCATGGGTGGACTGAATGGAGGCACAAAATTCACCCATTCCAACCTTTAGAGGGAAATCATTCCCAAAACTGGTCTTATGCATTTCTCCCTTTACAATATTGTCAAAATCACAGATTTGCATAACAACTTCTAATAAAATGATGTGATCTATAGGATACCTTGGCAATCTGTAGGGAGCCTTCTGAAAACCATCAATTCTAATGTAAGAAAAGGTGGGGAACTAGATAAACCATGCTCCATATCTTCCCACCAATTCCTTTGCCTTGTCGGAGATTCTCACATGCTCTACACTCTGAAGCAATCTAGTGATATACATAGTGAAGGCATCGTTTGATCTCCTATAACTTCCACCAGTTAGGTGCAACTGTGGATATACCTCATAGATAGCATCTTGCCCAAAGATACCTCTAGTGCTCAACCCCTTATATGGATGAAGTCTTGCCAACGAATACACTAGATAGGAAGTCATAGTAAAAGTCTTGGTTTGCAAGACATTGCATAACTACTCATGGATTGCAGCACTAATAACACCTGCCCAATGATAATCAAATCCCTCCTCCATTCTAGAAATTACATGGAACATCTAGGTCTCAAAGACCCCTACACTTTTCAATCCTACCAACCTGCTGAGAAGGGTGATAGCATTATAATATTCTCTCTTGAACTTAAGCTTGAGCAGTTGCTTAGGAAACTTAGAGAAGTGAGATTTAGGCTTCTCCAGCCAAGAGTTAATCACCTATTGGGACTTAACCATGTCTTCATCATAATATTTCTTAGCCCCATCCTTGTCAAATCCTATCACATGGGATCTCTCAAGCATGTCAAAGGTTGCAACAATGGAGACTAGATTGAATCCTGCAAGAATCCTACCTTGAGGGCCAATAATCCTCTGTGTTCCGCTGGCACATTCTAGCACCAACTCATAACACTGTATTGTAGGAGGGAAACCTGCCACATGAGCTAATCTAGATCGTACCATCCCTACTACCAATAGAGGAGGATTTGATGCTGTCATCTCTTCCTTGAACTCTTCATAATCCCACATACCAACGTTTGTATATGTTATCCCTGACCAAATTGAGGTCAACTTGCTATCAGGAATTCTACTCTTCATATCTAGCTTAACCTTCTCTGCATCCGAAATAGTAGAAGCCTCTGCACCAAGGTCAGTTGCCTTTCCCTTGCCTCGACCAACAACATTATGTCTTGATCCTGCCTACAAACACATAAAGGTAACATAGGATTAGATTCATCAAAAGCAAATAAGTGAAAAAGACCATTATCTCAAAGTTCGGGATTCAGCCCCCCTCGCAGATTCTGCACTAGGAAGGATTTAGGGAAAATCCAGGCTAGGCGGATTCCAATGAACCAAACAAACTAAATCCCAAAATATCTCTTAAATCATCAACTCAGCCAAGGAAAAGCATTAAGAATACTTAGCATAAGTTCTTTAAGTTAATCAAATGTATTACCAAGAAACCCACAATCCGCAATCATCAAATTCAATCATTTCCCCAAAACACCCCGAAGAATCTACCAGAGACGGATTTTGGTGAGATTAGCAACATTACGACAGACTTAGGGAAAATGAAGGGGCACGAAATATTAGGAGAATTCAGATGGAACGAATTTTGGAAAAACCAAAGGTATAACAATATCTAAGCTTAAAATCGGAAAAACGACCCGACAGCGGACTTCGGGAGAATCCGGATGGAACAGATTTTGGAAAAACCAAAGGAAATCTGAATTAAAGTGGTAAACGAAGGAAAGATAGGAAATTCGAGGAAATTCGGGGAAAGCGGAATTCCGCAAAGACCTCAAAAACCTGAACTTGTCTACATCCTCGGTACTCTATCATATCAATTCAAATCATTCTGGATCCAAGCCAAAAATCTAAAACCAACTTGAGCTAGGACCTTAATGAATAAAATGTGAACTAATGACCCACTTCTCAGCAATTTCAAAGACAAATGACCATGCCCTAGGTTGGGAACCCTAAATGTTTGCCATGAAAGCACAGACGATTCAATGATTCACCAAAATGGAAAACTCAAAGTCATAGCGATCCAAAGCCCAAACAAGAACCAACACCAGACCAAGCATAGCATTTGATCAATCAAAAAGTAACCGGTGCAACAGATTAAAACCTCCCAAAATGCACAATGATGATGCACACCCAGAAAGACCAGAAAACTACGAATGACTCTTCAAGCAAAACAGTGAGAAGCAAATTGAAACCAATAGAGAATAGGGTGCATATACATACCATGGAAGTGCAAGGGTTGTGATGAAGGAAATTAGTAAATAACCACTTGATGCAAACTAGATACCACCCACGCACTCTAAAAGCAAACGCACAGCTCAAATAACCTCGAGGATCAAAATATCTAGCAAAACACCAAAACTTCAATCAAGTAAGTTCAAATGATAGAAAATGCACAACTCAAAATGATCAATTACTTCTCAAAACATCAATATATCAAAGCCTCTTGCCCTCGTACAAATGCCATTAATGCATTCGACAAGACAACCGTAGCCACAAAGAATTTTGGGGATTCGACTTTGGGGAGGATTTCGAGGAAATCCGGCATGTGCGGATTTTCCCAAAAACAATGAAAAACCCGAGATAAAGCTGAAACTTTAGATTTTCAACATAGCTCAAAAGGACGCCACTTCAATTGGAAAAATAGGACATTTAAAGCACAAACTCAAGCAAGAAACACCCTCAAAAAGAGGGACCAACACACCAAAAAGGAAGAAAGAGGGTCCCCATATTTAGTGGGGCGTGTGTACAAAAACTGCACAACAATCATCAGATTAAGCAACCTCTCTAGAAGGACCATACAAATCTTATTTATTGAAGCTACTAACTAAGCACCTAGCAAGGTGGTCAACTCCAACAAAACCAGAGGATGCCACATTAGGGAAAGCATGAAAATTGGAGAGGCGGTTACACATGTGTGGAATCTGGTCAGAAATGTTTTCCTTAACGTGAACTTAGCACAACAATAACACCTATATTCACTCAACAAATAATTAAGAGAATTTACAAGGCGGTTACATCTTTTTTTTGAATGAGGAATCTCCTCACCATCGAGATTCTACCCTCATTGAATGACCACCTTTTTTACCAGTATGGAGGATACCTAGATGGCAGAATCTTCCTTAATTGTAGGCCTCTAATTATATCTACATGACAATATTAGTATGCACAACAACTGCATGTCTATAACTATATCAAACTGACATTCATTAATCACATGTAAAATTAACACATATAGTTCATATAGCATGTCAATGTCATTTAAAGGTTATGAAAATAAGTTCATGTCCAAAGTCTATGGTTTTAAGGAAATATCATAAAAAGGTCAACATTCAAGCATCAGAGTCTATGACAACTACAAAAAATGGATAAAAAACTCTATCAATAATTGAACTATAAACTAGACTCATCACTCCCCCCAACCTAAGTTTTTGTTGGTCCTCTAATAGAGGAAGAGTTATTCTTTTACTTCATCAATGCCCTAAAATTTGCAACTGCTAGTTATCTGACATCAGTTTACGATGTGTCTAAATTAGGATCCCAATAGAACCCTTATTGTTTGTCCAATTTTCTCCATTGTTTTCTCTCTGAAGCTATGTCAAATTGGTAGTACCTAAAGTTTGGGACAAGCCACAATAGGACAAGTGTCTAGACAGTCAATGGAAGCCAAAAATGTCCCTTTGTCCTTCCAATCTGTATATATCTATCAACTCTCTTAAGTGTTGCAACATAGTTCTACATGGAATGAGGCTCAATGTGTTTCAAATCATCAATTAGGCTAGTCCACCTTTGTGATAGGTATCCCATTACAGATTCCCTTGTGGTTTTTTCTATCTCCTCATATTCTTTATAAATTGTTTCTCTCATAGGCAAGATCCTATTTCCATAGCTTGGTCGATATAACATTATGTGCCAATCCTTGAAAATGTCTCTTGGATTTCTAGATTCATCCCTAATGGGTAGGGAGTGTTGGATTCAATTTTCCTATCAGTCCTGAACCGCTTTCCCAAACTAACTTCATTTTGTATCCAAGACATAAATGCCCTTAATTGGACATCTCCAACATACAAAAATGGACTCCAATCATGGTCTTTGGTCACAGCATAATTATGCAAATAGAATTCATACAACAAATTCTTCATTTCAAGAGGATCAATCCGATAAATGGGGAAAAATTCAAGAGGGGTATCAATGGAAGGATTCAAACCTGAAAAAATCCTTGCTAGCTTAAAATAAATATTCTTCTCCTTCAAATACAGAGCATAGACCCTTGGAGAAGTCCTACACTCTAAGATCTGAGGTACTAAGATTGCTATATTATCCACCTTTTTCTTTAAATTATAAATTTCTTCATTCTTATCCTCAATCTCTTCATCGCTCTTTCGAATTTCCCTCTTTAGCCTGTGTTTCTTTTCTTTCCATTCATCTTCCCTCCTTTGCACTTCTTTCCACAAGTTCATGGCTACCATTTGCATTGAAGAATCAGAGGGCCTATGTATTCCAACCAAAATTTATCTTGGCACTTTTGCTTGCTCTTCATAGAGTACCAGTTGCAAGGCTTCTATTTGTTCAGCCAATTTTGGTTGTAGGGGTCCTGACTATTCTTCTAGTTCTAGTTGCATGACCTTAAGTTATTGTTCTTGTGCTTGCTACAAGAACTATTGCTTTTGCTCTTGCTATAGGAGCTCTTTATTTTCCTCATGCACTTGGCTTTCAACTTGTTATGTGATGTTAGCAAGATGAGCAAGCTTTAATTTTCTTGCTTCCTTAAATATGCTCTTTTCCTTGACATTCACCTGCTCCATTGGATCTTTTGTATCCTCCTGTGATGCTTCTCTAGGTTTAGGGCTTCCCTCGGGAGATACACCGAAGGCTGGCCCAGTAGGTCTTGATTTTCTAGGAGGGTTTCTATGCTTTTCTTTTGTTGTAGGAAGAACAATGTTATCTTTCCATTTCTTAGAGCTTAGCACTTATTTTTCTATCATTTTCTTTTTATATTTTCCCATTCTTATTTTTGCCTTCTTCTTTTGTGTCATAGTTCTCATTAGGATTCTAAGAGGAACATAATCATCAGAATTTGGAGAGAAACTTTCTTTTTCTGAATGTTTGGCCTCAGATGAACTAATCTATATGGTTTTCTTAGCTACAAGAGGGTTTACACTAGGGATCATGTATGAATTTGAGGCTCTAGGAGCAGATCAAACATTTCTCACTCTCCTACTAACCCTACGAGGTTGACGCAAAACCCTAGGTTGCAAATGCTCTAGTATAATTTGATTAATATTCAAGAAATCTTTCCAAGTTATATCAGACACATCATGCAAAGACTTCTCAACTAATAATTTGATCAGACAATGGTGGGAAATGGAATTGTCCCTACCTTTTTGGGTCTCAGTTGCCATGATTGAAAGAAGGTGGTAAAGCATGTTTGGTACATTCATTCTTGTTTCATGCATCATGTGGTTCAGGAGTTTTAAATGCATAGAATGTAGATTTGATTGGCAACCTTCATAGATAATATACTTCACAACATAAACTGATACTTTCTTCCATGTCTTGGGTAGAGAAATTCTCTTTGCACCTTGTTTGTCCACACTCAATGGAATGTCGTCAGGTTCTATAAATTTGGCCCTAGCTGACTTAGCATCTCTGGTAGTAGGGAAATGTTACTATCGACATGCAACCCTGTAACTTTTGCAATCCTCTCCTCAGTGGATATGACTTCCAACCCTTTTACCATGGCCTTTCCTTCAGACAATGTCTTCATCAAAACCATTCAACTTCAAGAAATGGTCTATCCATCCATAATTTCTAAACTCATCCAGGCAAGGTTCATCCTATAGTAGTACATCATGAATCATGGGATCATTTCGAATTAACCCACCTCCCATTGTTTAGTTGTCTACAATCAAACAATTGCTCCGTAAATCTTTCCTTCCTACAATCTTTGTCTGAAATCCAAACTTCTCCTTCCTGCAATGCTACCAAATTTCCAATGCAAGTATCATCTAAATTTTACCTTTTTGGCTTAATATTATGATAGGAGCAATAAAGGTAGTAAAGGAGTAATAAATGAAGGTTATGATCAAGTAAAATGTTGGTGGTTGATGTAATTTCACACATGCAAGTCGTCATCTCACTCAAAATTCAAATCCGCTCAATAAATTAAACTTTGTTGGCATGGACATGGCATTCACACTTTTCCCCCAACCTAAATTTGCACATGTTTCCTCTCATGCGAGGTCAAATGATGATTTGATAGGGACAGGGAATAATTACATGCTATGGTGAACATCCATATTAATTTACAGAAATTAAATGAATATACTAAAATATAATTAAGATATAACAATTGATATGCATCTACCTGAATTCATGGAAGATTTATTGCAAAATTTATGGAGAAAGTACTAGTCACTTTTCATGAAATCAATTGAGCAATTAATGAAAGTGGACTGGAGTGAGGTGGAATAGAATGAAGTTAAATGAAATGAAGTGAAATTATGGTGACATGATGGAAGGGAGAGAAAGGTGGAATGGATGGGTGGATGGGTGAAGAAGTGGTCCCCCACAAAAGTGGAAGTCTTTATTATGACAAGTTACATACCTTAGTTAGCCAGAAGGAGGCACACTAGGTCCACTTCCTTTGGCTGCAAGAAGTTTGGGTGCTACATGTTGAGTGAATTGCTATAGGAACTCCTCCATGGAATTTTCCTTGTGATACAACCTGAGGCGATGACCATTGACCAGCAACTTAAATCTAACAGGGTCAATGGTAGTGAGTTGAACAACTCCATTGGGAAAAACTTCAGCAACCTCATATGGTCCTAGCCACCTTGTCTACAACTTTCCTACATTTTATTGATACCTTGAGTCATAGAGCAGTGCTCAAAGCACCTGGCTAGAATTTCTTATCCTTGATGAATTTTTCATGCCACCTTATTCTCTAATTCGAAACTACCTCTGTGTGATGCAATGTAGCCTTCCTCATCTCATCCAAAGCATTTAGTTGCATGATTTTGTCCCTTTGTTCCTTAGAGATATCCATCCCCAAGTCTACTATAGTCCTAAGAGTCATATGCTCAAATTCAATAGGCATCATAGCTATCTTTCGATACAACACCTCAAATGGAGTGAATCCTATAGTTGTTTTCCAAGTAGTTCTGTAGGCTCAAACAACTTCTGGTAGTCTTCTTGACCAATCCTTTCTATGGATAGCCATTTTTTTTGTCAGAATGGATTCAATTTCTCTGTTGGTCACCTCAAATTTTTCATTGGCATGAGGGTGATATGGAGTAGACTTTCTATTCCTAATTTTGTACTCATTGACCAATTTTGTATCAAGGGTTGAGATGAATTGAGCCCCTTCATTAGTCACTATCTCTCTTGGAATCCCATACCATGTGAAAATTTCCTCATAAAGAAATTTTACAACCTTATTGTCCCTTGCATGCTTCATGGCCTTAACTTCTACCCACTTGGTTATATAATCAGTGCCTACCAAGATATAATATTTACATTTTGATGGAGGATGAATGGGTCCTACAAAGTCCAATCCCTATTTATCAAATGGATTGATTACTACCTGGGGGTAAAGTGGCATCTCATCAGATTTGGTTGGCCGATCCATCCTTTGGCATCTATCACACTTGTATATCTCCTTACATCCTTATGGAGTGTGGGCTAGTAATATCATGTGTTCAAAATCTTCATTGTTGTCCTCTTGGCTGAAAAATTCCCTCCACAGGGTTCATTGTGACATGCATGCAAAATATCATATGTATCATCTTGCCTCACCCATATCCTCATGACATGGTCTAGTCCAGTGAGAAAAAACATCCAATAATCCATGAGAATGGAAAAAATATTTTTATGAGCACCCTCTTCTCTTTTGGAGAGAAATGAGGAGGAACTCTCCCTATGACCAGATAATTAGCTATGTCAGCATACCAGGGTGTCTACACACTGATGGAAAATAGATTCTCATTAGGGGAAGATTCATCTACAACTTGATTGTCTTCTAATGTGGTCAAACTCGAAATAAAATCTACAACAACATTGGCATTCCCTGGTTTATCCACAATGGTTATGTCAAACTCCTACATCAACAATAACCATCTTGGGAGCCTACTTGAGATCAGGTGTTTATTCATGAGGTATCTAATGGTTACATGATCACTATGCAAAAAGATCTGGTAGCCCATTATGTAGTGCCTAAAACTTTTTTAGGGCATAGATCACTTCCAATATTTCTTTTTCTATCATTGTATAGTTGAATTCAGCTCCCTATATATTTTTGCTGACAAAATAGATAGCATTTTAAATAGATCCTTCTTTCAGTCGTAAGACTACTCCTATAGAATATTATGATGCATCTATATGGATTTGAAAAGGAAGGTCCCAATTAGGACCCTTGAGTACATGAGCATGAGTCAAAAAATGCCTTGTCACAGTCTTCTGTCCATTGGAATTAAACATCTTTAGTTAGGAGATTATAGAATGGTTTTTCCATTTTGTTGAAGTATTTTATGAACCTCCTATAATAACCTACATGTCCTAAGAAACTACTAATATCTTTTTGTTTTGTTGGGATAGGAAGATTGGTGATCACCTCAATATTTGTAGGATCTACCTGAATTCCTTTTTTAGAAATGTAGTGGCCAAGATTTGCACCTTTTTTTGTCATCATGAAGAATTTTTAACTATTTAGAGATATATTTTGGTCCTCACATCTCTATAGGAATCTCCTGAGATTTTTCAATGCTTCATTGGAATCAACACCATAAGTAGTGAAGCCATCCATATAGATTTCCATGTAATCAAGAGAGATATCTAAAAATATGTTAATGACTAACCTCTAAAAAGTTGCAGGCGCGTTGCATAAGCCAAGTTACCTATAATCAATACAAACTTGCCACTTCACTCCTTTTTTAGGCACAATCACCAATGGGGACACCCACTAGCTATTTGAAATGGGGTAGATGAATCTTGCATCCAACAGTTTTTGTAGTTCCCCTTTTACATTTTCTCTCAATGCAGGGTTGATTCTTCTCTGCAGCTGCCTCACTAGTGTACAATAATTTATTATGTATATCTTATGAGTGCAAAGATTAGGGTAAAATCCATTCATATCATGATAATCCAACACAAATGCACATTGGTGGGCCCTCTGTAAGTTTTCCAATGACAACTATTATTCTTCACTCAGTTTGTGGTTAATATTTAGATATTTTCCTTTTGACACCTACACTTGTGTAGTTAAATTTACCATAGCTACTTCACTAATGCTTGGTACCTTGAGTTCATGTGGTAGAAATGTATGAGACATACCTAATGCTATAGGAAATTCAGTTGTAGGAAGAGTGTCTACAAGAAGAGAGGCTGCAGGAAGACCGATTGTAGGAAGAGCGACTGTAGGAAGAGCGGGTAGGAGTGTCTTCACTGTATTAGAAAAATTAGATGTATGAGAGGATGATGCTTCCTCTACCTCATAATGGTTCTGAAATATGTTAGAAAATACTTCATATTCATCTTGAAGCTGCATGAAAGGACTTTTGCTTAACATCATAAGTTGTGCCACATAATTAACTTCCTCGACCTCCTCACCAACATATGTCCATACAAGATTATTCCTATCATGGGAGGGTTGAGAAGGAGGGTAGATATTAATATTTTTGGTGGTCTTTCCATTAGAGATGGTCATTTATCATGTCTGGCATCCAATATATGTGTCTATTGTTGCTAACCATGGCCTTACAAGAATAATGGGGTACCCACCTAGTGTGGCCTTAGGAGAAAGAATCATAAAATATGTTGGGTACTCCCAAGAGTTTAGAGTTACCACAAGATCCTCTACTATCTCATCAAGCTTAATAGTAGAACTATTAGCAAGTTGTAGGAAAGTAGGATTAGGTCTCATGTTTGCAACACTTAGTTTTTGCAGGATGTCCTGAGTCATTACATTTATCGTTGCTCCTGAATCAATCAGAGCATTATTTATCTAGATCCCATTTATAACAAATCCTTCCACATGACTCCTTGGGTCATTATATTTGGGAACAATCACTTTCCCAAGCATGATGTCAACCAATTTTCCCACCACATGAACCATAGCGAGGTCTTTTTTCTTCCTACCTGGCTTCTTAAGGCATGATTCCTTGATTGCTTTGCCATATATGGGAACATCTTTTATGGCCTGAAATAGAGGTATTTGGACACATATATGCTTCAATTGATCTAAAATGCCAAAATTTGTGTCCTCCTTTTCTTCCTTTTGTTTCACAGTTTCCAACCTCTAGGGAAATGGTGGTTTAGGTTTAGTCTTCTTAACTGGGATTGGTTCAGGATTCTTAGGTGCACTTGGCTGAATGGAGACATTCAAGAGCTCCTCTTCTTCCACAAGAAGCTCAGTGATAGTGTGTGTGAAAGGAGCTGGAAAATTAGTTCCTAAACGAAATAGGATGTCACTTACACTCACAACACATATAGGGAATTTATTTGGATCAACAAAGTATATTGGCCACTATTGTGGTTTATTATTTGGGTCAGGTGTGGACTGGGCTGGTAGCTGAGTAGGTCTAGGTGCATTTGAATTTGAATGAGCAGGACGATGCATTATAGCAGGTTGTTGGGGCTAAGAAGGTGGCTACATATAATTGGTTATCTGGTTTAGCCATTACTGTCCTCCCCTCCATTGAGATGTTTGCTACCAATTTCCCTGAAACTATTGCCAACTCCCTTGAGGTTTCTTCCACTGGGGTGGAGAGTTTTGGTGATTGGGCCAGACATTTGGAGGGTTATTCCAGGGCTGTGGTGGATATCCTCCATAATTGGATGGATATGGGGGTTGCCATTGGTAGCTAGATGAGTAGGAATTGAAATATGGCCTAACAAAAGATAGTGGATTTGGTGGCATGCCTTGTCTTGGAGCCCATGGCCTCCTTTGTGCAACATAGTAGAATTAATCTTCTTCACCTTGGATTGGCTTGAACTCAGGTTCCATCTACTTGCTTTCAATATTAGCAATCATCTTCCATCTACAGACCTTCTTGTTTTGTCTACAATGAGGGTAATATTCTGCCAACATTGCCTTTACCTCCTCTTACTTCTTCTTGGCCTAAAGTGTATCCAACTAAGTAGCTAGATTGTTTATGATGACTTGCTTGAATCACTGATAAATTTTGACTCAATTTTAGATGAAAGGTCATTGGAATTTCGACGAAATTTCATTGAAAATATTTCATCAAAAAATCGACGAAATTTGAAACGTCAATTTTTTGACCCAGCCGACGATGTTGGGTCAAAATTTTGACATTTCAAATTTTGTCGATTTTCCAACAAAATATTTCTGATGAATGGTCTTTGAAATTCCGATGAACTTTCATTAGAAATTGAGTCAAAATGTATCAGTGAATTCTTCCAGTAAGTACTAAGTAATCTCCATCCTTGAAACTCCATTGGTAGATGACTTACCCATGGACGATTGGTATGCTCTCCCTTTGTTTGAAGCTACCCTAGAATACTTCTAACATATCTTCTTGATTTCCTCCAAGGAACTTGGGTGATATCTCCTCCTCCCATCAGGTCTAAGGCATATGTGCAACTATCATTAGCTCCTCTTAAGAAAATCAGCTTTAGTGATTCTTTATTGAGTGTATGGTGTGGAGATTTATGCAAGCCAAATAGAAACCTTGAAATATAATCTTTTAGGCTCTCATCTTCCTTTTTCTGCATCCTAAAAATGTCACCTCCTCTCATGTCACTACCCCTACAATACTCCTAGTATTTCTCAAGGAACTTTGTCTCCATGTCATCCCAAGTCTCCATAGTATCTCTGCCTAGGCTCATGAACCATCTCAATGCAACTTCTATTAATGTGGTAGGGAATAACTTAAGCCTATGGGGATCAATGGTATAGTCATAACTCTTGTAGAGTATATCAAACTTGAACAAAAATGTATTAGGATCTTCTATGATAAGTCCATAGAACTTAGGAAGGAATGAAGTAGGGATATTTTTGAGGTTGTCTACTTAATTTTGATGAGAAATGGGGAAAGGAAAAGCTAGTTGGATAGGTTTGTTTCTATTTGAATCACACATGTCTGCCTAATGAAATTAAAAAGAAAGGGGGCTCTCAATCAGATTGTGATCTTAAGAGGAAACTTTAGAACTAGTCAGATCCAAAAATGTATCAGCAAAGAGGTTTGGCTTTTCTTCTTCTTCATCTCTTAGAAGGTTTTGATACTCAATTATCTGGAATAGATCGGGATGGTTAGGAAGGAATCTCCCATGAGAATCTCTCCTCCTTTCTCTATGCATACACAATCAAATCACTATCACCCAACTCACACAAAGAATTGGGAAAAGAATAAGGGGGTCATTACTTTCTTAAATGAGGAGTATACTAATAAAAAATTCTAGAAATACTATAGCAAGAGAAACTATCAATGAATCCAAATAACACCCTATTTTGACACCATCCCCATCACCAATGCCAAAAGTGTTGGCCTCCTACAATGATTTAACAACTAAGCCTTTACAGATGTGATTCAGAGATTGGATATCTAACCTGAATAGAAATTTCAATCATCATGAAGGTGCATTTAAATTGTCAACATAGGGACGTAAAATTGAAATAGGCTAGCACTGTATGTGCACTAGGAATCAAAAGTAGCCATATTCATCCTATAGCTAAGAAATACATAGTGTTGAAAGTAAATTGCTTGGAAGGAAATAAAATAAGTATTGAGTATCAACCAATAACTAAACTAAGCTTAAATGCATGAAAGAAATGAAAATCTGAGTGAACAAATAGGAAACTACTCTATCTGCTTTGGCTAAAGGAACAGTCAAAGATTGGTATTCTAGTGGCTATAGGAACAGATAGTGCCAGATTCTTTAACTAATTACTGAAAAAAAAATAATAACTAAAATAACTAAGGGATGAGATGAAATACTCACCAAGTGGCCCCCCTTGGATGAGTATCCCCTAAAAAAAATGTAAACTCAGATGCATGAACTTATATGTTCATTTCATTCATTGGAAAACATGAGTACAATAGAGCAACATGATTGTATTACTAAAAAAACTAAGAGTGTGAGTACATCATCAGATTAAGCAACCTCTAGAGAAGGAGCATCTGAGTCTTATTTATAGAAGCTACTAACTAATCAATTTGCATGGTGGTCAAATTCGACAAAACCAAAGGATTCCACATTAGGGAAAGCATGAAAAGTGGAGAAGCGATTATGCATGCACAAAATCTAGTCAGACATGTTTACCTTAATGCAATTTCAGCACAGAAATAATGCCTATATTCGCTCAACATACAACTAAGAGAACTTACAAGAAGGTTACATCTTTGATTGAATGAGGAATCTCCCCATTGTTGAGAGTCTACCCTCATTGAATGACCACCTTGTTGACTAGTATGGTAGATGCCTAGCTAGCAGAATCTTCCTTAATTGTAGGCCTCTAATTATATTTGCATGATAATATTAGTATGCACAACAACTGCATATATGTAACTATCTCAAAGTGGCATTCATTAATCACATGTAAAATTAACATAGATAGTTCATATAGCATGTCAATGTCATTTAAAGGTTATGACAATACGTTCATGTCCAAAGTCTGTGGTTTTAAGGAAATATCATAAAAAGTTCAACATTCAAGCATCAAAGTCTATGACAACTGAAAAACATGGATTAAAAACTCTATCAATAATTGAACCATAAACTAGACTCATCAAGCCCCATAGGCTGCAAGGTTAACAATGCAGTCGGCTATGTTGAGTGTTGACACTACAGAAATTACTCAGGATAGATATCTAAAATTGTTGGATAAGCACAAAAAAATAGTTGAAGATTATAATAAAATGAAAGCTATTGTGGCCAAGGAAACTCATAAGAATTTTCCTACTTCTCCATCTAGTACTTCACAACAAGATAGGGATACCCTAAAATTAAGAATCGGTGCATTGAAAATGGAGCTTCAAGAAACTAAGTTTGAGAAGATCAAGCTCCAAGAAGGTATTAGTAAGATCACTAAGGATATGGCTGAATGTATCCTGAGCTATAGATTATCCAAAGTTTATCTTAAGGCAAAGACCACATGGTTGACCTACAAAGGTGTCCATGAGGCATATGGAAAGTTTCAGCATGTTCAAGAAGTTTTCAAAAGCACCTGGAATAAATGGAGTTGCAGATTGAATAGTTTGAAGGAGATTCAAGCAAATGTAAAAGGATATTTTGAAGCTCCAACACATCTTCCTAACATAATAAGAGGAATTGAAACCATTGGTGAAATCACTAGTTTCTATGAAAGAATTGGTGGACAACTGCAAGGTAAAATGAAGCCCTTTAGGGATATGGAAACTAAGGTGTACCCAAAATCCTTAGTGAATATGGAGAAGTGAAATATTATGCCTCATGGAGAGCATTGTTCAATCATTAGACAACCATGTGTCCCCAAATGGTGTATATTGAGGATAAATTATATTTATCGGTGTTCAATGTTTTAATTGAAAATCTAATCAAGATTGAGATGGGCTTGGATACCTTCGTAAAAGAGGCTAGGGTGACAATTGATGCAATATATAGTGCATATGATACCAAGGTGCATAAAATATTGGATACTAACTAGCCCACTGAAGATGAGTATGCGAATTGGTTGGAAAACTATGTTGACTAAGCCACAAGGGTGGCAGGAGGATATAATACTTGGTCAAGTATAATATAGATCTAGCCTTTGAAACAAATTTGTTTAGAATTTATATCCTCCCAGTCAAGAAACTATGTGTGGTAATTCAACCAGTTTCCATTTCATTGCTTTATGTTCTCTTATGCTTTCATGTTTTATTCTTTTGGGTCAAGTGGTGCTATAAGCGAGGAGTCATCAAATACCAAAGGTATGAGGTCAACAGTTTATTGCAGATATTTTGTCTCTTTGTATTCCCCCCCATTTCTTAAGTGAAAATATAACCACTTGGGGGTTGAAATTAAATGAAATATTATGAGATACAAATTGAAATTTAATATGACTAGCCAAAAGCCCGAAGCTTGGTTGCTCCCTTAAATCTTATAAAAAGGAATTCAAGGCTATGTGCAAGGGTCTTTGAGATTTTGGTTGATCTCAGGTAGTCTTAGAAAATATTTTCATGTAATGTAACAAGCATAAAAGGATATAGAATTGCTCTCCAAGTCTTAGATTATGAGTTTATATTTACAATCATCTTAAATGTTTTACAATAATTATAGTATTTGAAATTGATAATGGAAAATTTCAAGAAAATTGTCTCTTGTGTTTTATTCATGAACTAGCAATGAAATGATTAAGGATTTTTTTATTAGTCCCCAATTAATATGGTTGGATGTGTGTTTAAATTTGTGCTTCAATTCAAGTAATTGATTAAAACACTTAGATGCAATCACTGGTTTGTGGGTTAAGTCACGGGATCTTTAAGTACTTTCTATCTAGAATATCTGAGCTATGAATTTGCAATGAAAATCCATAATAGTCTTGAAATATTGAATGTCACTATTATTGCATTACAATTTTTTGTAAATCTGACCTCGCCACCTTAGGATAAAGCATTGTTCTATGTATCAAATGAATTCAAATATATTTTGATTAGACGGATCTTGTCAAAGAAAATTGGATTTAATCAAAATCATACTCATAATAATGATTGTTATTATAATTGGTAGTTTAATTGTCCATTCACTTCTAAAATTTATAAAGGTGTAAAGAATTTTCCAAGTTCTTACTATTTCTCATTTGTTGAGTCATAAATATGAGAACGTATCTACTAGATATGCAATGTATATGGTAATTTTGTGGAGTGTTATAGATACATTGTGGGATCACCCTCCCTAGTTTGGAAGACCTTGAAGTATAGGAGGAAAGCTAAATTGCTTTCTCTCATTCATTGGAAAACCCTCTCTAGGTTGTTCATTATTGGAATTTCCAAATCCATAGGCTTCCTTGAAGATCTAGTTGGGAATTTTTAAGAGCCAACACCACACAAGGCATGGGAATAACTATACATTTGAATATCTAAAACATAAAAG
This sequence comes from Sequoiadendron giganteum, assembly GCA_007115665.2. Classification (NCBI taxonomy): domain Eukaryota; kingdom Viridiplantae; phylum Streptophyta; class Pinopsida; order Cupressales; family Cupressaceae; genus Sequoiadendron; species Sequoiadendron giganteum. Next base: position 279,367,200 of record CM021106.1, read on the forward strand.
AGCATATGGAAAGAGTAGGGATCCAACATTTCCTAAATGATGAACCCCAAGTTGAACTACTACATCCTTGTCCAACTTCCTATTTGGTTGCCCCAAAAGTAGTTTTGATGCTCTATAAATTCTTGCAAAATACAAGAGTTATTGTGTTAGAGCTCAAGACCCATACTCTTTGCATATACTACATCAAAAAACATATTTTCCATTCTCATAAGGCATTGAAATAGTTTACAACATCATAAGTATCAAGGAAAAGTAGAACAATATCATCAAATCATGAAGCATCGTTGTAAGCCTTTGAGTTTCACTATTTTTATCTAACATGTTTGTTCACTATGCAGGTATAGGTGAAATGCTCACTATTTTGTTATTTTCATTTGATATCATAGCATGTGGAGTGAAATGGGCTCTCATAAGAGTTGGGCCTAGCATGCTGCCCTCATGTGTTTTGAGAGGGATAAAAGTGTTAAAGCATCATATTTATCAATTATGAAGCAAATAGTCATCACCTATGATAGTGATTTGGTGAACATCATTGTCATAAATGACAAGTATTTGCTAAATTGGAAGCACAATAAGAAAATACAACCACCTTATTTATGAGTGGAGAGCGGTCACACCTAAGGAGTTGCATAATGTAAGTGTGATGAACACCTTTTCAAGATCACACTGTCAAAGAGGACTAGTACTTAATAAAAATCCACACAAATCAAGGAAAGTACCATGGTGCAGTCAAAAATGAAAAATCTCTTACATGTCAATGGAGGTGGAAGTTAAGCTAGGACAACAAGATCTACACTTAGTTGCAATGTTTCTTGTGGCAACAACATTCATTTTTCCTAGCATTTTTGTTTCTTATTTTATGCAAAAAATATTTTGTCAAATAGTCAAGAGTAGGCATGTGCATGGTCAAGACAAGGGTGGTATGGACAAATAAAAAGGAATGAGAAAGTGATGAAAATCAATGTGAACAATCACAGTGAACATTGATGTGATATAGTAGTCACATTATTGAAAAGTGTAGTCATAAAGTTGAATAATCAAGAGAGAGTAGCTCAAAGTTACAAAAGTTCTAGCATTTCATAACAGTGGGTAGTAACTTATAATAGTCATGAATATGATTTCATAACAATGGTTTGATGATTAATATTTCACAATTGCACAAAGATATCGCATAACACTATCTTATCAATGTGAATGTTGAGTAACTGTTACTTGTCAAAAAGTCACTATTTTATGCCAAGGGTCACTTTTATTTGTCACCTTGATGACCTAAACCGTACCAAAGCAAAACGAAGGCATGTAATTATGTATTGTTATGACACTTAATAATGCATAAAATAGTCATGGTTTGTAAACTACAAAGGCATAATAGTCACTAATGGATCAAACATCATTAATAGCGAAAGGAATCAATAATGTTTATTATGGAAAAATCACAAAGGGTTGATGACAGTCAAATGATACAAAGGAGATAAAATGCATAGTGATAAATAAACAGTAAAGTTAAATCATGAACAAATTATTACACTCATCTTGCAAACAAGTTCTAACAGTCATAGAAATCACAGTATGTCACATTCAAAAGAGCTTACTAAAAAAATGAAACCCAATACAAGTATTCATAGCCATGGTCAAGATGAACTTAAAAGGTCAAGTGCATAAACTTCAAGAATGAAGCCCAAAAGCCATGCTTGGAGATGGATATTTTGCTACACCCTTAATATTGGTGTACATCAGGTTATGAATAGTCGGCTTGTGGCTATCTTATCTCCTAATTAAGTTATATTATCATTAGTATATTGTTATTTGGTTGTTTAGGTTGGTCTTAGACTTATATAGGGTTATCTAAGTCATCCTAGGTGATATCCTAGGCATAAATAGGTATATATAGGAGGTTATGAGTCTTATTTGATCATCATGTTGAGTATTGTGTTCCTATTGAAGACTATTGAAGGTGTAGACGTTCTAAATTGGTCTAGGCCTTCGAGTACCATTTTCGACATAATTTTCTAATGTCCATGGTCAATTAAATAATGTTAATTATTTAATTATTTCATATACACATCTTCTATTAATTAAATAACTTTAATTATTTAATTAATTCATTATGACATGTATTCAACCATGATTAATTAAATAAACCTTATTTATTTAATTATGTTGCTAATTAATTAATTCTCTTTCTGAATTAAATAATTTATTATTTAATTTATCCTTTTATCATATTTTGACTATAATTAAATATTCATTTCGAATTATTTAATTATTCAATTAACCTTTTTCGAAAGTCAATTAAATAAATCATTATTTATTTAATTAAATTGTTAAATTTTGAATGTTGAATTAAATAAACATTTAGTTCATAAAAATAGTTATTTTTGTCACATTCTTCTATTGCCTACCTAACTAATTATTCAATCATCATCTAACTTGAGATCTATTTAAATCCATCAGTTGTCTCCTAATTTGACATTTGATTGTCTCTACGAAGAGACTCTCTATCGTAACCAGTCAGTTATCTAGTTAAGACTCTTATGCATGAACATATTTATTAATTAAATATATTTTTTTAATTAATTAATTCATGTGTGCATTCAAACAGATCGTTGTCTAAATTCTATCTTTATCCTTTTCATTCAAACTCTTATTCTTCTATTTTTTGAAATATTTCAACTAAAGATTAAATCAATTATTTAATCTTTATCTCTTATTCTTTCTATTTTCAAATAGTCTTAACACCAGATTAAATTATTATTTAATTTAATCTTCATCCTGCAGAATTTTCTAACTTACGTTCTAACTGACACAAATCTCACATCGCATGACATTCATCAATCTGGATCATTGATCTCTCTTTTGAATCTGAGCCAATCATTCAAAAACCATATTTCTATAAATTGACTGACTTTTGTCATTATTCCTCCTCCCGAGATCAATATAATTTAGAAGCATAACTTGTAATATTCGATATTTTTCTACAATCACATACATACCATGACTAGACTTGCATACTTATTGAAAACCTGAGGGTAATTATACTAGAGAAGGCAAAATGGAGAAGGACAATGGAGATAATTCGAAGAAGTGGATAGATATTCAATGAGATTGTTTCATGTTATTGCCTTTTTTTATTTACTTTGTGCTTTGTTGTTTAATATAGGTTAGATTAATGTTAACATGATTTAACCAGTTTCTTTCCAGTAGTTTTCCTACATTGGTGAACTCGACGTGTAGACATCCATCTTCGCAATTTGTATACTTTTTTCTTAATTTTTTGTAGATATCATACGGAACAACGCATATGACTGATGAAACGATGCAATTGTTACTGCGAACTGCAATTGATGAATCCAAAGATGCATATGACGAAACCCAAAACATATATAGATTTTTGCAACACAACTAACTAATGAAAACTACAATGCCTCTACATCTTTAAACGATGCATCTTCCTAGTAACATTTCGAGTTTGAATTTTCTATTTTATGATTTTTTTTCTTTTCGATTTTATTTTAGCTAATGTTTGATTTGCAATGTGTGTTTAGGAGGATAACATAGTCTTTTTAGGATGTATGGTAGAATACATAAACATTCAAAACCTATTTTCTATAGGATGAGTGATGAAGATAGCTCCAAAAAACTACTAATATCATTTTCTTGCAAAACCTTGTGATGAAGATAGATGATTAAAACTACTAAAACTTTGCACGCAGAACCTAGGTTGAAGGCTTTTTCAAAAACATCTTGCTTGGTAGATTAGAATTTTTTTATTTTGGGCTTAAAATTAACTACTATCTTTTGTGTCTGTAAATGTTTAGATTAGAACCCTGATTCGTTATATCACAGTATCCTCTCCTCTTGCACATTCGTGCAATCCTGGGTGTAAGAGAATTGATTATTGACTCTAGAAATTTGGGCCTGCATTGGTGGTTAAGAGTAAATAGCGTGACTCAAAACTGGTGATGGGCTTTTTCATTGAGCCACTCCCAACCAATCTATAAATTTTAATACCTGAGGAAAGCTACATATTACAAGGATCCCAACAAACAAGCATTTGATTCCCTAGTACCCTTGAGGTGCATCAAAACCTATAGAGCCTAACCTCTATAGACTGGGATGATATTTCCTCTTGCATGGCTCTTCTGAATGGGTGTCCAAACTAAAAATCTAATTTGTTTGTAGTTAAGCCAAAATCCTTCTATTTACTGGTGCAATAGGTCGGACCTGTGAAGCCATCTCATATCTATATGGTTCATTGTAGAGATGAAAATTATGCCATGGGGAGTTCATTGGTATTGTAGCATGGTTGGCCCAAGAAGTGTGTGTCATGGAGGGGAGCCTGTGGGGTCAAGCTACTAGTCATCTGCCTTGAATATACATAGCTAGGGAAACCCAATTGAGAATTCAATAAATATTGTCATTCCCAGCCTTAGGAATTGTACATGTCTTCTAGTTTTAACAGATTCATACACATCAAAACTAAAAATGTTGTGTCTTTTGTGATTGTATTCTTTATTTTCCAAAACGTGGTCACAAATTAGAGTCAGTTTATATTATCATTCACCAGAAAACCACAACTGAAAATTGAGTCACAATGGTCAAATAGAAAACTGCATGTGTCATTACGAGTCACAATTGTTAAACAAAAAATCGCATGTGTTTATCAACAAATTTAGTTTTCACAGGGTTTAGTTTCTGAGTCACATCTGATTAGTGAGTCGCATCTGAATAGTAAGTCACATCTAATAAAAGTTAAACTGCATCTGTTTGCATAAGTCATAATTTTCTATCAACAACCGAGACTAGATTTCATAAATTAACCACATCTGAAACCTAAAACACATCTGTGAATTTTAGCAACACATCTACAACCTGAACCATAATTTACTATCAACAAAAATCTTGAAATTTACAATCTCAGTCCGAAAAACAAACTGTCATTTTAACCTCTATTTCTTATGGTCAATCTTGGACAAAAACTAGAAAATTGCTCAAAAATCTTGCATTGTTTAGGTGTCATTTAAGTTTTAGTGATAGTCTTCTTAGTTGCAAAACTTAGTTACCTCATAGGAGTTTTCATATCTTAGAATAGGATAAATTTTCACATCATTGGATAAGTTCATGATTCGATTGTCATTATCATTGAACCTAGTCACTTTTGTCTTACTAGTGAATCCTTCTAGGCCATTAGTCTAGTTTGAGAAATTTACCTTATTAGTTTTTCATTGTCCTACATTAGGTTCCTTGGAAAAGTTAAGTCATAGCTTTGGATTATTCCATAGGTGGTAGGTAATACCTGCTTAGAATCATTTACCGTCATAGTCTA
>CM021106.1:279372625-279761220 GCA_007115665.2 Sequoiadendron giganteum
ATGATAGATACCTTGTGTCACACCATGCAAGAAGAAGGAAAAAATTTCACCACTTTCTTTCAAAGATGGAGAAGTTTAGCTAGTCGATGTCTAGTTGAGATACTAGAAAAACAAAAATTCACGATATTCCTTGGAAATATTCACCCATAACTGAGAAGCTACTTAAGAGTACATTGTTGTACCTCATTCCTAGACTTGGTGCAAAAGGGAATTATACTTGAAAAAGGCCTTATTGACAAAGGAGACATTAAGGTACTAGGCAAGAACCCAGTTGTTCAACACCAAAATGCTCCCAATGATAGAAACAAGTTTTGGTCTAGAAACAAAAATGTAACAAATGATAGTATTTTTGATGCTAAGACCCTACATGTGGGACTTATCATCACACTTAGAGGTTACAACTCCAATCAAGACATGATGAGTAATCCAGATCAAATGGCTAAGTTTGTCCAAATTTCACAACAACAATGACCCTATAGGAGATTTCCAAAACATGAGTTTACACCCTTAGGGGAACCAATTGAAACAATTTACAAGGAACTGATCAAACATAAACTCATACAACCTATAGAACCCAAGAAGTATGATCCTAGACAGTTTAAACCTTCATGGTGGGATGATAATGCTTATTGTGAATACCATCAAACAAAGGGAAATAATCTACAACAATGCCAATAACTAAAGAATATCATACAAGATTTTGTGGAAGACAAAACCATAGAATTCAATGGGTAGAAACATACCAAGAACAAGGATCACAAGGTCTTCACAGATCCATTACATGACCATGGGAAAGGAAAGGCCTCCATTTTAGGAATTAAGAATAATACCTTGGCCAATTATACCAAAGCTAAGTACGATTATAAAACAGGTACCATCATCAATCATATCCAAGCTTCTGATGAAAATATCCATATCATTACCATAAAGAAGCATCCTGAATGTACTATCAATATACATAGAACTAAGATAACCCTTCCAGGTCCTTCTTTAGAGCCACAAACATAGTTCTGCAAGCCTAAGTATAATTTGTTTGATCAGTTGGGGAAGACCCCAACATAGATATCCATCTTCGAACTGTTGACTATATCACCAGATCATCAAGCCATTTTCAAGAAAGCCTTGCAGAGCACTACTATTCTTGCCAACTTAGATGTCAATCATTTTGAAGAAATGATAAGATACTTAACTAGTTCCCATCATGCTACATTCTCTCAATAGGATTATTCAACCGAGAAGACCCATCATAATGATCCATTTGACCTTGAAGTTCTTGTCCATCAAACTAAAGTCAAACGAGTCTTGGTAAAAAAAGGAGCAAGGTTGAACCTTTGTACCTTGAAATTGGTTAAGGCATTAGGATTCTCAGAAGCATGTGTGGACACCACTAAGAGTATAGTCATTAAGGCATATGACAATGAGGAAAGATCATCCAAAGGAGTTTTTACACTCCCTATCAGGATTGGCCTTGTAGTTATGGATACTAGTTTCCAAGTCTTGGATCTCACCCTTCCCTATAATCTTTTGTTGGGTAGACCTTGGATACATGTAATTAAATTTGTACCTTCCACTTATCATCAATATCTTAAATTATCGTACAATGGCACCAAGATCACAATTGATGGTGATCCAGATCCTTTTCAATATTGCACAAGCCTACTCAAAATACCTCAACCATAGGTGCCAGTTAATCAAGAGGCTTCATCCTCCACCTTATCCCTATACATTGATCCATCAACTCTTACCAAGTCCATTACATCACAACCACCATCATCCACTCCTAAGGTCGAGATCCAAGACAAGGGTTTTGGCGAATATCACATGAAGGCATCCTATTGTGTCAGTCAGTTGGTTCCTCCTAAGTCATACAGTTTACCCATAGCATATAGGAAACAGTCAATTGTCACAATACACATCCCTCCTACAATGACATTCACAAAATGGGGAGAGTTAAGTAGAGAAGCTATGGACCAAGAAGATTTCACCTCCTAGTTGTATAATGAAGACAATGAAAACCCTTCATCATCTATTCAAATAGCTAAGGATCAATATGGAAAATGCTTCATGATAATGCAAAGAAAAGGCTATGAAAAACATAGTGGGTTAGGACTACATCAGAATGGAAGGACTGAACCAATCATTGTCTCACAAAGACTGAAAGGCCTAGGGCTAAGGTTTCAACTAATTAGAATTGGTATTCCTAGTAATCCATTATCATTACAAGAGGAAGTAAGTGTTTTTGAAGACATCAAGATATCCCACGAACCATTTGACCTATTCTACTATGACTCCCCTGACTCCAATGAATATAAATGGGATTCCCTTTCCTCTACCAACATGATGGACCTAGAAAAGCTATTTGGAAAACTTGATAAAATGCTACAATCCACAACAACTCCATCTAGTACCTATCCTAAAAATTCCTTGTCAAAAGAATAATGGCTTAGGCTTTATTATTAGGAGACCCTTCATCCTGAATCTTGGGCACCTGACGAACCATCTTCTAATGACCTAGCCCTTGCAGTTGTACCATAACCAAGTTTACCTATCCCTAGGAAAAAGAACAAAATGGAGTTAGTCCAAAAATTTTGTGACCATGTTAACCACTTTATATTCACCTTGTCAGCCTCCATATTTGATAATTTCGATGATGACATGCCCCTCATATATCCCCAATTTATCGATTGGGATCAACAAGGTACACCCATCTTAGACATATTCGAGAAGGATGAAGTGATAGATGTGTTCATGGGACTTCGAGAAGGAATACCTAGAGGGGATCATAAATCTAGCTTTACGATAGAATTGGAAGACAAGGAATATTTTGGGGAGTCTTTTCACACTTTCAATCACAAAAATGAAAACAAAAAGAAAAACAATGAAAATGATGAAAATGACAAGTCCCTAGGTAAAAATCGAAAGGTGCCTTTGGACAAAGAAATAGTAAAAATAAAGGATGTATCTGAGGGTGAAAACCTCTATGAGGCACCCAAGGATGGAGGTTTGCACATTCTCCTAGTTGCTCAAGAAAAATCACCAATGTTAGTAGAAGAGTCTATCGAGATCAACGTAAACATAGAATAAAACCCCCGGGTGATATATTTTGCAGCATCTTTGACAAAGACAGAGCAACCAAAGTTTCAATACTTCTTCACAAAGAGACAGATAAAATTTGCATGGTCATATGCTGACATGCCTGGGCTAGATCCTAACCTTATATTGCACCATCTACCATTATAGCCAGTTGTTAAGCCCATCAAGCAAAAGCTAAGAAAGATGCATCCACAAATCACTCTACTAGTCAAAGTTGAACTTGAGAAACTATTGTATGTCGGATTTATTAGATCCATAGACTATGTAGAGTGGATATCAAATATTGTGCCAGTGACTAAACCATCTGAGGGCATTCACATTTGTATATATTTCAGAGATATCAACAAGGCATGTCCTAAGGATGATTTCCCTTTGCCAAACATTGACATGATAGTGGACCTTACAACATGATATGAGATGCTATCCCTCATGGATGGTTTCTCTGGGTATATTCAAATCAAAATCACAAGTGAGGACCAACACAAGACAACTTTCACATGTCTATGGGGAACATATTGTTGGAACGTTATGCCTTTTGGGCTCAAAAATTCTAGAGCTACATATCAACGTGTAATGACGACTATTTTCCATGACCTTGTACATACTCTCATGGAAGATTATGTCGATGATATGATAGATAAATAATTAACAAGAGTAGATCATTTGAAGGTTCTAGAAAAGATATTCCAAAGACTAGAAAATTACAAAGTAAGGCTAAATCCAAAAAAATATGTCTTTGGCATTAAATCAGGAAAACTTCTAGGATACATCATTTCTAGAAGAGGCATTGAAGTGGACCCCACAAAAGTAAAAGCTATAATGTATTTGCCTCCACCAGCCAACATCGGTAAGCTAAGAACACTACAAGGGAAATTACAGTCTATTAGACACTTCATAGTACAGTTAGCAAAAAAAATACATCCATTCCAACATTTTCTCAAAAAGGGAGTATCATTTGTATGGACACCCAAATTCCAAGAAGCTTTCCAAAATATCAAGGATTATCTGCTTATGCCACCTATGTTAATGTTTCCTATAGATGATAGACCTTTGATACTTTACGTTTCAGAAACTTAGTCAGCATTAGGAGCCCTACTCATACAAAATGATGATCAAGGTCATGAAAGGGCAGTATACTATATCAGTCATACTTTGGTGGGATACAAACTAAACTATAGTAACATAGAATGCGTCTATCTTATAGTAGTCTTTTCTACTCAAAATCTTAGGCACTATATGCTAAACTACCAAACCATGCTACTCACTAAGATAGATCCTCTGAAATATCTCCTAAGTAAAGTAGCATTAACAAGTTGATTGGCTAAATGGGTGATGATACTTTGCGAATATGACATCCAGTATGTGGAAAGGAAAGCTATAAAAGGGAAAGTAATTTCATATCAGTTAGCAGATGCACCAATTAAGGCCAACCATCCTTTAGTTGTATATTTTCTTGATGATTTTATCTTCAAAGTTGATGCTAGAACCACATGGAAATTATACTTTGACGGGTCACATACTAATTGTGGTTCAGGAGTAGGAATACTATTTGTTACACCTCAAGGAGATACTATTTCTAAGTCATTCATAATTTCTTTCCCTTGCACCAACAACATAGAGGAATATGAATCCCTAGTGATAGGACTAAGAATGGTAGCTCAATGGAAAATCAAGAGTTTACATGTTTATGGATATTCTCAACTAGTAGTCTGGCAAGTCAATGATGAATATGAAACTAAAGATGAGAAAATTGCCCCCTACAAGCGCATGGTCGAAAGTTTCAAGAAATACTTTGATAACATCACATTTCAACAAATACCCTACATTCAGAATAAGGCAACAAATGCTATGGAAACCATTGATTCATTATTGGATATTCATAACAACGTGTCTAAATTCGAGTTTTTGGTCGAGCAAATTTTGGTCCCTACCTATGATGTCCTCGATTCCATGATGGTGTGTACAATTTTTGCTCCTACTTCCCCATGGTACAAGGACATATATGACTACCTCCATGCCCAAATCCTACCTTAGATCTATCAATTAACCAATGTTGAACATTTATCCATAAGTCAGCCAAATATAACATCATCGGAGATACCCTTTATAGGCGTGCCTTAGATAATGACTTATTGATATGTATCGATGTTGAAGAAGCACAAGCAACCTTACATGTGGTACATGAAGGTGTCTATGTATCCCATTCTAGTGGTCCTACTTTAGCTAAGAACTTTATGAGATTAGGCTATTATTGACCTACAATGGAAAAGGACTCATATTTCTTTATCAAGAAATGTCGACAATTTTAGGTACACGAAGACTTGATACACACACCAACATAGGAGATCTGACTAATAACTTCACCATGGCCCTTTGCCGAATGGGGACTTGAACTCATAGGTAAGATACATCCTCCATCATCCAATGGCCATAAGTTCATCATAACTACCACCAAATCATTCACCAAATGGATTGAGGCTATTCCCATGACCTATATCACCAACACATAAATATCCAGGTTTATCCTAAACTACATAATCTATTGGTATGGTGTTAGTCAATCCATCATCATGAATAATGGTCATCCATTCAAAAAAAAAGAATTTTTCCATCTCTGTGAACAATTCCATAACCAACATCACTTTTCCGCTCCATATTATCCACAAGGTAATGACCAAGAAGGGGTGTCTAATAAAACAATCATCAAAATCCTCAAAAAGACTGTCAATGATGCTGGTCGTGACTGGAATTTATAGCTAAATCCTACCTTATGGGCTTACCACACAAGCATCCGTACTCCCACTTGTACCACTCCATACTCCCTTGTATTTGGTTCTGAAGCTATCTTACCTATTAAGGATGAAATTCCTTCTTGAGGGTATCTTTAAAAGGTCGTATTGATGATGAAGAATACAATGTGTCCCAGCTACATGAGTTAGAATTCCTAGATGAACAAAGAAAAAAGGCATTAGATAATCTTCAAGAATATCAGAATCATCTTCATCTCAACTATAACAAGAAAGTTCTAAATCAAAATTTTGACATTAGTGACTTGGTTTTAATGGAGAACCCAAATAATCAATATGAAAGAGAAAAACTAGGAAAGTTTGAACCAAATTGGTTAGGGTTGTATATTGTTACAAAATCTTTTGGATCAAGAGCATACCAAATCTCTACCCCTGAAGGAGAACCACTTGTATCACTTATCAACAACCTTCATCTGAAAATATTCTACACATAGCTTCTGAGAACCATGTCTTAATCAGAAAAATACAAAAAATAATGGAAAAAATAAAAAAATTGTTACCTTGATGAAAACCTGGTAAACAGGCATCTTTGTAACACTAAAAAAAATGAAAAATCAATAAAATAGAAAAGAGAAATAATCCGTCCAATAGTGAAAGCCACTTTGGTGGCGCTATGGATACGTACCATGGTGAAAACCTAGCAAATAGGCAACATGTGTAGTTGACTTCACTCCTTCATCTACCATCATTCCAATCAAACTTTTCACCATCACCCATGATAAATGGTTGTCTTATCCATTACTTGGAATGATTGACATCAAGTCCATTCCATCTTCCCACTCCATCCTATAGGTCTTATTCCTGACTAGGGGAAAATATTTGAACTATATCAATAGGACCTTGTACATAGCATCCCAACATCAGAAAATCTCCTAGAAAAAAGCTCAAAAACATCATAAAATGTCTTCAAAAAAAAATTCAAAAATATCAAAAAACTCTGAAAAGACAAAAATCAAAACATGTCAAAAATCGCAAAAACAAAATTAGAATCAGTTGTGTCAAGTAAGTCATGGACATAGTCGAACTGCGTTGCCTCTACGACTAGACGTAGGTAAGGCTATCTATCGATGTGCCCCCAAGGCATTAGATCTGTCTTTCAAGGTTTGTCACATATCACACACATAAAATCATGACTCATTATTTGTACATGTCAAAGTCATTGGTCATTTTGAACTACGAGGTCTCTACATGTATAACATAGGAAAGGCCATCAATTGATGAGCCCCCAAGGCTGCACTAGGTAAGTCCATTATGGTTTATCACATTCACTATCACACATGTCATATCATTAAGCTAAGTTCATATTTTTTTTGGTCATTCATGTTAGTCAAAGTCAAGTCAAACTATGAGGTCTTTGCATATACAATGTAGGCAAGGCCATCAATCGATGAGCCCCCAAGGCCGCACTAGGTTAGTCCTTTATGTTACATCATGTCAAGTCCACATAAGTCAACACACACACTAACTCATAACAGTCATAACAAGGGAAATAGGTCAAAACTATCATCAAGTCAAAATAAAACACATTGTTAGAACAATCAACTTATGTCTTATCCAATATATGTCTTTCTTGACAATGAACATTATCAATTATCATAGCCTTATGTAGGTTTTCACATCAAAGACATTAGACTTAATGTCTTATACAACACTGTCTTTTTGAAACCAGGCTTTGTCATGCCTTACATAGATAGTCATGAAGATCGAAACCAGACTCAACGTCTTATATGGTATGTGTCATCCCTAACATCAGGCTACATCATACAATAAAAAAATCATACAAGAACAAATTTTGGAAAATACTTTTATGGATTTTTGACTTTATCACTTCTTTTGTCTTATCTTTTTATGGATTTGTATTTGATTTTTGTTACTAGCTTTCTCAAGGATGTCCCCTGAAGGATTTAGAGAAGCAAGGATGTCTCAAGACTCTTTTTCTTTGGCTACTGTTTGTCAAATTGTCTTTTAAACATTGGATTTTGAGTCATGTTACTATTTTCCTCGAGGATGTCCCATGAAGGATTTAGAGGAGAAATGACATCTCATGACCCGTCTTTTATTTTTTTGTTGTCTACAGTTTGTCTTAACAAAAAGACTAGGGAAACTATGCACTTAGTATGAGTTAAGACAATCCTTGTCTGCGACTGTCTATTTTCACAAGTGGATGCCTTTGTACACTATGGTTTATCTCATATCATGGTGTGAACTATCCATTTGTGTCATGTCCCTCCCAATTATGATTTAATGCAAAGCTTAGTATATATATGGTAAAAATATTAAAGATTATATGTTGTTCAAAATAACCATTTTCCAATTCTAACATTTTGAGTTATCCACGCTAGCATTTCTTCTATCTGGCATAATGATAGAGTCTTGTGACACACCAAAAAAATAGATAATTTGCATATGCATACATTCTACAACCATTATGTAAACATTGTCATATGTCTATATATAGTTCATCATATAGTTATTCTGCATTTTAAACAAGTGTGAAAAAATAGGCATATCCATCACATTTAGATTATCATGACATACATCCATTTACCAAATCATAAATCTGTATAAATTAAGCATCCATCCACATGGAATTATAAATAGTCACATCACATTGCATCTCATTTTGATAAATGTAGAATGCATTAATAACATTTATCAATATTGTGCATGCACCATTAGCATAGGAAATAAAACATCATGAGTAAACATCATAAACATCATAACATGTATATACATCATCTACCAAACTGCACAATCATATAGAATTAAATTGAATAATCATAAATTGCATTATCATATAGAAATAAACAACATCATCATGTAGAACATATGCAAATCATATAAATTATACCAAAAATGATATATATATCGCTCAAAATAACATGTGTCATAGTACAATGTCAAAATCTATCCATAAATAAAAAGGAGCTCGTAGACTCTATGATCAAAGTACAATGTCTACAACATAAAATATTTCACTGTGTGCCACTGCCGCTACTCCCATGAGGTGAATGTGGAGGAAATTGTCACTTGGCTACTCTCTGTGCGGTGGGAGGCCTATCATATGGACCTATCCTCGATGTTCCTACCCCACCCTTTGTACTTTGTGTCCTCATCTGAGTCCTTTGAGACCTGCTACTGTGTGCATGTGAGTAGCTAGGAGCTCATCTCTTGAGAAGAACATCTCTCTCATATATGTCCCAGTAGTATCTCTCTCTATCACTAGCTCAGACTAACTCTCAAGAAAATGTTGTAGATGGCCCAGTGCATAAATCTCTCAACTCTACAAATTGGCCCTCTATCTCCTGTCTCTTGATAACTGCTTGGTCCCTATCTAAGAGAGCACTATCCCTCTCCATCTGCATAGCATCTCGCTCTGTATTCAACATCCTAACCCTCTCCTCCAAGGCCTCTACTCGGGCCTATAAATGTGTATCTACATCTCGAGGAGCCTCCTCATCTTGTCCTTGCATCCCCTCCACTATCCTATCATAGAGCTCCCTCTCCTACTCCCCGATCACTACCTCCTCTTCCTCCTCATCAACTTTGTATCCTGCAGGAATCCCAAGGACATCAATTTCCATGTCCTCCCTCCCAACCTTTGCCTTTGCATGCTCCTCCGCTCCTACCTCCTCGATAGCATGCTCCCCTCCTATTTCAACCTCTCCACCACCACCAAGATCCAGCATAGGTATGTTCTCTACCTCCGCCTCTACCTCACAGATAGGTGATAATCCACCTACCTGACCACCTCTCCTCCCTAGGGACCTCATCATCCCCACCTCCTTTTCCTCCACCCCTGCCTCCACCCATGCCTCTACGTCACCCTATGGGCCTTGTCCCCCATCTCTCTACTAGTGTTGGTTGATCTGGATCTGTGTAAGGAATAGGATGATGCTCTACCCATTAGGTATCATAGGCCACTGTTGTACCATGATCTGTAACCCCACCCCTCCATCCCCATTAAATAGGCTGTGACACTTGAATGTCTTCCTTCACTATCACCATAGGTATCATGGACCCCCACAATAGAACCTCCCTAGAAGACCGAGAAAAATCTACTAGAACTTGAGGCTCATCTTGAACCTCTCCAAACTATCTCAACACATGATCTTGAAGGTGCCTCTTAATAATATAAACACTAAGGATTGTCCTCCCAATTAGGTATTGTGTCTGCTGACAAAAAGGAAAGTGTTTATCCTCAATAGACCACCACCTACAATCCATGTAAGGTCTCCACATGAACTGAACTAATGTATACAATGCATGTCTCCATTATCTAGTATCTCCAACCTAGCTCTGTGTAATGTTTCTCGCATAATGGAAAACATATGGGGATCTAGCATCTTGCTCAACATTAACTAGGGGATGAAACACAACAATATGTTCCCATGCCAAATCATGACAAGAGTAGTACACTTGCTCATCGACTTCACATATCTATAGGCTATATCATGGCCAATAATAAAGGTCCCCTAGCATAAACAACCTCCCTCTCTAACATGCCAACTAACATCTCTCCCCATCCAATAGGAAATCCATCACCTCGATGGTCTGGAAGAACTATGTCAGCTATCAATGTGCATAACATACAATCTATCTCTCATATCTATCAACCAATACCTGCCATCTAATCTCATTTTTCTCTATCCCTAACCTCCTAATATCATCATATACATAGAATCTAGTAATCTCACTATAACCTCGTTGTGTATCATACATAACTCTCTCGCCTCTAATAGGCAATCTCAAAATCCTATATACATCCTCCAAAGTAACAGTTGCCTCTCTAGTAGGCAAATTAAATGAGGAGATCTCTAAATTCCATCTCTCACATAAAGTAGTGAGCATACCTTTGTTTGCCTAAATCATGGGAATGGTACATACGTGGTGCACTCCTAATCTCCATAATAAACATGTCTCACCACTCTAAAGCTGATCTCTGAGCTCATAAGTCTCTGGCCATGACTCCCGGGTATAGATCAGATCTAATATAACCTACAAAAGGCATTAAAACTATGTGTCAGACACCAAATCATTTATCTTTCCATCAGATTTTGTTTCAAAAGTTTGACATTCAGATATGTCGCTACAAAATAAAATGCGGTGCACAATATCATATGTGTCATTGCCAAATGCAAATGTGGCGCATAATAACACATGCGTTGTAAAAACAAGCATATGTGTCTCACAAACCAAATGCATCACAAAATCAAGATATCTATATCAACAAAAAAATGTGTCGCATAACCTACAAATGTGGTGCATATTACATGGCCTATCAATTATACAAATGCAATGCAAAATAACAAATGTGTCTCATAATACTACATGTGACTATCTACATCTCATATGTGATGCATTACTACACATGTAATGCATAAAATGTCAAATGCGTTCAGTGCCTAATTCACCTAAAATCAACCTAGATGTGTTTTAACATATGTGTCATTCCGCGAGAAAATGCATCGCGTACGAACGCATATGCATTGATGTTTAAGTGATGCATCTGATAACTAAAATTTAAAGGCCTAGAAACATGTACAAAACAAATTTTCAAAAGATCATTCAAGGGTACGTACCAAGGGTCCTACGTCGGTTGGGAGTATGAAGGTCCGAATCCTATATCTGTCATGATTGGTGTAGGGAGCTGGAGACATTTTCATAATCAGCTCGGAGCTAAATTCACTATCCTTCAATTCTTTAGGGTGCAAATGATTTGACTTTTACCCCAATTTTTATTTATACCTAGGGTTTAGGGTGGCATTTCTTCTAACCTTATCTATTGGTCATGTAAACTTCCATCTTCAAACAACCCGTACACGTCCCTAACACCTCCAAATTCATTTTTGTCAACTCCATTGCATTTCTAGCTATCAAATTGACTTATCGAGACTATTTTCTTATTTTTTTATTTTTTTTGAAAATTCATCAATTTTCCCAAGGGGGCATACCCTAACCTATTTCATATTGGGGCATGACTAGGGCATGTTTTGAATGATTTTCTTTGACACAAAGGCTGAAACAACATTGCATCAAAGAGGGGCAAACTGTAGACATTGAAAATTGGTCTAGGCATGCGAGTAGCATTTTCAACATAATTTTCTAATGTGCATGGTCATGATTAAATAATGTTAATTATTTAATTATTTCCTATACACATCTTTCTTCTATTAATTAAATAGCTTTAATTATTTAATTAATTCATTATGACATGTATTCAACCTTGATTAATTAAATAAACCTTATTTATTTAATTACATCACTAATTAATTAATTCTCTTTCTGAATTAAATAATTTATTATTTAATTTATCCTTTTATCATATTTTGACTATAATTAAATATTCATTTAAAATTATTTAATTATTCAATTAACCTTTTCAACAGTCAATTAAATAAATCATTATTTAGTTAATTAAATCCTTAAATTTCAAACATTGAATTAAATAAATATTGAATTCATAAAAATAGTTATTTCCGTCACATTCTTCTATCGCCTACTTAACTAATTATTCACTCATCATCTGGCTTGAGATCTATTTAAATTCATTAGTTGTCTCCTGATTCAATATTTGATCATCTCTACAAAGAGACTCTTTGTTGTAACTAGTCAGTTATCTAGTTAAGACTCTTATGCATGAACATATTTATTAATTAAATTTCTTTATTTAATTAATTTGTGCATTCGAACAAATCATTGTCCAAATTCTATCTTTATCCTTTTCATTCAAACTCTTATTCTTCTAATTTTTGAATACTTTCAACTAAAGATTAAATCATTTATTTAATCTTGATCTCTTATTCTTTCTATTTTTGAATAGTTTAAACACCATATTAAATTATTATTTAATTTAATCTTCATCTTGCAGAATTTTCTAACTCACGTTCTAGCTAACACAAATCTCACATCACATGACATTCATCAATCTTGATCGTTGATCTCTCTTTCGAATCTGACCTGATTGTTCGAAAACCAACTTTCTATTAATTGATTGACTTTTGTCATTATTCCTCCTCTTGAGATCAATATACTTTGGAAGCATAACTCGTAATCTTCGAATTTTTCTATAATCACATACATACCATGGCTATACTTGCATACTTATTGAAAATCTAAGGGAAATTATACTACAAAAAGAAAAATGGAGAAGGACAACGAAGATAAATTGAAGAAGTGGATAGATATTCAGTGAGATTATTTCATGTTATTGCCTTTGTTTATTTACTTTGTTCTTTGTTGTTTAATGTAGGTTAGATTAATGTTAACGTGCTTTAACCAGTTTCTTTCCAACAGTTTTCCTACATTACATAAGGTATCCCCCTCGAAGTGGATTAGGAGGTTACCCCTCAAAGTGGAATATTATTATCAAGTATTTTTCGCATATTTCATATTATATTCTTCTTGTGCAAGTTATTTCATTACAAGTGGTATCAGAGCATGATCTTGGCATCGTAGAGGCAAGGTTTTTTCTCAATATTCAAGGCGATTTTGGCAAGAGCATATCTTTCAGATTTTACCAAAAAAAATTCTCATTTTAAAGGGTTTTTGAAGAACATACTAAAGAAGCTATAGTCCAGATTTCAAAGGAATTGGAGCAGAATTGGGTAAATTATTGTAGAAATAGGGTTTCTACACAATTTATTTGGAATTTGTATATCTCCCAAATCCTCTTGAATAAGGCCTTGATTTTTAGTGGGTTTTTTGAGGTGTACTACAGAAGCCTACAGTAAAAAAAATTGGAGAAATTAGATCACAAATAAGCAAGTTATTGAAAAATTAGGGTTTTTACAAATATCACTCTCAAGGCTGCAGATCTACTCATTTCTTGGAGATTTTTTTGGTGAGAGGTAGTTTGGCCCTAGTACATTATAGGAAATGTTTTAGAGAATTTAAATCTCATTTGTGTGATTTATTTCAAAATCATTGCTTCCCATCATGATGGGGCCTGCAACAAGGGGCAAAAATA
Organism: Sequoiadendron giganteum; assembly: GCA_007115665.2. Taxonomy (NCBI): domain Eukaryota; kingdom Viridiplantae; phylum Streptophyta; class Pinopsida; order Cupressales; family Cupressaceae; genus Sequoiadendron; species Sequoiadendron giganteum. The sequence goes on from CM021106.1 coordinate 279,386,495, forward strand.
ATGTTGCCACATCGGGGAAGTCTCTTGATAAGGGTGGAGTAACAATAGAGGATATTAATCCTAATGAGGAAATAAGTAAGGTCAAGGAAGAAATTTACTCAATAAAGATGGATGTGTGTGATCTAAGAGGAGATATATCAGATATACGAAGCATGTTAAGTGCCTATATGAATGAACCAAGAAAGGATTTTTCAAGCAACCAAGGTGAAACTTCTAGGTTAGCTAATATTGACACAAATTTTAATACTCCTATGGGATCTAGGAATTTGTTTCCAAAGGTGGATATGCCTAATTTTGGCAAGGATCCTCTAACATGGATAAACCAAATGGAGAATTTTTTTGAAGTACATCAAATCCCAAATGGACAAAAGGTCATGATGGCTTCCATATATCTAGAACCAGATCAATTCATTTGGTATCGTTGGCTTTGTAACCATCAAAGGAAAAAGGGTCTCATCATCTCATGGTAGATTTTTATGGAGGAAATCCAAGCACAATATAGCGATAGTATGACAGATAACTTCTTCATCCAGCTTGCTAAACTTCAACAAATAGGATCAATTAAGGATTACATTCATCAATTCCAAAATATATCCTTAAGAGTGGATAAAATTATAGAGGAAAACTTGAATGATTTATTCTTGGGTGGTGTCGAGGATCACATTCAACATGAGGTATGCATGTTTAGTCCTAGCTCTATAAATGAGTCATTTAACTTAGCACGCAGGGTAGAGGAGAAGTATTTGATTACTAAGAAGAAAGGGGCTAATGTGACAAGAGAGAAATGATACTCAACACCTTCTCTTCCTCAACCTACTAGGTTGACTCAACAAAAAATAGAAGAGAAAAGAGGAAAAGGGTTGTTTTTCAATTGTGATAGCAAATACAGTCGAGGAAATAAATGTAGTGAAAAGAAATTATTCTATATTGAAGGGACAAGTGAGGAAGAAGAGGAGGAAATCATGTTAGAGGATGAAAAGGAATCAAATGAGGAATCAAATTATTCTCAACCAATCATTTCTTGTCATTCACTCTCAAGTTTCAGTGCTGTTGGTGTTTAAAATAACAACCTAGCTAGACTTTGAAATTCTCTAAGAGGTAGCCAACCTCTATTTTAAAGAACAACTAAGGCTAGTGGCCAACTGACAAGATTCAATCAAAGACTGACATCTCCTACACTTCTGGCTCTGCAAGACCAAGGTGGGTAAACCTAAACAATGCTCAAACCTTAACTCATTCATACACTGACATTGTTTTATACAACAAATAACTTCCAATGCAAATACACTAAGGGAAGCATTAACTACCTTAAATTTGGCTAAATTCTCAGCAACTCAACCCTCTCTTAGCCATTGGAAAGCAGGACACACAATAACATAGTAAGATTAAAAATGATTTTTCAATTAATATTGTTTCTGAGATGCACAAAACTGCATAAAAGATTAGTGCCAGTTCTGGGCCATGGAGTCAAACACATAAAAAAAATTCTCTAGCAAACAGTCTTCAACCAGTGGATTTAACTTGCTAATGCTTTGCATTAACTGTTAGTACCTTGCACCAACAATCCTTCTCTTGATATCAATTAGATTCTTCTTATTAAATCCAATCTACACACTTGAAATCACAATCACCTGTTCAAAGCATTCTAACCATTTCCTTGAAACATAACAGTGAACAGACAAAACAATCTCATGAAACTTGACATGATAAATTCAAAGACAATTTGTATTATGGAATTTACATGACTGAAAGTGTACAAATGTGGAGACAATCAGATGACATTCATGAATGTGAAAGCACTTCATGATGTTAATTGCATAAACTGGCTATATTTACTCTTGAATTCATAAAATTATAGCCTATAGACTCAAACAAGGACTCAGAAAATACAAATTTCTATCTACACAGTCCAATCCAAAAACTCAGAACTTTCTCAGAACCCTATACAATGAGAGAATAAAAGAAGATATAGAAGAATGGAGGAAATAGAAGAATCCCTAAATTCAATCTGTTGCAGACACATGGCAGATCCATTCCCATTGATCAATCAAACAAAATATCTTCTCCTCTTCCTCTGCAGCAACAAACATTCCCCAACAACATTTTCTCATCATGTCCAGTAACTGAAAATCAGCCCATGTGGAGATTCTCCAAATTTTATCCAGCTGCTCAAAATATCTCTTCCCATGCAAATTTTGTTTCTATTTTTTACTCTTCATTTTCTACAGCAATACTTTGAAATATTTCCCCACTTTATAATGTTGTAGCTTTATTCTTCTTTCATATATTAAAGTTTAATAACTTTAATATTTCTGCTCTTTAATACTGCTGATTATAAAAACCCAACACATATACTTGTTCATAAAATGAATAAATTCACTTTATAAAATACCACCAGTGAATATTTAATTCACTCTCCATTTACTTGGGCAAAAAAACAAAAATTTACCACTACGCATGCTTTACCATTTAAATTTTTGGCCTTGGGCCCACCCCATTTTAATCACAAACAATAATTTCGCGAGTTCATGAGGTCTGCGAGGTCCACAGGGTTGCATTCTTGCCAACCTCGCACCTTTTTTATAACATTATTGATAATCCTACGAGGTTAGCGAGGTTGTGAGGTTGCGAGGCTGCGAGGTTGCATTCTCGTCAACCTCGCACCTTTTTTATGACATCACCACCAATCTCGCGAGGTCAATGAGGTTGCGAGGTCGGCCCAAATCCTGCAAGGTCAGCGAGGTTGGAAAGGTCAACAGGGTTAGCGAGGTCAGCGAGGTCAGTGAGGTTGACCCCAAATTAATTTTTTGGCACTTTTGCAAAATGGTCAAAACAAGCTAGGTTGACTCAGGAATCAATCTAGGAAACCATTCAAATGACCTCCGGGAGACATGTCTGTCAAAACCTATCATGGGAAGCTAAAATTTGACATGCTTGCTCACATATGTCTACTGAGTATGTTTGCAAATGGGTTTTGCACGAAAATCAACAGGATTTAAATTATAAGCCTCCAAAGTGGGTCAGTCGGGACTAACTCATCAGGTGCACTTCTAAAAGTTCAAAAGCAAAATTTTGAAATAGGCATCTCAAATTTGCAAAATTTGAGAGTGCCAACAGTGGCTCTGACTAGGGATGTATTCCCCCTATGGGCATAGCAAGATTCCAGATGTCTGGGGAGAGTAGACCAAAAGCTAAGTCCAACAGGTACCCTCAAACTGCTCCTCTGTTCAACCTTTCTTTTTAGCTTCATCTGATGACCCTAGGTCACCAAATGAAAAACAGGAATCAACATCTACCTCTGTCAAACACAATTTTGTAGAAAGAGATGATCTCCCTCAACTCATGCTTGCCTCTATCAAACCACAACAACACTGGTGACTGGATCTTTGCAAATAGCAATACCAAATTGCCCTTGTGCAAATGTGAACTTGCTCTCTGTTCAACTCTATCATCAAGTGTCAACCAAATCAGATATGTCACATCACTATTACTCTCTTCATTCTTTGATTTGGTATTAAGTGGTAGTATTTGAAAATGGGGATCAAGACCATTTGAAAGCATAACTTGATCACAACCATCCGCCTGATAAAACATGTTGGTATCTCCTAACAGACAATCATTCACAACATCATCAACATGTTCACAATCACTATGCATTTGAAAGTCAGGCATACTTTCAAAATGTTGATTATTATATGGAAACAACTGATTATATTCATCATTTAAATCATTCTCAAGCTGAAAACAACTTGTCTCAGTGTTATTCACATTGCCACATTCTATGAAAACCTCTTCTAGCTGACAAAAATAGCACTCACATTCTACCTTGTGGCTAGAACTATTAAACTCAAACTAATTACTAGTTTGCATATCAGAATCAAAATTGTCATGAGAACTTACCGAAATATCTTGCTCATCATGCAAACCATCTCCAAGTGTATGCAAACAAATACACTCATGCATTAGCACACTTTGTAACTATTCTTCATCATGTTGGTATTGAGAGTCATCAGGGATTTTTGACTCATCATCATCTGTAATCATATAGTCATCCTCTAAACATAAGGTATCAACCTCTTCAATTTCACAAGCTTGCTCAACAAGAAATTTTGGTTCAGAAGAATAATCTGATTTCTCATTGAAATCAGCATTAAAATCCACATGAAAAAACTCATGTCTAGTCTCATTCAAGTCATCAAACAAAGATTTATCCAAATCTGCATTACAATCTTCAAGATTTGGCTCATTGGATATGTAAACCTCATGGTTATTTGCTGCTTCAAACTCATCAAAAGAGATTTCTAAACATACATCAGTTTCCATATCTTCAAACTCATCATACAATGCATCATCACAATCAGCTTGTTCATCATTGGAAAGAGAAACAGATTCGCTTGCATCATACCTTGCATCTTGAAGGTCATCACCACTATAAAAGTTAATAGGGGTTGCACACAATAATTGAGAGTTGTCCTCATTTGCATATTTCTAATATCTTGTGGTCAACAGATCTGAAATTTGTTCACAACTCAACAGATCACTGTTTTGATCTATTGTTTCAACCACTTCCTCTTCTTTACCTTCACTTGAATTGGATGAAATATCAAATTGCAAATCAGGGCATATCAAAGGATTCTCATCTTCAAACTCTGAGAATTGAATGGGCTGATCATAAACTGGATCTCCCCAATTATAGGAGGCAGAATTGTTGACAACATTATCACAAGAAAAGTCATAACCAGTCATAGTGAATAAACTGTCCACTTCTCCCATCTTACTTTCTTCTGGGTTGTCATAACGGCAATCCACATCACTTTGCATTTCAACATCAGATTGGGTATCATCACTGAACTTGTCACTTGCATCCTCTTGAGGATAAATACAAATATCTTCTCTGTCAGAGTGAGAACCATCAATTATTTCCGCATTGCAGCTGCTTGTGGCATGTCTTTCAAACTGAAATTCATCACACACTTTGTCACTTGCAGCTGACACACTAATGTTCTCAAGAGTATTTCCTAAATCAGCAAACTCTCTTGTCTCACTATGCAGACTTGCATCATTGCTACACTCAACATATGTAGGCTTGATTTGATCAGTTGTATCACAACATTGCTGATCACATATCTCTTCTCCGAAGAGTAAATCCAACTCATAGTCTTCTTCTGGTTCTTGGCTTGCGAGACTCAACTGCTGATTTGCAGTTGGGTACATTTCTTCTAAAAGTTGTTCATTAACAACTTCCTCATCATCTGATGATGCATTCTTCTCATCTTCTACCTTCTCAAGTATGCATTTGTCTGAAAACATCTAATCATTTTCATTCACTCAACTGCTGATTCCATCAGCATGTTTTTCCATAACTGAAGACAACAATCTCTAAACATACTCATTCCTCTGTTTCTCCAAATTATCCAAAATTGTGTATGCCATCTGCATGTTCAGTATTTCAAAATATTTTAACAGTGCACTAGATCCTTCTTCATAAGCTTCAAAGTACATATGGATACAGTCAGAAGTACTAGGTCTGAAACTTTTTGGGATTAGTGAAAGAGAAACAACAAATCTATGACTGAAATCAACACTTGACTCTTCCTCTTGCTTTCTAATTTCTTTTAATATTGTGACCAAATCAGAAGGTTCTCTTGCAAATTCTTTTCTATAAGCAGCCACTAATTCATCCCAGCAAGGAAATGACTTCTCAAGAAAGCTTAGATACCAATCCCGAGCTCATGCTTCAAGAGATCTAACAAAAAATCACATCCGCATATCTTTATCTCTGAATGAATGTTTCTCCATGAAGCTGGAAAAACTTTGAACATGTGTATCTCCTTCACATACAGTATACCCATCAAATCTAGGCATCTCCTTGTAAACTTGAGCTGACATAATTTCAGTGTCATAATCAGCCCATGACAAATCTAACTGAGCATACAATGGGTCAAAGGAATTGACAATAGGTGCAATGACTTCACAAGTAGACACAGTTTGATGGTCTCTTGACTGGGCTTGTTGAAACAATTGGTGTCTTTCATCTATTTCTTTAAGTCCTCTTTCAAATACATCATTCCATTCAGGACTGAACCTAGGCTTATTAACTCTTGGGTTCTTACACTTTGGGATATTAGATGCTTGAAGATTATTATACTTTTGACACTTCTTGACAAGCTAAATCAAAGTATTCACTGGTATAGCTACTTTACGTTGGTGATCCATGGATATTACAAATCAAGGCTCACTAATTGTGCATAATTACAAGCCTGACCACATGATGGACAAAAAGGATAATTATTGACACAATGACAACCTAGGCTTGAAGATTATGACAATACAAATGGATGGAAACCCCTAAAATACACAAATGCATTCTAACCATCCAAACTAGGAGATATTTGAGCACTATACATAATTCTTTCAATGAAACTGCAATTACTTTCAATAGATCCAACAAATAAAAGTGTGCAAACTTAATTTACTATTCTTTCCCTTTATCAGTGCTAACTCACTCAATAGGGAAACAAAGTTTCTTCTAAGAAGTTCAAATATGGTTTTCATACACAAGTTCTTGAAAACCAAAAGTGAAGAATACCTGGAAACTTTTAAACTACTGTAAATTGTCTTCCTGACTGGTAATATTTGTAGATCTGGAACTTTCTTCACATTTTTAACAGGTTCCATCAATAGAGTCGTCACCTCTTTTCACATAGGACTGAACTTCAAGCAGTATGAAGTTCTTTCACATGTAAACATTTTTCTGAGTTCCTTTCCACCAGCAGAGCACCACAAATTATAAAACTGTACAGGTTCACTGCAACACTTTCTTCTCCAGGGTTCAAATCCTTCAAACTTTGAACAAATTTAGAATGACAAATAATAGTATGACTCTATAACCTGACTCTTAAGGCTAGATTCTGCAATTAGAATTTTCTCAAATTCTCCCCAGCAGAGTCGCCATTTTGTTGGTGTTTAAAATAACAACCCAACTAGACTTTGAAATTCTCTAAGAGGTAGCCAACCTTTATTTTAAAGAACAACTAAGGCTAGTGGCCAACTAACAAGATTCAGTCAAAGACTAACATCTCCTACACTTCTGGCTCTGTAAGACCAAGGTGGGTAAACCTAAACAATGCTCAAAACTTAACTCATTCATACACTGACATTGTTTTATACAATAGATAACTCCCAATGCAAATACACTAAGGGAAGCATTGACTACCTTAAATTTGGCTAAATTCTCAACAACTCAACCCTCTCTCAGCCATTGGAAAGCAGGACACACAATAACACAGTAAGATTAAAAATGATTTTGCAATTAATATTGTTTCTAAGATGCTCAAAACTGCATAAAAGATCAGTGCCAGTTCTGGGCCATGAAGTCAAACACATAAAATGAATTCTCCAGCAAACAGTCTTCAACCAGTGGATTTAACTTACTAATGCTTTGCATTAACTATTAGTGCCTTGCACCAACAATCCTTCTCTTGATATCAATCAAATTCTTCTTATTAAATCCAATCTGCACACCTGAAATCTCATTCACCTTTTCAAAGCATTCTAACCATTTCCTTGAAACAGAATAGTGAATAGACAAAACAATCTCATGAAACTTGAGATGATAAATTCAAATACACTTTGTATTATTGAATTTACACGACTGAAAGTGTACAAATGTGGAGACAATCAGATGAAATTCATGAATGTGAAAGCACTTCATGATGTTAATTGTATAAACTGGTTGTATTTACTCTTGAATTCATAAAATTACAGCCTACAAACTCAAACAATGACTCAGAAAATACAAATTTCTATCTACACAGTCCAATACAAAAACTCATAACTTTCTCAGAACCCTTTACAATGAGAGAATAAAAGAAGATATAGAAGAATGGAGGAAATAGAAGAAGCCCTAAATTCAATCTGTTGCAGACACATGGCAACTCCATTCCCATTGATCAATCAAAAAGAATATCTTCTCCTCTTCCTCTGCAGCAAAAAACATTCCCCAACAACATTTTCTCATCATTTCCTAGTAACTGAAAATTAGCCCATGTGGAGATTCTCCAAATTTTATCCAGTTGCTCAAAATATCTCTTCCCGTGCAAATTTTGTTTCTATTTTTTACTCTTCATTTGCTGTAGCGATACTTTGAAATATTTCCCTACTTTATAATGTTGTAGCTTTATTCTTCTTTCATATATTAAATTTTAATAACTTTAATATTTTTGCTCTTTAATACTACTGCATATAAAAACCCAGCACATATACTTGTTCATAAAATGAATAAATTCACTTTATAAAATACAACTAGTGAATATTTAATTCACTCTCCATTTACTTGGGTAAAAAAAAAAAAATTTACCCTTGGGCATGCTTTACCATTTAAATTTTTGGCCTTGGGCCCACCCCATTTTAATCACAAATAGTAATTCTGTGAGGTCACGAGGTCTGCGAGGTCACAAGGGTTGCATTCTCACCAACCTCGCACCTTTTTTATAACATTACCTATAATCGTGCGAGGTCAGCAAGGTTGCGAGGTCAGCGAGGTTGCGAGGTTGCGAGTTTGTGAGGCTGTGAGGCTGTGAGGTTGCGAGGTTGCGAGGTTGCGAGTTTGTGAGGCTGTGAGGCTGTGAGGTTGCGAGGTTGCGAGGCTGCGAGGTTGCGTTCTCGCCAACCTCGCACCTTTTTTATGACATCACCACCAATCTCGCGAGGTCAGCGAGGTTATGAGGTCGGTCCAAATCCTGCAAGGTCAGCGAGGTCAGCAAGGTCGGCCCCAAATTAATTTTTTGGCACTTTTGCAAAATGGTCAAAATAGGCCAGGTTGACTCAGGAATCAATCTGGGAAACCATTCAAATGACCTATGGGAGACATGTCTATCAAAACCTATCATGGGAAGCTGAAATTTGACATACTTGCTCACATATGTCTACTGAGTATGTCTACAAATGGGTTTTGCATGACAATCAACAGGCTTTAAATTATAAGCCTCCAAAGCGGGTCAGTCGGAACTGACTCATCAGGTGCACTTCTGAAAGTGCAAAAGATTTTTTTTGAAATAGGCATCTCAAATTTGCAAAATTTGAGAGTGCCAACAAGTGCTTCACAAACTCTCAAGGTAGTGGGGTTCATAAAGAAGAATAATGTAAAAATGTTGATTGACTCAAGTAGTACTCATAATTTCATCAACAAAAAGTTGGCTACTCATTTAAATTACTCTATATATCTAGCTCCAAAGCTTCAGGTTTTGATTGAATATGGTGGTATAGTTAGTTGTTCGGGGAAGTGTTAGAGCATTAAATTATCCATGGGAGATTATCAACTTGATACCCCAATGTATGCGATATTCATGGGTGCAACAGATATTATTTTGGGAGTACAATGGCTTACTACATTGGGAATAATTGAGATGAACTTCCAAGAACTATTCATGAGATTTCAATCAGAAAGAAAGGTAGTAGAGCTAAGGGTGTTGAAAGAAAAGTCACCATAGTTGGTTAGCTCTCATTAAATGCAAAAGTTTCTTAAGAAAGGAGTTGATGGATTTGTCACACAACAATGTTTATTAGAAGTCTCTCATGTTGGTGTAATTAATGATTTAATTACACTTTATTAAGTTTACTTAGGTTTTGCTTAGGTAATAATTAGTTTACTTAATTAATAAGTAAGATTTATTTAGTTGAGTTGATTTTAGGTCAACATTAGGGTTATGCATACATTTATTTTATAAAGCAAATCATCTCATGTAATTTCTCAATTCTGAATAATATCAATTTGCACATCTTCATGCAAAGCTCGGATTTTTATTGTTTTTCTCTTCTATGGAAGGCTTTTCTGGTTTGCATGTCTGATCTTGGTTTTTAACATGGTATCAGAGCCTTGATATGCAACCCCTTCTCATAAATTCTATTGCAGAGCACATTCGGAGTTCCTCGAGGGATTTTACCTTAAGTATTTTTTTGGTGCATCCTGGAGCAAAATGGCCACTGCCATCGCATTCGCAGTGCCCCAAAACCCTAAGATCACATGTCATTTTGCTCAAATCCAAGCAGTTGCAACAAAAGGAAATTTTTTTTTCGAGGCATGCAGATTCGTATGGATCTAGACACCTCGATTTACATGCACATAAGGTATAGGGTTTATTATTCTAGTTTTTCGAAATTTCTCCATTGATCAAAAAAATTCTATGTTTTTTTATTACTTTTTTTATCCTCCAAATCAAAAGAAATATTATCAGAAAAATTTATTTGAAATTAAAAACAAATTAAAAAAAAATTAAAAATATTGGGGGGCATTGGTACCCACAAGTACCTACTTATGTAGGCCTGCGAACCCATACCCACCCTGTCGGTGACCACAGGGTTGCCGTTCGGCAACCTTCATCCACTGACGGTCTTCTCTTAACCCGCCCACTTGGTCTTCACTTCTAGTGACCCACCAACCCCCACCGGCAACAACTTTCAAGGAATTTTGATGCATGCAACAAAAACCAGCGACCTCCTAGCCCCAATGGAAAATCAATCGATTGGGGAATATTTGTAGAAGTGGAGAAATCCAACTTCATAGACCCCGAAGGTCACCTACATGCAAATTATCTGTCACAGAAGAAGACATTGGAGACAAAAAAGCAAGGGTGCTCTGAAAGCTAAAAATGTATTAATCAAAGAGTGTAAAATACAATGAGATCAATCCTTAAGAAAGGAGATCATGCAAAACCTAAAATAAACCCTAATAGGTAAACATTTAATAATTAATATAATTATTAAATGCCACATAATGCAAACTAAAGGTGAAATCTTAAGAAGGGAATAAAGGTAACTTAATTAACATAATTAAGTTAAAACCTTTACTCTAACACCCCCCCTTAAGATGAGCAAGAGTGCAGCTACAAACATATACAAGAAAGAAAAGGTAACTAAAATGCATGAAAGTAAACATGGGTCCCGAAAACTAGGCTTGATCAGGTACCCATTTACAAAAGCAATGCAAACTAAATGAAATGGAGTAATGGAGAAAACCCAGTGGGAACAAAACTCCTCCCCAAAATAGAATGCAAAGAAAGGAATATGATGCTAATGAAAGAAGGATAGGAGGTGGATTACATGATATCCCCCATAGGAAAATTCTATCATATAAGTACATGTACAATGGTCTCCATAGGAGAGATAGAAAGAGAGAAGAAGGCCCCCTCACAATGAAGAAAATCCTGTCACAATGGTAGATGCCTGATGTAGAACCCAAAAGGAGATCCTGAAGTGGAAAATGATATTCCTCCCCTTGGGAGGAAATGGATCCAAAGGATGATGTCGAAGAAACCTTGTGAAGAGTGATGAACCAATCTATCTCAAGATGTGTGCCATGATCGGATGCTGAGGAATCTCTCTGTCTGAACTAAAACAAATGATGTCAAATCCAAACTGATGTGGAGAACCCTGAAATGCAACCTTTGAATGCACTGATAATGGTGGGCGTATAGTGATAACCTGATTGTCAAGGTAGAGGAGATGAATGTCCTCAAAATAATCTCCAAGTTTGCAATACAGGACTCAACAAACAAGAAAGATATGTCTGCAAGATAAGAGTCCAAAGTAGTTATGTCTGGAAGATGTATGATTTCTTGCTGCATTGAATCAGGAACAATAGGAGATGCTGATGAAGTCTCAGTCTGAAGAGTAGGAAATGTAAGACAAGCATCTGATCCATTGGAATATGTAAGGGTGTCTAAATACTCAAGATCCTTTAAAGTATCATGATCAAAGGGTGTATTCTCTCTCCAAGCAATGGGTAAGAGATAATTTGAAGCAGGATCCTCTGGGAATGGAGAGAGATTAGGGTCTCCATAGATCTCCCAAAGATGTGTCCAAAGTGGGTGAGGACAATCAATGTTCGATATAGCCAACACAGTGTCATGATCAACACTAGACAATATAAGTCCTACTCTGTGATCTCTAATGATATCCTATACTAATTCTCCCTCTGAAGTGGTTGGTTCAGGTATGAGATCATACAAATAAGGCAAAATATTAAGCTACCTACAATGTGTAAGTATACCCTTTGCCCATGACTCATAATTACCTCGTTCCAAAATAACAACTGAAAGGTGAGTAGAAAAACCCATGACAACTCTTCAAATGAAAAAAAAACTAAGAAATTTGACCTTACTGCATTTAGATCAAATTAATATAACTCATCCCACGCAAACAAAACCCATGTAGGTGCCAGAATGGCCAAGTAATTGAGCAAAGTGTAAAAAACACACAAAGCTGAATAAAATTTACCTGGTAAATTTTCTAATAAAATAGACTATAGATCTTGAAATATCACTGCAACACCTTTCCAACGCCTATTTGTTTGCATAAAACGGAGTTCAGACGCAAAAGATACACTCCCGGGAGTGAAAAACACAAGTTCTGACTTTGACTGGAAAACAAGACTGCAAAACATCAAAATCAGAAGAAATAACCAGCACCACTGGAACGATGCCAGAACCAGCTTTCTGGCGATATCTTTTTTTCGCAAAACGGAGATCGTATGCAAAAGATACACCTGATTTCGTGAAAATAGCTCCAAAAATGGTTTGAGGGTTAAACCTAGTGGTTAGGCTAACTACTAGCATTGACCACTAGCGGTTAACTGACGGCGGCACCCATTAAATTTGTGATTTTTTTTTCTTGGATTGCGTGCCGTACCAGACCGTATGACCCAGAAATGAAAAAAAATTGCCTCCCGCAATCACTGTGTCCGATTTTGACAATTTGATAGTCGATTTAGTAGTTTTTGGGCGCTTTGAACACATTGGCAATGTCCGTTTGGCCTAGAAATGCACAAAAAAATTGCCTACTCTCAGATGCACAAAAAATCAGTCTGGATTGAAACCCTTGCACTTGAAACTCACTTTAAAGGCCATATCTTCAGATCACGAACAAGCAGCTGCAGGTCTGGAGCTCTGATACCATGTAGAAGTTGAGAAATCCAACTTCATAGACCCCGAAGATCACCTACATGCAAATAACCTATCACAAAAGAAGACATTGGAGACAAAAAAGCAAGAGTGCTCTGAAAGCTGAAAATTTATTAATCAGAGAGTGTAAAATACAATGAGATCAATCCTTAAGAAAGGAGATCATGCAAAACCTAAAAGAAACCCTATTAGGTAAACATTTAATAATTAATATAATTATTAAATGTCACATAATGCAAACTAAAGGTGAAATATTAAGAAGGGAATAAAGGTAACTTAATTAACATAATTAAGTTAAAACCTTTACTCTAATAATATTCCCCCCTGAAAAAAGAATATTCCAATTTTTGGGCATCGAATTTTTTTCTTAAGCGATGAAGAAAATTTTTGCAGGGATGGAGTTTTTTTCTATGATGGCCTTTTGGCCATCAAATTCATGCTCATGAAATGCTGACATAAGCATGACATCAGCAATCGTTTGACCCTCTTTGCCCCCTCCTAGCCCTAATTTGCCTTCAAGGAGCAGTTTTCTTTCTTTTTGGCATAACTTGGGTATACAGTATCGAAATCAGGTAAAAGAGATATCACTGGAAAGCTGGTTCTGAGAACTATCCTATGGTGTAGTTTATTTTTCAGTATTTTTATGTTTAGCTACACTCATTTTTTTTTGAAGTTAGATGTTCACTTTTCACTTCTGAGCTCATAACTTTTTTCTACGATCTTCGATTGTCGTTATCTTTGCGGTGTTGGAAAGGTATTCAGAAGCTCTATGTTTCTATCAATGCACTTTTTTCTGTATCTATACCAGGTTGATCATTATTCCAGATTTGGCTTGATGGGTGTTTTGGATATTCCTTGGATATTTTGGCAGTTGGGAGGGTGCAACTTGAATCTTTGCACTTCATTTCAGTATCACATCATTCAATAATCTACTGTTGCTTCATAGATTCTAGAGTTGTTCCCGTTTGGATTTTTCTAGTGTTCTATGACATCGGGTCTAGTGTTTCTTTTTCATAATTCCTTGAGTCAATCAGTGACTCTCATTTGGTTTCAATAGTAAACAAAAATTATCTTTCATTTCTTGTCAGATTCAGGTTCCAGTGTTACTCCAGAGTGTTCTTCTAGTGCTTCTTTGCAGTAGGTCATCTCATTGAGGGGGGGTTTGTCCCACTGGGTTTTCTCCTCTTTCTCTTAATCTTTCATCGAATTTGTACATGGGTACCTGATCAGGCCTTGTTGTCGAGACCCATTCATGCTTTCTTGCATTCATCTTAATTTTAGCTGCATGCTTTTTTAGTCTCCCTAAGTTGCACTTAAGGGAGGCTGTTGGTGTAATTAATTATTTAATTACACTTTATTGAGTTTACTTAGGTTTTTCTTAGGTAATAATTAGTTTACTTAATTAATAAGTAAGCTTTATTTAGTTGAGTTGATTTTAGGTCAACATTAGGGCTATTAGGAATAAGGTGTCTCAACCTTGGATAATTCCTATTCTTATTATTTGTTTTGTAAAATGTATTTCTTGCAAATAATGTAATTAAGTGTGAGTGTACATGTCTACTTGGCATGTTGATGTGTCACTCCACTTGATGTGTTGGCATCTTGAATTGTGTGTAAGGAGATCATGGCTGAAACGGTTATGACGGATTCCTATGACACGTAAGAGCTATGTCTGGAAGATTCAATGACAAGTGAAGACATGTGGCAACTGATAAAGTTGAGTACTATACACTCTTCCACGATAGTGGGGTTCCTATTTTCTCAGAGAATGGTAAAACCATAATACAGTTATCTTCGGAAGTTGCCCTAAAAAGGGAAGCGCATGATATAAGCATTTTTTAGGGTTGCAAAGATGGGTGATGTGAGTGTATTGTTGGAATGTTTTGATGCTGCCGTATTTTGTCTTCAAGTGTTGGAAATCTCCTGAAAGAACTTGCATTGCAAGTGTGTTGTAACCATTGTGTTGAAGATAATACATTGTGCAGGTTTTGGAGTGTTGGGGTTTTTTACCGAAAGGTTTTCCCCAGGGTAAATCATTGTGTCATTCTTTATTTTCTGTATGTATGGTATATTGCTGCAATATCATTGTTAAGTAGATTAACGAATCTAAAATTGTAAGGGTTTAAAATGAATTTGCACCATAATTTCCTTAAGAGATTAGTATAGGAAGCTGTTTCCACACCTGAGTTTCCTTACAAGGGTTATGCATACATTGCTTTTATAAAGCAAATAATCTCATGTAATTTCTCAATTCTGAATAATATCAATTTTCACATCTTCATGCAAAGCTCTGCTTTTTATTTTTTTCTCTTATGTGGAAGGCTTTTCTAGTTTGCATGTCTGATCTTGGTTTCTAACATCTCAATCTAATGCTCCTACTCATCCAGATTTACAAGCAGTAATTGATCGTCACTCAGTTGTTCTTGGAGACATGCCTAAATGAATTCCTCCTAAGAGGGATCATGATCATGCCATACAACTAGTTCTAGGGAGCCAACCACCGAATGTCAGACCTTGTAGGTACCCACACATACAAAAAAGTGATAGAAAAAATTATTGAGGAGATGCTAGAGGAAGGAATTATCAGGCATAGCCAAAGTGCTTACTCCTCTCTGGTGGTGATGGTACATAAGAAGGATGAAACTTCGCACATATTTCTAGATTATAGAGTTCTCAACATGTACACCATTAAAGATAATTTACCTATTCCAATTATTGATGATTTTCTAGATGAATTAAATGGAGCTATGCATTTTACCAAGTTGGATCTTAGATCTAGTTATCACCAAATTTGGATTAAGGAGGAAGATATTTGTAAGACAGTGTTTCAGAATCATGAGGGTTATTATAAATTTTTGGTGATGCCATTTGGTTTTACCAATGCACCATCTACATTCTAAAGTTTAATGCATTCCATTTTTAAGAAGTTCTTGAGAAAGTTTGTATCAGTGTTATTAGATGATATATTAATTTATAGCAAGACTTGGGAAGAAAATTTGCAACATGTAGATCAAGCATTACAAATACTTGAAGATCATCAACTCTATGCTAAGCCATCCAGGTGTTCTTTTGTTCTTAAGGAGGTAGCATATTTTGGACACATATGTTCACATGAAGGAGTAAAGGTGGACCCTAGAAAAATTAAGTCTATCATGGAATGACCTATTCCAAAAACCATTAAGAAACTAAGGGGTTTATTGGGATTGACAGGGTACTGTAAAATATTTGTGAAGAATTATGGTCGTATAATAGCACCCCTCACCACTCTATCGAAGAAGGATTATTTTTATTGGAATGAGTCCACTAATGCAACATTTGAGAGATTGAAGGAGGCTATGTGTACAACTCCAGTGCTTGCCACTCTTGAATTCACCAAGAAATTCATTGTGGAATGTGACGCTTCTAGAAATGGGATAGGAGAAGTTATCATATAAGAAGGTCGACCAATTGCATTTGAGAGTCACCAATTAAAGGGTAAGAATCAACTAAAACCTATTTATGAGAAGGAAATATTAGAAATCCTTCATGCAATTAAATAACGGAGGCCTTATCTAATGGGTAGACACTTCAAGGTTAAAATAGATCATGATAGCCTAAAATATTTTTTGGAACAAAGATTATCTTTTGAAGAGCAAAAAAAATGGGTCACTGAGATGTTAGGATATGACTTTGAGATTGTATATAAGAAAGGGAAGGAAAATATTGTGGCAAATGCACTTTCTAGGAAGGATGAGAAAGATGAGGCCTTATTGTGTTCTCTTTCAATATTACAAGAAAATTGGGTGGAAGAAGCCAAGGTAGAGTGGAAAAATGATGTTGTGACAAGTAATCTCATCCAGAAATTAAGAAGTGATCCTAGTAGTTTAGACAAGTTTTTTTGGAAGGGAGATACTCTTTAGTATAAAGAGCACTTGTATCTTTGCAAGGATTCCACTCTTAAACACAAGATTCTCACAGAACTACATGAGTCTCCAGTTGGTGGTCATTCAGGATTTCTAAAGACATATCATCAAGTCAAGCAAGATTTTTTTTGGGAAGGGTTAAAAGGAGACGTTCAAAAATTTGTGGTTGAATGTTGGTTTGTCAAAGGAATAAAGGGGAGATGATTAAGACACTAGGTCTCTTGCAGCCCTTATCTATTCCTAGCCAGTGTTCAGAAGAGGTATCCATGGACTTCATCACAGGGCTTCCCAAATCTAAAGGTTATAATTTCATCATGGTAGTAGTTCATCACCTCACTAAATATGCTCATTTCACTGCATTATCACATCCTTTTACATGAAGTGTAGTGGCAATTTTTTTTTTGAGAATATTCAAAAGCTACATGGTACACCTAAGGTTATTGTTAGTGATCATGATCCTATCTTCACTAGTCACTTTTGGAAAGATTTATTCTCATGTTTGGGTACTCAATTGGCTCACATCTCTTCATACCACCCTCAATCAGATGGGCAAACTGAGGTTGTTAATAAGTGTTTGGAAGGATATCTATGTTGTTTCACTTCAGAGAAACAATCTCAATGGGTAGATTGGCTACCACTTGCAGAATGGTGGTATAACACTTATTTTCATAGCTCATAAAAAATGTCTCCATTTTTTGTGCTTTATGGATATCATGCTCCTTCCATCACATCATCATTAAAGGTGTCACTGACATTTCAGGCAGTAGAGGACCACTTGCTTCATCAACAACAGGTACTTTTAGGACTCAAGGAGAATTTAGCAATGGCAAAAAATAGAATGAAACAATGGGCAGACCAACATCATAGTGAAAGAAGTTTTGAAGTTGGTTATTGGGTCTTCTTGAGATTGCAGCCTTATAAGAAAATCTCACAGAAGCAACAAAAAAAAGAATAATACATTATCACTAATGTATTATGCACCATACAAAATCATGTAAAGGATTGGTAGTGTTTCCTACAAGATAGAGTAGCCACCAACAACAAAGATACATCCAGTTTTTCATGTCTCTTGTTTGAAGAAGGTAATTGGGCATAATATTCCAACTCAAATAGTACTACCAAAACTTGATGAAGAAGAAAGAATCATTTTGGAACCAAAGTGCATTCATCAAACACACATGAAGAAGTTGAGGAATAGAACTCTCATCGAGTATCTCATCCAATGGAAGAATTTACTAGTTGAAGATGCCATATGGGAGGATGAGGAGTTCATTCAAAAGAATCCATACTTGATTAGCATTGAGGACAATGCTTCTTTGAAGAGGGGGCATGCTACACCCTTAATATTGGTGTACATCAGGTTATGCATAGTCAATTTGTGGCTATCTTAACTCCTAATTAAGTCATATTATCATTAGTATATTGTTATTTAGTTGTTTAGGTCGGCCTTAGACTTATATAGGGTTATCTAAGTCGACCTAGGTGATATCCTAGGCATAAATAGGTATATATAGGAGGTTGTGAGTATTATTTAATCATCATGTTGTGTATTGTGTTCTTATTGAAGACTATTGGAGGTATCCCTTTCAAAGTGGATTAGGATGTTTCCCCCTCGAAGTGGCATATTATTATCAAGTATTTTTAGCATATTTCATATTATATTCTTCTTGTGAAAGTTATTTAATTATATATTTTTCCTCCATTTTCCTCAGAGAATGCCCACATGGAAGAAAGCCCTCGAGTGGTTGCATTGGAGGATGGTTTTTTCTTTTCATTTTTCTCAGAAGAGTAATTACAAGAGAAATTTCATATGCATATTTACAAAATGAAAATAAATCCCAGAACAACATAAAGAAAGGAGATTCATAGCCCTCAATGATAGCACAAAATAAACCCATAATGCTTCTAACTGGTGCAAGACATGAAGAAATGAAGGCTTTCATCTTCAGCCATGATCAAAACGATGATGAGGAAAACACAAAAATCAAAGCATTCTCATCGTTTTATGCATAAAATGAGTTCAAAACATCTTACTCACATAGAATGAAAGGAATGATTTTGTTTGCATAGAAGAATCTTACCCATGCTCGGATTTGACATTTTTACACATAATCTACATATATGAACTAGTCTTAGAGAATTCTCTAGTAAAACCATAGACTTCCATGGCAGCGCAACAAGAGTGCAAAGTGAAAGTACAAAATGAAATGATACAAGTGTCTGGCCGAGCTCCCAAAAGTAATTTTTTCCATTGATTTTGACTTTTGCAATAAAAAGTAATTTCCCCTATGTATTCATGCTAGGTATCTAAGAGTCCCCTTTATACTTATACTTTTTACTTTGTTTCAAAGTTTGAATGTGTGTCAAATGATTTATTTTTACATTAAACAAAAAATGTAAAACATTAGTTTAAGTGATGTGCTTATAAATCACTTTGACTACTATTATTTTATTGAGGAAAATAGAAGATAAGGTCATTTTTTTCAAGTGATGAGTGAAAGGGGTGAAGATTTATGTGTGCCAAGAATATAGGGGAGGTTGGAGAGGTTAGCAAACAAGTGGAGAGAATATAGGGGGTGGTTTTGATTAAGCTTAAATTCCTTAGAGAGCATCTAGGAGAAGTTTTGGATTCCTTTGTGGTAGGTAATGTCATGTTTTGACCTTTTCTTCACTTTCGAATCATTTTGTAGGGAGTTTGGACCTTGTTGTTTAGCTTTTATTGGTGCATATGACCAAAAAAGTTGGAGGATTCCTATCTTTGTGTAAAATTCTATAAAATGCATAAATTAACTTCAAGCATCAATTTGGAGTTAGTTCTTTCTTTTCTAGCAGACATTGTAACTCATTTTTGTAGTTTTCTTTCAACAAGAGGCAATATTATAACTCTTTTTGGAAGTGCGTATAGCAGTGCTTCACCTTTTCTAGATCAATGAAGATAAGAATTTTTCCTTTTCATTTTTTGTTTTATTGTGTGAATTTTGATGATTGATGCAATTACATCTTATGTTGTCATATTCCTTATTATTGTGTCTCATTAGCATCACCTTTGTGCAGAATTATATGTGTGTTTGCAGGTTGTAAGTTGTGTTGTTTTGCAAGTAATTCAAGTTGTGGAAGTTATTTTTTGTTTAGAATTGATTGCATTGGAACCTTCTTATGAAATATTTATGAAAAGCATCTAAGTATTTGAGTTTTGCATGTTAAGCTTGTTGTTGGTTGAAACCATGTGTTATGTAGTTGTACAAGCTTAGATAACATTTAGGTACATCACCATAGGAGTTTAGTTTTTTCATTTCATGTTTCCACCTTACTGTTTCCTTTGCAAAAAAATGGTTTAGTTAATTGGGTGAGTACCTAAAAGAGCCAGCTTTCTTTGGAGGTTGTTTTATGCTTTCGATAACCCACAACCTAGAAAATTTCCCATGTTTCACCAAAGTGCTAAGTTCTACAACTTAGTAGGGGTACAATTTTGAGTGATAACAATTAGGTGATTTTATACTATGGATGTGAGTAGGTGAGATTGTAAGATGATTGATATTTAATGTTTCTAAATTTTTTTTAATTTAAGTAGATTATTGTCATAACTAATGCTATTTTGATGATAAATAGTATGATCAATTATTTCACATATCTAAAAGGTATTATGCAAGTAGGGGTGTGAAATTATATGTTACTTGTGTAGATTTAATTCTCTAGTCGATCATTATTCAAAGGCTATTCTTCATATGACAATAGTATCAATTATTATTAATCATGAGAAATACTGACACCTTTTTCTAGTTAAGTAAACAAGTTATAACTGACCAATGTTGATCAAGGGGTCACATAGCTACTCCCCTTATGTTATTCTTTTAAATTTTTAGTCTTGTCAAGGATATGTGTTTTAACCTTCTTTTTTAAGGCTTGTGTGTTGAAAACCTAGAATATTGAGAGGGGGATGAATCAATATTCTATTAAACCATATAGTCATAATCCAACCAAAAATGAAAACATATTAAACTGCAAAAATGAATGAGTACATGAATGAAATCAAAACACTACATAACACATGAACACCAATATTTTTACATGGAAAAACCAAGGAGGAAAAAACAATAGTGATGATTAACTCACAATATATTATATCTAGTTATAAGATAATACAATGTTCACTGCCAAGAATCTCTATCCTTAAAAGGCTCAGAACTTGAAAATAGATACAAGACGAAATGGCTACACATAAAAGGTGTGAAATGATGTGAGATGCACCTTCCTTGTGTTGAATTTAGTTCCAATGAAGTTATAGATACAAAAAAAATATTTGTTCAATATTCTCTCAACATGTATTGCAATTGTGTCCTTATTCTGATCAGACACATATAATTGCAAGTTCGCACAAAATCATATTTCACACACATGCTATACAAAAATTAATCTCCGCCGTCCTTCATGTAACTCACGATAGTTTCACATGTATACCCTATTAAATTTTCATACATTAGTTAGGTCTTCTTAGTTATATGTAGCCTCATTTCAATTCAAAACCACTTCGTTGGCTTCATATATGGAAACAAAACTTCTTCATTCTCAAAGAAAACATGAAAAAAATTGAATTAGGGTTAGTACAGATAAAAAATAGATCATCTTAACATCTGCAATACATATTATCATTCATATCAAAAATTCAAGCATTAGGTTGGCTAGGGATTAGACTCAACCACAAAATGAGCCAATCCACCCAACATCGATTATCCATGTAATCGTATAAGCACAAACCATATAGAATATTTGTAATTATGACACCTATAAATCATCTCCCAAAATTGTATAGTCTAAAACCAAACATAGGAGGAATGTGGACTAGATAATACATATCATCTTGTACTATTTAAGATAGTATACATTTTGTCAAGCTTGTCATATGTAACTTTCAGCCAGATTTACAAAAATTTCTAAAACTTGGAACATAGATGAACTTAGTAGTCCCAAACAACATACTATAACCACATAATCTAATATTGTAATATGAGAGAATCTGAACCAAATTACTACATCAAATTGACACGAAAACTATTTACTAGATCAAACAAACTATCAATAAACATTATTTACATTAATGACAATACATCAAAGGTTTCCTTCTTCATTCTTTCAAAAAAATCCCCCTTTTTCATTGATGAAAACATGTGCCAAAAATGAATATCAAAAATTCAAAATTTTCACCAAAACTTCTTCCAATAAAACTTCTCAAAACTTCTCCACCAAACATAGTATCTAAACTTCTCTAGACTTCTCCAAAAACTACTTCCAAAACTTCTTCAACTTCTCCAAATTCTCCAAATTCTCTCCCTTTTAAATAAACAAAAAAGGGTGTACCAATGAGAAACATGAATAGGAAGACAACTAAACAAAAAATAACTAGCTGCCCCTTAGGGATTTATCCCAGAAATTACATCTGATCATATGTACAAAAACCTTACCTTCGGGAACATAAAAGGTGAGATATGTTCACCCGAAGGAGGAAGCACCTTTAAGTTCATTGAGAATTGCTTCCCATGTAGATTTCCCTTCACCCCAGTTCTTTTTAGTTGTAATAAGCACCTTATGTATTGATTCCAACTCCACCAAGCTTTCCTCTCCCTCTTCCAGAGTGTTCGGATAAGGATTTATCTTTTCTAGTTTTTTACCATCAGTTAGAGCACTTGCTATAAGTATATGATTGTACTTTAACAAGTATCCAAGCTATCTGAATTTACTTATAACATCCTCTTTCTATCTTTGTAGGGTGAAAATCTTGTTTTACAAGTCTGAATTGCAGTCCAAGAGGAATTTTTTTTCCTTTTGTAACGTCATAAGTTTTAGAGGCATTGGTCTATTGTGACTCTATTGAGTCCATTATTTCTTTAATTCCTTGAGTAGAATATGGCCATCTAATGCAATATAATGAATAGTGTCTGCGCCTCTTCTTCACATTCCCTCACTTCTTCCAAGCATTTAATAACATTGCTATGCGCAGTTGCACATCTATCCTAAATTTCAAGAAATATTTTATCTGCAATCCTTTACTCAATTTCTTTTGTTGCCTACTCCTTTAGGTTAGAAGTATATTCCCTGAATGAATCAACCATAAATTTCAATTTCTCAATAGGTTTTAAAGAATCATCAACAATGGTATCGTGGGTTGCATCCTGTAAAACTTTGATGGCATCATTGATTAGCTCAATCCGCTTCTAGTGAGTTTCTATGATTTATTTTCTTCTGAAGGTGATAAAAGTTCCTCCAGTCTCCATTCTGTCAACATGTGGGATTTTATTCAGATCAACATAGCCTTATTGTGACAGGATCTAAACCAACTAGGGAGGAATGACTGATTAAATCCTTATTTTCTTTATCAGACTACCCTTGAGGTGTTTTCGAAGGATTCTGTGAGTGACTTTGTTTTCTCTATCATCTTTTGGGATTCTTCTTTATTCTCTTTTTTCTCTTCTTCTTTTTCTTTTAAGAGGTGTTTTCCTTTTTCATGTCTTTATTTTCATCCTCTTTTTTATCTTTATCATCCTTATCATCATTACTCTTTTCATCTTTACCTTTTTCTTCTTCTCTATTTTTCTTTGCTTCATCTTTATTTCTGGTATATTCATTTTTTTTGTCATGTTGGTCTTCAACATTATCATTGACTTGATTCCTATTCTAATCTTCATTATTCTCTCTAGTTGTATTCTTAGTTTATTTATGGAGGAGTAGATGTATCCAGTGGGGCATGTGTATCATCAATCATATGTGGAGTCACTTTTGTAGAATAAGAATTTACCTCTTCTATAACTACTTCTTAAAAATAGGTAAATTAGATATTGGAGGAATATTTTCCTCTTAATTAGTAACTTTATCTTTACCAAGCTCCTTGACTTGAGCTATATCGGATGCAAGACCAAAAATCATCCCATATTATACTTCCATGTTTCTCACTATATCAAAAGTTTCTTGTTTCAAATTTTTTGTGATTTCCTTCTCTTTGGTCATAATAATGGTAACTCTCTATTTTACCCTAAACTATTGTGTGTATGATTCTAGTAGGGTGGATTTATCATCCTCAAACAAAGAGATTTAATCTTGTTCAAAGAATCAATTTTGATCTTGTTTTCTAATTTGAAAGTTGTATGTCCTCTCTTCACTAGAGCTTTCCATGCAACATCAGTTACCTTTTCCTTCATGTTGTCCATACTTTCATCCATAATGATCATTTACTAAACAAAAGAATATATAATTATTTTTGATCTTCTTCGTCAACCTCATCATATAATTGTTGGCAAACAAGGATATACAACTGAGAGGGGGGGTGAATTAGTTGTCACAGAATTTAAACTTTATTTAGCCTTATCAATCTTTAATCTCAGATCTGATAATTAACAGTGAAAGAAAGAATCAAAAACACTTCAGAAACACACATGACACCAATATTTTTGTGTGGAAACCCTATTAGGGGAAAATCACGATGGAGGTTAATCCACAATTTATACCTATTAAAAGTATAAGATAAATGAATAATGGGAATGCACATGCATTCAGGCACACTGCCTAGAGCTCACTAATCAAGAGGGAAAGCTCACTACCTTACATAAAACTTTCAAATTAAATCCATCTAAAGAGATTGAACTGAGAAATTAGCTTCTTCAAAATCCTGATGATAGTTTCGGTTAGGCGCAAAAACACTTCTTCAAACTTTGCTCAAACTCCTTCATACTCTGCTCTGCAATTGAATGATTTGATCTTTATTCACATATCTTGCACATACTTCACACACACACTCTAAATGAAGAAAATAATCACTCTTATGTATTCGCTTCATGGAATTACATCAACAACTCTGTCGACCAAAAATAAAGAATAGATGAATACAAACTATCGGCCCAATATTTGAACAAATCTCAATGCGTACCAACCTAAGTCGGTCACAACATAATGAAGACCTAAAAAAACATCCTCAAAGATTTCAAGAATTCAAAAATTAATCCACAAGGATCTACAACACACTACAACCACCATGTCAGCCAAGAACATGAAAATCCAAACACACAAAGTAAAAATCTTTGATCACGAACACACTGATCAATGCAGATGTACCACAAAGATATAGAATGATCTATAAAAATAAATGAATTTCATAGGAGCATACACAACAACTGAAATCACCATAATTTCATTCTCTTCTTTCTAGAACCACTAGCTACAGTGACAAAATAATTGTAGGAACATAGAAACTCAGAACTTGCTCAAATCTTGATGCACACCTCTGAAAATTCCAAAGGATAGACTAAGTAGGCTCAAAAAAAAACCCTTTAATGCATGAATTTTGAATACCAACTTATAGAACTTTCCAACACTCTGACCTTCACAGCTTCACAGACTGTCTACAACATATTTATTCTAATTTTCTCAATATCCTGGACATATACAAACTTTAAGACACTAATGCTAATAGTGTTGACATCAATGAAAACCACATATTAGTAACACAACCACAACATCCAACAATCTCCCCCTTTGGCATTGATGGCAACACATGATGTGAAAAATACCATCAACACAACTAGCTCTTCTCCAACAATCTCCTCCTTAGATATTTCACTCTTCTCCTCTTTCCTTCACATGACTCATCTCCCCCTTTCTTCCTCAAGGTTTTTCAAAATATTCTTCTCCCCGTTTGACATCAATGGCAAAGGTACACAAGCTCTAAACCACGTATCTGAATCATCTAACTACTCCCACTGAGTAGCAACCAACATATCATCAATCCAAAACAAGATATGATTGTAAGTGCATAGATTGATGAAAATAATTGCATCTTAGTTCAGATTAGGAGGGGAAATTACAGCTAACTTCCCTCTGAGATACTTAGGCAATGGCTTAGTAAAGATGTCTGCAATCTCTTCCTTAGTAGGCACATACTCTAGTCTGACTTCTTTATCACTCACTTTGTGACTCAAAAAGTGATATTTGATAGATATATGCTTTGTCATTGAATGCAACACCAAATTCTTAGAAATGTTTATGACACTTGAGTTATCACAAAATATAGCAATAGGCTCATCATACTCAATTTTGATATCTCTCAACATCTGCTTCATCCATATTACTTTAGTACAATTGTTTGTGGCAGCAATATATTCTGCCTCAATAGTATATAAGGAAATGGAATTTTTCTTTTTACTTAGCCAGGACACTAGCTTCTTTCCCAAGAAGAATGCACCAGCACTATTTCTTTTCCTATCATCCACATCTCCTACCCATTCTACATTAGTAAAGGAATTAAAATTAAGATCATCATCCTTAGGATACCATATACCAAACTCAACTATTCCTTTCAAGTATCTGAAAATTCTCTTTATATCAGTTACATGTGATTTTTTTGGATCAGCTTGATATCTAGCAACCATGCATACAACATTCATGATTTTAGGTCTGGTCGAAGTCAAATAAAGTAATTCACTGATCATTGAATTATACCTTGTTTGATTAGCCTTAGGAGAATCATCATTCTGTGTTAATTTACATCTGGTTACCATGGGTGTACCAATAGGCTTTGAGTCTTCCATGCCAAACTTTTTTAGTATCTATTTCACATACTTGGATTAAGATATAAATATTCCATCATCTAATTGAGTAATTTGAAATCCCAAAAATAATTTAAGCTCTCCAATCATTGACATCTCAAACTCAATTTTTATTTGATCATCAAAATTCATACATAAATCATCATCTCCTTCGGAAATGATGTCATCAAAAAAGACTTCAATTATCAACTCTTTATCCTAATCCATCATTAAATACAAATTACTATTTGCAGTAGCTTTTTTCAATCCAAGCTTCAACAAGTATTTATCAAGTCTATCATTCTAGGATCTAGGGGCTTTCTTAAGTCAATACAATGCTTTCTTCAATTGAAAAACCATATCTCCTTTATCAATCAATTGAAATCCATCTGGTTTCTCAATACACACCTCTTCTTCTAATTCACCATTTAGAAATGTTGACTTTACATCCATTTGATAGACTTTGTAGTTCTTTAAAGTAGCATAAGAAATAAATAATCTTACAGCTTCAATTCTAGCAACAGAGGCAAAGGTTTCTTCAAAATCAATAACTTCCATATGTGAGTACCCTTTACATACTAGTCTTGCTTTATTACTGATCACTTCACCTTGTTCATTCAACTTATTTCGAAAGACCAATTTAGTTCCAGTCACATTCTTATCATGACGTTTGCGAACAAGAGTCCATGTATCATTTTTCTCTATCTTCATCAGTTCTTCCTTCATTGCTTACATCCAATATTCATCTTTACATGCTTCATTGACATTGTTAGGCTCAGTCTTGGAAATCAAGCAATACTCTTTTGCAATTCATCTTCTAGTCTACACACCTTTTTTCTTGTCTCCTATAATCTAATTTTCAAAATGATTTAGCTTTACATACCTTGGAACTTTAGGATCTTCTCACACTTCAGGTTCTTTTTTTCTTTCTTCTGCAACTTCTCCTTCTAAACTTTCTTGATTCACCAGAACAATTTGAACTTGAATTTGTATCTGAGAATTATTTCCTTTATCATTAATATCATGTTGGTCATTTGAATCATATCCACAGTATCTAGATGAT
This sequence comes from Sequoiadendron giganteum, assembly GCA_007115665.2. Taxonomy (NCBI): domain Eukaryota; kingdom Viridiplantae; phylum Streptophyta; class Pinopsida; order Cupressales; family Cupressaceae; genus Sequoiadendron; species Sequoiadendron giganteum. The sequence goes on from CM021106.1 coordinate 279,413,988, forward strand.
CTGTCAGTATCCTCATCAACTCTGATATTTGCACTTTCAATCATTTTCTTCAATTTTCTATTATAGCACTGGTAGGCCTTGCTTTTAGTAGAGTAACCCAGAAAAATTCCTTCATCACTCCTACCATAAAACTTGCCTATATCTTCATCTTTTTTGATATAACATCTACTTCCAAATATTTTGAAATATTTAACAGTAGGCTTATAACCAAACCAAATCTCAAAAGAAGTCTTACCAAATTACCATTAACATTTACCTGATTGATAGTATACATAGGAGTGCTTACAAATTCTCTCCAGTAGATATGAGGTAGATTACCTTCCAACATCATAGTTCTAGCATCATCTAGAATTTTTCTATTCTTTCTCTCAACAACTCCATTCTATTGAGGAGTCTGAGGAGTAGATAACTATCTTTTGATTCCATGCTCTTCACATAATGAATTGAACTCCAAGGAATTGAATTCACCACCTCTGTCTGATCTTAAGAATTTGATCTTTAACCCTATCTCATTCTCTGCCATAGCTTTAAAATTTTTGAAATTCTCTAATGCCTCATGTTTTTCTCTCAAGAAAGAAACCCATATCATCCTATAATAATCATCAATAAGCAACATAAAGTACCTTTCTCCTTGTAGAATTTTAATTCTAGAGGGACCACATAGATCAGTATGCACCAGCTCTAGTACTCCATTAGAATGATGTTGTTTTCTCTTAAAAGAATTTTTTCTTCTTTCCCATCTGACATTCCTTGCATATAGTGTTAGTAGGCTTCAATAACTTAGGAAGATCTCTGACTGCTTGTGTGGAGATTATTTGGAAAATTTTATCAAAATTCACATGACATAGCCTCCTATTCCATAATCAACTTACATCAACTTGAGCAATTAAACAACTTTCAATAGAATCACTTAAGTGAAAAATTTTACCTCTTGTGTTTATACCTAAAGCAATTACATTTATAGAACTTCCCAAAATCCTACATTTTCTATCTTTGAACTGAAGATTGTATCCCTTCTCAACCATCTGTCCAAAACTCAATAGATTATGCTTCAATCCTTCAACTTAAAGGACATCATCAATATTGTATTTAGCACCAAGAGAAATAGTACCTCTACCAAAAATCACACCAGCATTGTTATCTCCAAATCTTACATCACCATTACATTTCTCCAAGCTTATGAACTTGTTTTTTTCACCAATCATATGATGTGAGCATCCGTTGTCAATCATCATCAGTTTTGGCTGCAAGATCTTTCTCAATATTTTTATTACTAGCATATTCAGTGGACACCAGACCATTTTCCTTGATAGAAATGAATACCCATCCTTCTTCATTTCTAGTTTCTTTATTAGATTCATCATCAATAACACCTTCTTCAACATAATAAAATTTCCTTTGAAATATAGACTTGTCAGGTGTGTACTTAGAAACTCTTTCAGGACATCGTGATGCAAAATGATCTATCTTACTGCAAGAGAAACATTTAATAGGAAAATTTCCTTTATACTTACCTTGTCCTCTGGCTTCTCTTTTCACAATCGATGCTTCCAATTCTTCTAATTCTCTTTCTTCATCCTCAATCTATTTCATCTCATCTTCATACTTGAATTTCTTCCTTGAACTTTCTCTTGGATCATATCTTTGATGGATTTTTCCAAATACAATAGCTTTGAATGCAAATTTTGTTTTAGGAGTAGATTCGCTAAATTCACTCAACCCAAAGGCAACAAGATTACCAATAAACATGTCTCCTGTCACATTTGTTACTGTCCTGATTTCTTCAATAGAATGAGATTTTGTTTTGTAAGAAGTAGGCACTGATCTGAGCACTTTAGCCACAATCTCATCTTCTTCCACGGTTCCACCGACACATCTAATACCCATCACTAGTTCATTTACCTTTTGCATGAAAGAAAAAATGTTTTCATCTTCACTCATCTCCATGTTTTCCCACTTTCCTTTCAGACTTTGTAGCTTAGAAACTTTCACTTGTGCATCTCCTTCATACAATGTTTCCAACTACTTCTAGATCTCATATGTTGTTTTCAGAACTATCACATTTGTCATCTCCAAATCTATCAAAGAACTAAGTAATGCTTCTATAGCCCTAATATTAATTTTAGTGTCTTTGATCTCATCAGGAGTAGAGGGACCATTATGAGGAATAACATATTTGTTCTTTGTAATCTTCCAAAAAGGTTCACCAATGCACTTAAAATGACACTCCATTCTTACCTTCCACAGAGAGTAATTTGTACCATCGAATATAGGACTATCCTTCTTGTATGATGCCATCTTGGATCACCTCAAGCTATTAAAATTATTCAAAGGAACCTACTCTGATACCAATTGTTGGAAAACAAGGATAGAAAACTCAGAGAGGGAAGGTGAATCAATTATCACCGAATTTAAACTTTATTTAACCTTTTCAATCTTTAATCTCAGATCTGATAATTAACAGTGAAAGAAAGAATCAACAACACTTCATAAACACACATAACGCAAAGATTTTTAAATGGAAACCTTGTTAGGGGAAAAACCATGATGGGGGTTAATCTACAATTTATACCCTGTTAAAAGTATAAGAGAAATGAATAATGGGAGTGCACATCCATTCAAGTACACTTCCTAGAGCTCACTGCTCAAAAGGGAAGTCTCACTGCCTTACATAAAAATTTCAGATTAAATCCATCTAAAGATATTGAACTGAGAAATTAGCTTCTTCAAAAGCTTGATGATAGTTCTAGTTAGACATAGAAACACTTCTTCAAACTTTTCTCAAAATCCTTCATACTCTGCTCTACAATCGAATGATTTGATCTTTATTCGCACATATCTTACACATAATTCACACAAACAAACTCTAAATGAAGAAACCAATTGATCTTATATATCCACTTCATGGAATTACATCAACAACTCTGTCGACAAAAACTAAAGAATAGATGAATACAAACTGTCGGCCCAAAGTTTGAACAAATCTCAATGCGTACCAACCTAAGTCGGTCACAACGTAATGAAGACCTAAAAAAACATCCTGAAATGTGCCAAGCATTCAAAAATTAAACCACAAGGATCTGAAACACACTACAACCACCATGTCAGCCAAGAACATGAAAACCTAAACACACAAAGTAAAAATCTCCGATCACAAACACACCGATCAATGCGTACATACCACAATGATAGAGAACAATCTAGAAACATCAACGAATGTCATAGGACCATACACAACAACTGAAATCGCCATAATTTCATTCTCTTCTTGTATAACCAATAGCTACAGTGACATAATAACTGTAGGAAGACAAAAACTCATAACTTTCTCAAATCTTGATGCACACCTCTGAAACGTTTGAAGGATAGACTAGATAGGTTCAACAACAAACCCTTTAATGCATGACTTTTGAATACCAACTTACAGAAATTTCCACCACTCTAACCTTCACAACTTCATAGTCTGTCTGCAACATATTTATTCTAATTTTCTCAATATCCTCGACATATACAACCTTTAAGACATTTATGCTAATAGTGTTGACATCAATGACAACCACATATCAGCAACACAACCACAACATCCAAAAATAATTTGACAGTGGTTTTTAATTAGCCATCACATTTTAACATATTGTTAAACAATAATTGTAGCTTAATAGGTGGATGAGCTCTTATCGAAGGAGTCTTGGGATTCTTCTTCTCAAACTTTGATTTGCCTTCATCTATTTTATTTTCTTCTTTCCTTTTGTGCGTATGAATTTTGAAAGCTTATATCTCCTTTTCTATCTCCTCTTCTTTAGATAAATTCTCAATATTAACTCTACCCCTCTTTAATTCAGAACTAGCCTCTTGTGAGGCACCTTCACTGCTAGTGGAAACACTACTTATTCACTTCCTTTTGAATTGTTCTTCTTCCTTTAAACTAAGTTTAATTTATTCTTCCACATCACTTAAGTTCCAATCTCTAGATTCTTTCTATTTCTTTCTTCTTCCAGAGGTAGTTGTGGGTGCTACCAGAGGTACATTCTTCCATTTTGAGGTTTGAGTGTTAGGTTTGAAGGGTGCAGGTACATCAACTACAGTCGAAGTATTGGAATCCACTTTGTTTCCTTTAATGTTAGCTTTGGTAGTAGGTTTTTTATTAAAAAGGTAGGGGTGGAAGCTAATCTTCTTGACCTACATGGTCTGAAGGACTCACTAGCTATCTCAACTGATTTAGCTTTCCTTTTTTATGTAACCCCTCAATCTATCAAAATATTCTTTTGAGAAGTCATACATTCTAAAGAGTTACTCAACTTTTTTGTTCACCCTTTTTATTCTAGCAGCTGTTGAAGTCTCCAAGTATACTTTAGTATATTCCTCCTTATATTTGTCATGTCTAGGTAGAGAGGGGTCCTTAGGGCTACTTAACAATATTTCTATGTATCTCTCAACCACTTTCTCATAAATTTCATATCCCAAAGGTTAAATCCATATTTTTTTGGGTTCTACCACCTCTATTATGCATTCATAGAAGAAAGGTTATGTCATTTGCATAATTCTCCACTAAACTCTTAGGAGTTCTTTCTCTCTCATACATGTTCCTTTATAATACAGAGAAAAATGCATTGAATGACACAATTCTCCACTAAAATCTTAGGAGTTCTTTCTCTCTCATACATGTTCCTTTGGAATACAGAGAAAAATGCAGTCAATGCATCAACCTATGCATTATAGTTTCCAATGTTGTGTAGATAATAAAAAAAATTGAGTGCAACTGGGTTGCTTCTATCCCATGTAATGTTCTTGCTTCTAGGTAGCTCTCTCATAAAGTAGAGAAGCAAGAAAACAATAAGTGTTCCATAATTGAAATCATATTTCTTTGTTTTGGTTTGATGCAAGTTCTCCAAAAGTTATTGTCGAAGCTACTCACATACATCATAATCCTTCTCATTTACCACCATGTCATGAGAAACATATATTACAGTTGTAGATATTGATTTTTCTCTATTTTGGAAATATATTTTAATGCCAATCATGATAGATTCATACTTCACTGCATGGTTGATGATTGGTTTGGTTGTTAGTGCCCTTTTGTCAAATGTGGCACTAGTTAACTACATAAATGTATCATTTATCATAGAATTCAACATAGGTATGGGTCCATTATCACACAATCTAGTCACAACCTTAATTAAATCCCTTGAAATCAATCTGGGTATATCAATCCACATGAATTTGTCATGCATTCTACTTAGGTTTATCTTCACATACTTTGCATCCAAATTACTGCTAAAATTGGGAGACTAGTTCCAAATGTCTAGCATCTTTCACACTAGGTTTTCATATTTTAGTTTCACCAAAAATTCATCTCCAATTAAATCTTGAGACCATAAATCCTTGAGCTCTTGATAATTATATTCTTCCAATTTTCAATGTATATAGATTGTTATGTCTTCTATGGGAAAAACCTTGATTGAGATCTGTATAGTCATAAAATTGCACCCCTTAAAATTTCACATACATATTTGCATCCACTTTAGTGTTCACTCCCCTAGAACTTGTGTAGGCTCATTTTAGCCCCTACATCAACCTTTTTCCCTTCTTCGGATACTCAACACCCATTTTCAGCAGCTACCCAAGTGCATTTTCTTTGGATTGAACATTGTGATTTTCCTATTTGTGTCATTTTGTAGCATAACATATCCAAACACTAGCACACTGCGAGGATGTCTATGAATCATGCTAGCATCCTGTGACATTTCAACATTAAAATGATCACCTCTGAGCATGTCTACTACTTGTCACCTCCTTTGGTCAGTGATAATGGCTCAAGATGCCTTGTAACCTCTCAAGAAGCTTCTTTTTTCTTCTCTCACCCCTTTTAATACTATCTTCTCAATTCCATTGCTTCTTCTAAGTTCTTCTAGGTTCACTCCAACTTCTAGCTTCCTCTTCTGCTTCTTGGGACAACCCTTTCCAACACTCTCAAGCTTTCACAAGCTCATTACAACAATACTCTTGGCTCTTGCAGCTCTATAGATCTCTCCATTTGGATTCCTTAGGCCTTGCAACTCTATCTCCCTTTCCTTATGCTTGCGAGCATCTTAGGATTTCACACATCCCCTATTGATTGTATTTACATATTGTGATATGGGTTCTCCTCCTTGAGTGGGGATTGCTTTTATCACATATTTTTTGATACAGGTTCTCCTCCTTCAGTGGGGTTTTCTTTTATCAATCATACTTTGTGGTGCGAGTTCTACTCCTGATTGGGTTTTTCTTTCACCACATGCTTTATCCTTTTCTATTTGGCTATCCATGGAGGTGGAAACACCAAAATGGGGGTTTGACTAAGGCAAACCCCTATACAGCCCCAACAATTTCTCCATATATTACACATGCAATTTTTGAAGATATTCACATGCTAGAAGCTTCATCTCTTGCATGGTTGTGAGTATTTCCCTTCTATATCTTTCTCTCTTTATTATCTATTTCCCTTTATTTTAGTTTCATTACATTATTTTACTTTATTCCATTCTATAATTTCTTAGAAATCAGAGTAGAAGTAGCCACTTTTCCATTTTATGTGACATTCTCACTTTTTGGTCCGTACAAGACACTAGGGTGCCTCAAGGATGCCAGTGTGCTCTATGCTATCTTTATTTCTTGTTGTTGTCCTTTGGTCGAGAGCTTGTTAGTTTGTCTAGAAAATATCTCTGACCTACTCTTTTTTATTCTAGAACTCTCGCACTATTCCTTGATGTAGTTTAGGTTAGTTCACCCCATGAGGCTCTCTGAATAAAGAGAACTCATGAGTAGTGAATCCCCCTTCTCTACTTTTTTGTGAACCCGATGTGAATCAAAAGACTAGGAATTTATTTTCCCCTACTTTGCAGGGTCATAACTTTTGACTCAATGCTCGAAATTCAAAATTGTTTGCACCGTTGGAAAGGTATCCTAGAGAAATAATTCAATCCGTAAAATAGAATTCCTTTAGCTATTGAATTTTAAGGACTAATGCAAGTTCTAACCTCAAACTCCTCTTTGAAGACCTCTGAAAAATCCAACTTAATAGGACCTAGAAATACCAATAAAATCTAAAAATTTGGATTTCTGGTTTTTCTCAGTTCTATCAACCCAAAATGGATTTATTATCTTCTTTTATTATCTTGGTATATAATTTTTTTCAAAATTTTAATGACATTCCATTTCATGCAAGTGATAGTGACCTGGCTTTGCCCATGTCACTTTGTACCTTTGATCCTTCTCATGAGAGTCCTCTTGCTTCAGAGGATATTTTGTTGCAAGAAGATGAAATCATTGATACCTTTCGTAATATTACTCAACCCTCTCTTCATTACAATGCACTCTCTTCTAGATATGATGCATTCATGAATGACGAATCTCCTATTCCTTCCAATGCACTCTCTTCTAGAGATGTTGCATTTATGAATGATGAATCTTCTCCTCATCTGAATGCACTCCCTTCTAGAGATGTGGCACTGGTGAATGAGGAATCTAATCTTTGTTTTGATGCACTCTCTTCTAGAGATGATGCATTACAAAATAATTAACCTTCTTCCACATATGATCCTCCTTGGATCGATGTTGAGAATATATCTTCAAATAATTATTCCACTAACTGTGATGAGTCTGTAAATATAATGTATGTCTCTGTTTCCCCTCAAATGCCTAAGAGACTTATCATTTACATGACTCCATCTAGTTATTCTCCTAAAAGGATCTTCTCTATTTATAGTGTCCCATTTGATAGTGATTCTCTTGATCTTTCTATGGCTCCGTCTTATAGAGTGGTAGCCCATACTTATGAGAATAAAATGAGTAAACAACCAAGTATTCCTTCAACTCCTAAGCCTACAATTGAAGCACCTAGTGATCATGATCTTGTCGAGCAACCTCAGGTTACTCTGGCTAAGATTTCACTGTGGGACTTGCTTGAGTCTGCTTAGGTTTACTAAGGTATGCTTCAGGAAGCCTTACAAAAGATCCTCTTGCCTTCTTCCACTATGTCGATAGATGCTAATGTGTTGATATCTCATATCAATATGGATTTTCCAAATATTATGTTCTATTTGAAGGAACTCCCACCTTCAGAAGTATAAAAACAAGCATACCCTCTAATGATCATATTCAACATTAATAAAATGAGTATTAGACACACTCTTGTTGATGCCAGTTTGATGCTCAATGTATGCAACATTGATCTATTGCTTGAGATTAATATTGATTCATCTTCTCTTATTGCTTCTTTTGTTGTCATTTGTGGGTTCAATAATGCCAGTCGACAAGCCCTAGGAACTATAGTCTTTCCTTTGAGGTTGGAACCAGTTACCATACCCAACCTTGTATATTTTATGTCACAAAAATTACCATATAACCTTCTTCTTGGTAGACCATGGATTCATGCTATGAGTGTAGTCCTATATACCTTGCATAAATCTATTAAGTGAATTTGTAATAATCGAGTAGTCATAGTCAGGGTTGACCCTGAGGCTATGCACTTGGGTGAGATGGTAGATGTCGGTTTGGTCTTAGTTGTGCCTACTCTTATCCTTTTAGTTTCTTCTAATGTGTCGATGTTTACTCCAGAAATACCTACTACAAAGTATACTCTTGAGGTAGATGTCCCTAAAGAAGATCGTTCTAAAGCAAGAAATCCTAAGTCTGTTCCTTCTACATATTCTCAAAGGAATACATGTCTTGGTGATGATTGGGGTTCTTTAGACTTTATAGATTCCTTTATTAGGGAATATAAAGTCAAGTCAATCCACTTAGACCTTCCGATAACATCATCTAAATCCACTATCAAGGATTCTTATTCTTATGCATTGCGGGATAACATGAACATAAATTGTAATGTTCTTAGTGTTGATCCCCCCTCTAGAATAATACTCCAGAAGAGAATGTTCCCCCTTTCTGCAATAATACTCTTTATGTAGATCCCCCCTCTTCTCAAGATTTATAAACATGTTATGGCCCTGACTTTAAGCTTGCCTCTAAATATGGTTATGGGCATAAAGGTTGTGGGCATAATGAACAAGGAATTCAGGTCCCTATAGAATGCACACCTTGTAAGCATAATTTTTGGGCTTGGTTTCTCAAATGAATACTCTAAGTGGAAACCACCTTTGAATGTTGACACAACATCCTCTCAATTGTGTTCTCGTGGATTGGTCTATCCTCCTTTGTCTTTGATCTTCATATCTTCTTCTTGCGAGAAGTCAAACTTTTCTCTACAAGAGAAAGGGTTGCTTCTTGGCCCTCGTCCTTTTATCTAAGCAAGAGCATATTTTGTTGAGGCTCCTCAAATCCTACTTAATTACTCTTCCTCCTCCTACACATAAGAAATATCATAAGCATGATAAATAAATAACATGTTTTTTGTGCATACCATTGAGTGCTTGGCCATTCTGCTAGTTAAAGTAAGGCCTTGAAGGATAAAATATAACAACTTTGTGATTTAGGTTCCATCCCTCATTTATTTTCCAATGTGCATACCTCTTCTTTAAATGACAAGTGGTATCAATTTTTACCTCTATCCTACATGTTTTAAGTATCTTAAATGGTCCTCCTCCCCTGTAGGTTGGGGTAGTGATAAATTGTTCTAGAATGTGTATCCTTCTTGAAGGAACCCCTCTCTTCTCTGTGTCTTTCAAATGTAGCATCCCTTTAGTGTACCCCTTTTCTTTTGAAGGTTTCCCAAGGGACCCCTATTGAAGGATTTTATCTCAAATTAATTCTATGGCATCTAGCTTGGGGGAAGCCCAACTAGACCTATTTCATATCTTTGTGCTTAGCTTGGGGACAACCTAACTAGACCTTGCTTTTCAAACAACACGTCCCTTGAGTGGACCCCTCTTCTTTTGAAGGCTTCTCGAGGACCCCATTGAAAACCTTCCAAATTTTTTGATGGTCTACATGACTTTCTACTTCACTACTTGCATGGGCACTTTGTATTCAGATATGTTTTATCTACAAATTAACATGTTGCTTTGTAGGTGTGCCTATAAAGCTGCTTTCCAATCTAACTTTGTGGAGTATCCTTCCTTTTGGTTTCCTCCATGCAAGAGATCTTGGGGGATTCCTCTTTGTAGGTGCACGAGCCTGTAAGGTGCTTTCATCTAGGTTTCCTCCATGTGAGAGATCTTGGGGGATACCTTCTTGTAGTTCTATAGGCCTGTAAGGCGCATACTTCACGGGGCTTCCTTTATGTGAGAGATCTTGGTGGCTACCTCCTTGCCAATCTATGGGCCTATGAGATGCTTACATAATTGGGTTTCTTCCATGTGATAGATCTTGGGAGACACCTCCTTGTAGGTCTGTGGGCCTATAAGGTGCTTTCATCCTATAGGATTTGTTCATCATTGATTTGAGGGCCTTTAGTGTACTTTTTCCAACTTCGTAGTTCCACGAAGCTACGAAGTCATTTGCTCAAACCTCTCCTTGGGTCTGAGGACCTGTGGAGCCATCTCTCTTGGAATTTTCATTCCTTTCTAGTTTTTATATTCTCTTCTCTCTTCTCTTTCTTCTCAATTGCATATACCAGATCAAAGATCTGTATCTTATTCATCCTGAGTATATGATCTTTCTCTCTTCGACATCCTAGAGTTCTTCTATGTCTTGTGCAAGGTTTTCTTGTCTAATAAATTTGTTTTGTAGGTCTTCAACTTGGGGTCATGATTTATTTGTCTTGAAGACTTATCTTCTTCCTCTACAGTATCCTTTTGGAATATGATGTTATTTATGTTTAGTATATTTCCTTTAGCATGCATATTAGTGTAGATTCATATGCCCGCTAAAGTGGGGGGAAAATGTATAGTCGTAAAATTGCACCCCTTGCAATTTCACATACATGTTTGCATCTTCTTTAGTGTTCACTCTCCTAGAACTTGTGTAGGCTCATTTTAACCCTTGCATCGGCCTTTTTCCCTTTTCTAGATGCTCAACACCCCTTTTCAGTATCTACCCTTGTACGCCCTCTTTGCATCAAACTATTTTTTTTCCTCATTCATGTTGCTTTGTAGCATGATGTATCTAGACATTGGTACACTGTGTGGATGTCTATGTGTCAATCTAGCATATTTTGACTTTTCAACATTCAAACAACCAACTTCGAGCATGTTTTCCACTTTTCACCTCCTTTGGTCAGTGGTAATAGATCGATATTCCTTGTAACCACTTGGGAAGCTTCTTTTTGCTTCTCTCCTCTCTTTTAATGCTATCTTCTCAATTCCATTGCTTCTTCTAAGTTCTTCTAGATTCATTCCAACTTATAGCTTCCTCTTCTACTTCTTGGCACCACCCTTTGTAGCACTCTCAAGCTTTCACAAGTTCATTACAACAACACTCTTGGCTCTTATAGCTCTATAGCTCTCTCCATTTGGCTTCCTTAGGCCTTGTAGCTCTATCTCCCTTCACTTATTCTTGTGAGCATCTTAGGATTTCACACATCCCCTATTGATTGCATTTAGATATTGTGATATGGGTTCTCCTCCTCGTGTGAGGATTTCTTTTATCACCTATTTTGTGATATGATTTCTCCTCCTTGAGTAGAGTTTTATTTTATCACTCATACTTTGTGGTGTGGGTTCTATTCTTGACTGGGCTTTTCTTACACCACATGCTTTATCCTTTTCTATTTGGTTGTCTGGGGAGGTGGGAAAACCAAAATGAGGGTTTGATTGAGGCAAACCCCTATACAACCCCAATAATTTCTCTAGATATTACACATGCAGGTTTTGAAGACATTCACATGTTGGAAGCTTCATCTCTTGCATGGTTGTGATAATTTCCTTTATATATCTTTCTCTCTTTATCATCTATTTCACTTTATTTTAGTTCCATTAAATTTTGTTACTTTATTGCATTCTATAAGTTCTTAGTAATCAGAGTAGAAGTAGACACTTTGCCATTTTCTATGGAATTCTTTCTTTCTGGTTCGTACAAGATGCCAACGCACCTTGGGGATGCCAATGCATCATGTTGTTGTCGGCATTATATTGTGTCATCCTTTGGCCAAGAGCTTGTAAGTTTTTCTAGAAAATCTCTATGACCTACTCTTTCTGAGTCTAGAACTCTCATGTTGTTCCTTGAGGTATTTTAGTGAACTTAACCCTATGAGGCTCTTTTAATGAAGAGAACTCATGAGTAGTGAATCCCCCTTCTCTATAGGATCTTCGAGAATGCACTGTCGAGATCATTCTCAAACACTTTCCATGAAAAATTCTTAAACTTTGGTCTAGGTATTTTAGTAATCTCTACTATGGTAAGTGTAGAAATAACCTCAATTTTACCTTCATCTTGTTGTAAAATCACTTCTAATACAAACCCACAAACAACAGATAGTAGTAAATACCTTTTTCATGCTTCAACAAGAACTAGGGTTTGAACCAATTCACCTTGACTCATCTTCAAATTTGTTCTACTTTCTTTTAAATGTGCTATACTGAATTAAAAATCAACTAGAAACTTCAATTTATAAATGATCAATCTCCCCCAAAATTTGCATTTAATGCCTCAACTTCCAAAAGCTAGCAAACACTTCATATGAAACACTGTAAACCCTAGAAGGTTCTGCAACATCTCAAAATTTTATATATTTTATCAGAATCTTTTTCAAAAGATTAATCATATCATTCTTCATTATATATATTCATTTCATTGATTGACACCTCATGATTCTAGGGGGTTGTTAGGTTTTTCTGTTACTTCTCCCCCCGAGCTTGTCAATGGCTTAGTTTTTAGAAGAAATATCTACACTAGATGTAGGTATAGATGCATTTGATTCATCCTTTTCCTTAGGTTCCTCATTTTTCTTCCAAATCTTCTCCATTTCCTTCTTGAATTTAGTAGTATGAAGTTTATTCACTAAATTATTCCTCTATTCTAGATTAGTCCATCTTTCATTCTTGCTTCTACATAATCTTGAAATGTGTCTAGGCTTGTTGTAATTGTAGCATACAACGCTTTTCTAACCAAACTAACTTCTATTCATTCTTGATTTACACTTTTTAGCCTTATGTCCAAATACATTTCATGTATAATAACAACCATTGAAGGATTCAAACATTCTACGAGTATTGAATCTATTCAGCATCTGACTTCTGCACTTAGTAGCTCTATGTCCAAATTTCTTGCATGCAAAATATTGTCTAAAAAATGATCCAACATTTTGATTTATTCTACTTCTATATTCTATATCCTTATATCCAAATTTATTACATGAAAAGAAAATACCATTTAAATCTGGGTACCTTTGAGCATTTGGTTGTCTGATAGGAGGTCTTCTAGTATTGCTTCTTTGATTCTTGAATTTTCTACCATTTCCTTGAGTCTAATTTTGAATTTCAACCTTGTTAGATGTCTAATTTGTCTTTGAACTTTTTCCTTCTTCAAGTACCAAACCACTTTTATCCTTTGAAGGTTTTTGAATTGCAATCAATTCATCAAGCATTGTTGTACTTATTTTGAATTTTTCCTTATGAGCCCTTGCTTTATCTATATCAAATCTTATGGTTACCACTTCTTGTTCAAGCTTTGTGTATTCATTAGCCTTGCTATTTATTTTATCATTCATACAATCCTCAATTCTCTTATTTTCTTCCACTTGCACTTTTAGTCTAGTGATGTCTTCATTTTCCTTCTTCAACTATTCATTAACCTCTCTATGTATTTATTTGAACTTCTTGATTTGTTCTCTCATCTTTTTTATACATTCATTTGCTTCTGCTAAGCTTTCCTTCAAATTTTTGTTCACTTTCAACTTTGTCAAGATCTTCAAGCGTAGCTTTAAGTTATTATTTTTCAAACATGCAGTCATGATCTTCATATTCAATTGCAGAAATTTATTCTAGAGTAGGATACCTTTTATTAGCCATGTGCTCAAACTAAAAGATCATATTCAAGTTTTTAGACTTTTCAAAATGAACTAGTCTTAGATACCAATTGTTGAACACCTATAATACTAATAGGGGGTGAATTGACATTCTATTAAACCATTTAGTCATAATCTAACCAATAATCAAAACATATTTAACTACACTAATGAATGAGTACATGAATAAAATCACAACACTTCATAACACATGAACACCAATATTTTTATGTGGAAAAATTGAGTGAAAAACCATGGTGAGGATTAACTCACAATATATTATGATTGATTATAAGATATTATAGGGATCACTACCAAAAATCACTATCCTTAAAAGGCTCACTACATAAAAATAGATACAAGACAAAATGGATACACATCCAAGGTTTGAACTGATGTGAGATGCACATTCCTTGTGTTAAATTTAGTTCCAATGAAGTTCTAGATACAAAATACTACTCTGCTTAGTAGTCACTCAACATGTACTACAATTATGTCCTTATTCTGATCACACATATAGATTTGCAAGTTCACACAAAATCAGATTTCACACACACACACACCATACATCACTTCATCTCCTCTCTCCTTCTTCTTGTGACTTAGGACAATTTCACATATATACCTTATTAAATCCGCATACATCAGTTAAGTCGGCCTAATTATATGTAGCCCCATTTCAATTCAAAAAAACTTTGTTGTCTTCATACATGGAAACAAAACTTCTTCGTGCTCAAAGAAAAGATGCAAAACTTGAATTAAGGTTGGTACGGATCAAAAATAAATCCTCTTAACATCCACAATACATATTAATCTTTATAGAATAGCTTCAAGCATTATCTCAACTAGGGATTAGATTCAACGAAAAAATGAGCCAATCCACCCGACACCGATCATCCATGTAATTGTATAAGCATGCACCATCTGATATATGAGTAACTCTCACACTAGTAAATCATCTCCCAAAATTGTGTAGTCTGGAACCAAATATAGGAGGAATGTGGAATAGATAATACTTATCATCTTGTATTGTTTAAGAAAAAATACATTTTGTTGAGCTTTTGTCATATGTAACTTTCAACCAGATTGAACAAAATTTTTGAAACCTCGACCATAGATGAATTGAGTAGTCCCAAACAACATACTATAACAACATAAGTTGATCTTGTAATATGAGGAAATCCATACCAGATTACCAAATTAAAGTGACACAAAAACTATTTACCAGATTAGACAAACTATCAACAAACATTGTTGGCATGAATGACAATACATCAAAGGGTTCCCTCTTCATTCTTTCAACATTGTACATGTGTGAGAAGCTATTTTATTAGATCCTTGAGTCAAATTTTAAATGTGATTTCTAATTGTATGTTTTATGAAGTTGTTATATGGTTCTAATTGTATAAAAAGTTTCCTAGCTTGTAGGTATTTTGGTTGGGGTATTTTTATTCCATAAAACCCCTTAAATAATGTCTAAAACCAACTCTAATTACCCACTTATGAAAAGTGGTGAAAATTGGAGTTATTTGGGTGGTTGGAAAGTTATAGCGAGTTGGTTGTCTTTTTCCTTCTTTATATTCTTTATTTTTGAAAAGAGAGGAGGATTCTCTCTTTTTCCTTGCCTTCTCTCTTTTTAGCTTTTTGTTTTTCTTATCTCTCGTCATTTGGGAGGATATTTCTTGATGGAAAGAAAAGGAAAGAATGGGCGAGGAAGAATGGATGAAAGGGCTTGGAGAAAGTGAGGGATTCTTCCATATTTGGGTTGGAAAATCTCTAGGTAAGATCTACCCTTTTTTTTGTTTGATTTTTATGGATATGTAAATTAATGATGGAATGTTCATTGGATTATGTATATGTTTTTTTATTCTTATTTAATGTGTATGTTAATTTGTGGAAAAATATATGTAAATATTTAATGTTGGGCCCTTTGTGATGATGCTATGTGTGTTGAGGTTTGTTTTGGGGTAGGAATTACACCTTATTGAGTTGTACATGAATAGCCATTTTATGTGTTAAAATAATTTTTTTGAGTTATGTGAATGAGTGGTTGAATTGTGTAAAATTTGGTAATGTAATCCATGTGTAAATAAAATTTTGGGAGAGTTATGTGACTCTTAGATCTTGGGGGTGGATTAAATATCAATCCTACGGTTGGGAGGGGAGCTTGTGGCCATATTATTGTTTATTTTACCTCTTCTTTCAGGTTCTATACTGAAGATTGAAACTATTGAAAAGCCTACCAAATGCAGGATCTAAGGAATTAGGGATGAGCCCTTTGAATTTAAAAACGTTAAGTTTGCAAGAGTGGAGTTATGAAAAAAAATATTTGTTGAGTAAATGGATAATAGTTCAATCTTTTAAAGGTGTCTATACTTCATCTAGGTGTATAAAATTAAGTAAGACTTTAGGCATGTTTCAATCTCTAAATAAAATATCTAATGATGGAAAATCATAAATGTTAAGAGTGAAATATTAGAAGCTAATTGTTTAAATCCTTAAAGAAATAAGAGAATGGTGTCTTGGGTATCAAATTCCCCAACATGGTGGTGAAAATTTAAAAGTAAGAATTAAAGTTTTTTGGGATTAAAATTAAGTATTTCTTCTTATAGAGAGGTAAAAGAGAATATGTATGTAGGACTTAAGAAAGGGATTATTTCTATAATTGTAATGTCACAAAATTGCACCATAGGGACAATTTCACATTTATGCATTTAGCTTTGCATTTATTACACCCAAGCACATTTATGATAACAATCTCATGAGTTATAATTTCATGATTCTAACTCCACGAGGACCAACGATGAAGTGACAAGAGTCCACCAAATTTCTTGAAAATTAATGTGTTGGATGCCTACATGACACACAAACATCCATGTGGCACGCTAGCGTCCATTCAATTTTCTAAGTTTGAAATGTGGAATCTTGGAATCTTGACTCGTTACAAGTGTCCCTATAGTAATACCTCTGAGTGTAATACTCCTTCTACCTCTTACAACAATAAAAATTATTTTTCTCTCATGTTCGGGGTTCCTTCTCATTCTAAGACTTGAATCTTTTGATCTTGCTCCATTCTCTAGCTCTTACTTCTTCAACCTTGCTTCTATAGTGAATTTTTATTGTACTGAGGTACCTCTAATAGCCAAATCTCTCTTGCAAGCATTCAATGGTGCATTTGTGCACTCAAGAGGGAGCCGAGGAGGATTGGTAACAGTCTCTTTTTCTTATTTTTATTAAAATAGATTAATTTTTTCACTTTTCTATTTTGTGGTATGGGTTCTCCTCCTTGAGTGGGGATTTCTTTTACCACTCCTTATTTCTCCACTTTTTCTACTTTTCCTATCTATCTGGTTGTTCATGGAGGTGGGAACACCAAAGTGGGGATTTGAACATGACAAGCCCTGAAATAGCCCCAAATTTTTTTCTCATTCGTCTTGTGTGCAAGTTATTGAAGTGAAGCTTGGGGAAAGGCTTCAAATGTGTAATCATTTATAAATCTATCTTTGGCTCTCCCTTATATTTTCTATCATTTATCACTTTCTATTTATTTGTTTTGTTGAATATACCTCAGGTCTGAGAACATTAGTAGAAATAAAGGATTTATGCTCAAAAAATTTGTTCTCTATTTTCCTTGGATGCCAGCACATCCCTTGGACTCTAGTGCATCACGTTGGTATCCTGATACTACACTATAGTCCTTTGGCTGAGAGCTATTCCTTCTGAAGTAGAGATGTCAAAACCCTGCTCTCTTTGATTCTGGAGTATTCTTCTTGAATATCATCCTTGGTACAACATTATTTGCAATTTATTCATTTAGTAATTCTTGAGGTAGTTAAGGGAAGTTTTCTCCCTAGGATTCTCTTGAGAACTAAGATACTCATGAGTAGAGAATCCCCCTTCTCTTATATTTTGGTGAACTTGATGTGAACATGTTGGACCTTTTTCTACAATTTTTTAATGTTTATGATAATTTTTTCTCTAAGGAATATTTCGATATGTTAGATGATGCTCTAGATTTTGCAAGAATATTCCTCTATCTATAGATATTTTTGAAAAACTTCTTCATATCAAACATCCACTTCTTCTTCACTAGCTGAAGATTCGGTGAGCATCTTTGTAATCTTTGTAGCTTCTCTGATGCTAAGAGACCCGTTGTGTACTTGACTATAGCTATCCCTTCTCCTAAAAATATTTATTCTATCTATGGAGTCTCGTATTCTGATGACTCAACAGACTTGTATACCAAGTTTCTATGAGCTACAAACTCTATTTCTTACAAAATCATAGCACACACATATAATACTAGAGGAAATCAACAGAACTTGAATCAACAACCTTCTGTTCCTTTACACCAACCTACTCAAGTTCCTAATTCTTTACCGCCATATATACCAAGTATTCCTTGAACACCTAAACTTATGACTAAAGCACCTAGAGACTATGATATTGTTGAGAAACTTCGTGTTACTCTGAATAAGATCTCACTTTGGGATCTAATTTAGACCACTCTAGTTTATCAAGGTATGCTTTAGGAAGCATTTCAAAAGATCTTCTTACCTCCTTCCACTAGGCCAATGGATGTTAATGTTCTTATGGCTCATGTTTGTGTAGATTCATCAAATATCACATTCTATCTGTGAACCCCTAAACCTACAAATGCACAAAGATGACAAAAATTGTTAGTGTTAGATCAAAATGCATACAAGAGTGAAGGATTCCCCATGAAATCCACCTATTTAAGCTAATATTAGGAAATGAAGAACAAACTCAAATAACATGAAAATAAATCCTAATCTAACCAATAGAATGACGATCTTATGGGGGAATTGGTGCCAATGAGATGTTGCAATTGGCCCTTTCCCAATTCCTATGTTGCAATGTGAGTTGATTGAATCAATGGTCAAATATCCAAAGATATTTGAGCATAGCCTTGTTACAATTTATGAAAATGATGGATGCTTGGATGAAATGAGCAAAATTAGTTCTCAATTGAAGAGAGTAACTTTGCATGTGAATTGTGGATGAAGATTGAGGAGAAGAGTCTCCAATTTATAGACTTCTATTTGGAATAAGTAAGCAAGATTGAGCAATGTGGGATAAAAGATAATCAAATGGCATTGTGCCACTTGTCCACATGTGATTGGATGAGGAATGAGTACATTTTGGCCAAAGTGCCAATAAATGCAATTAGGTGGCATTTCAAATTTGAGAAATGACTTGTTGAAGAGGGAAAAGGAATGAAGTTAATGTCACTTGGCTCAAGGTCAAGGACATGTAAGAGGCTTTAAATACCTTATTGGAAGGACCAAGTCCACTTGGTCTTTTTGAATTCAAAAGAGGAATATTCCCTTTTTGATGCCTTGTGAGGGAAAATAGAAGAATTAATAAATCAAAGTATTTGATTTATTGTGCAACTTGCATTCTCTAGAGGAATTTAGTGATTGAGATTAACTTAATCAAGGATTTGACTAACTTAATGAAGAATTAGGTGATGTGACAATTTAGACTTAGGTTTGTGAATTGATTTAAGTCAATAATTGAGAGGAAATGATTTTATTAAATAAATGATTTGATTTATTTAATCGAGGAGGAATATGTTAGATTAAATCAAATAAGGTTTAATTTATTTAATTTAATAGGAGGATTTTAGAGAATTTAATAAAATAAAATGATTTATTTAATTAAATAGGGATGCAATCGTTAACTAAATTAATTGATTAATTTAATCATTGAAAGGGGAAGACTTAATTCAATAAATAATGATTTATTAAATTAATGAATAGAATGTGATGAGATGATGAGAATGTGATTTAGGAGGAAATGTTGTTAGTAAACCGAGATCAGGTGTGTCAAAATGAATTTGTACTTTTTCCATGTCTACATTTTGCTGCTCTTTGAAGCAATGTACTTGTTGCATTGATTCAAAAAATAAACTGCTCTGATCAAAGTTTGAAATTTCCTAATTTTTAGATGCCCCACTACTGCCCCAGCGGAAGGATATTGCTGGATATTGCCCCCTCGAGAGATTGGACGAAAATTTTGATTTTTTGGATGATCTCGCGACAAAGATGACAAGGTGCCCGATAGGCTAGAAATGCCCCGGAATGCTAGGAAAATACTTTGAAATACCAGAAAGGATGCAAAAATGACTCTCAGTTGGACAAAAACGGGTTTGGGAGACCAAAAATCTAGCTGAAAGGTAAAATTAGGTAAAAAAAACCCTAATTTTTAGGCTTAAATAGACCTCGAGGGGTTATTTTCAATTCATTTTACAATCTTAGCCTTTAGAAAATTTCATATTTTAGCTCTGAGTCTTGGTTGAAATGGCGCAACGACAGCTTCCCAGGTACGTGTTGGAGAGGGTTCAGACGCACCAGCGGCCAGTCAGCGTAGGACCCATGGTATGTACCCCTATCCACTTTTAATTTTATCATTTTACGTGCATTAAACAAGGTTAAGGTCTTACACAAACTACGCGGTGCCATATGGCACTGCGGAAAGTTTATTATCGCAACCGCGTGGTCCCCTATTGCACCGCATATATGAAGTGCACCGTGTGGGACACTTTGCAATTTAGCATTTGGTTAAACAAAATTCTGTCGCATGTCGCTACTCCACCGTGCGGCATAGTTAGGAAATTAGGGTTTGCACCAAACAAGATCACATATGAAAAGTGTGCCATGCAGGTCACTTTGCAATTGCCAAAATGGCAAACTCCATCACGGTGGTGCAATTTGAAACTTTCCAAACTGCACCACACCCTCAAACAGCACCTCATTTGCCAGTTTAGGGCAGATTTTAACTTTAAAACTTTATATTTTTTCTGACACGATGGCCTTCCCTGTGCAGGAGGAGCCTAGTGTACTTTATTCATGGGAGCATCGATGGCCGGTGCTTAATAGACTAGGGGCTATGCCCAAGTTGGTCCAGGAGCACCTTGGTGCCATTGGTCTTTGGTATGTTACATATGCCACTCCTATTCAAGCTCACCTAGGCATGCTTACGGCTCTGGCGGAGCAATGGCATAGTGAGACCTCCTCCTTCCACCTTCCTATTGGCGAGGCCACCATCACTCCCGAGGATGTATGGCACATCCTCCAATTGCCCATTCACAGGACCCAAGCTATCTATGATTTGGATGTTGGCAGAGAGGCCTATTACGGGGTTATGCAGATGGATGTGATTGAGTTTTGTGATGGTCAGATTGAGCTAGAGCTATATCGCGATCGTGTGCATATGTACAGGTTGATTATTGCTGCTATTATCTCAAGCCTTGTAGTACCTGATTGGCATGGCCAATACTTCAGTCCAGGATGTGGACTAGCATGGGATCAAATGGTTCACCAGAGGGAGTTCTTTGCTTGGGGACTAGTACTACTGGCATCCCTTTATAGGGACCTTCACGAGTTTGTCTACTTGGATAGCAGGTCCATCGGGACTGGAGGTACCCTACTGCATATCTGGGGATGGGAGAGGATCCCAGTGCTTCACCCAGATATCACACCAGTTCTCTTGGAGATAGATGATCCGCTTGTTTGGCGGTATGATGGGGCAGTGATGCACTTTTCTTTTACTAGCGCATATGGTATTCTATTTTGGCGACGAGTTCTTGATGAGATGAGAGAGTTCATCTAGAGACCGTGGATGGGTATTGGTCCATGGATAGATGATGATCAACAACTCTTCTTTGCCCGACAGGATAGATTGATGTAGGGTCAAGAGCATACCATGATTGAGAGGTATCTTTTGGACAAGGTTGCTTGTCAGTTTGGGGAGGTACAGGATAGGCCTGATGACTAGTATGTGGCCATCTTTGCACATACGACTAGAGAGACAGCATGGGGCCAGCCCATCCTGGTAGCCAAGGTGGTGTCCTCATTTAGGTAGTTAGTGGCTCGACCATGGCCATATGATTAGGGGCTAGAAAATGTAGGGGTCACTCCAGCCTATAGGGCATGGTTTAGGCCTCCACTCAAATTGATATTTCCAAGTGTAGTTGTTCCACGACGGAGATGCAGGGGTCGGGCAGCTAGCAGAAGGCGAGGCAGAGGATGAGGTGGGCCACTTCCTCATCAGATACCTCCCAAGGATGAGGCACAACAGTCAACTCCCCATGTAGGGGAGTAGGATGGTCAGTCGAAGTAGATCCTCAGCATCAGCCAGTAGGGTAGCCAGCAGGACAGCTAGCAAGGCAGGCAGCAGGACAACCCAATCACAAAGATGCGTTGATTTAGCAGCTACAGGGGCACGTATAGGTTTTGATTATAGAGAGAGATCAGGCACAATCTGAGAGGGATGAGAAGATGGGTTGGCGGAGGTAGTTAGAGAGTGCAACATCATCATCCCAGGGTTGATCGATCGATATCCGAGATTACAGAGAGGCCATCAGAGAGGCTGAGTACTATCGACACCATTACCGATAGGTAGTACCATCAGACTGCAGAGTGCCAGACTTTTCCCAACAGATAGGGAGGCGACCGACAGAGGCACAAGGTGAGAGATAGGATGGGGAGGGTAGCAGTTAGTAGGGCCCGACCCCTTTTTGATCACATGATAGTTTGCTTTATTTTTTGATATACGGGCTGCAGTATTTTGGCCTTATTGTATTATGTATCCGATGGACACCTGATCCGATTTTGTATCATAACAGTGATTTTTTGATGATATATATGAGATAATTCACCCTTTATGATATGTATGGTGCACATGTATGGTATGCAAATGTATGTTTATGCAAATGTATGATGCTATGAGATGTTTCTATTCTTATGCCTATGTGATGTGATGTATGTAATGGATGCATTTCTTTTTGTATATTTGTCATGCTTTATGGATGTAATGATATGCAAATGGAAATGGATGCAAATGATTATGTATGCATAATGATGATGTATGATGTAATGTTATGCTTAAGATGTTTTTTTTTTTGAATAACAACTTTATTTTATTCTTCGTATCTTAAGATAATGATATGATGCCATGTGTTTTTGATGCTAATGATTATGTGGATGCAGGGTGTATGCATGGGCAATGCTTTTGATTATTGTTATGATACCATGTTAGTGTGGAAAGAAGATAGAAGAATTGCAGAGTTAATGAGTTAGTCATGATGATGATGATTTGCATTGTTAGGAATTAGGATTTTCAAAGGGTTAATTGCATTATGTTTGATAACACACATAGGTATGATGCATCAAGGTATAAAGAACCAGGATGGAATTGTACCTAGTGTGATGGAATTTGACTCAACAATTAGATGGGAATATTCTTGCTCACACTTAACATACATACTTCATTTAGGGTGTAGTTCAGACATTCTAAACATCTCGGACCAAAACACAGAAAAGCAAGCTTTCCAATGTGGTCAATAAGACATCTAAAACATCCTTGCCACAAACCAAATGACGCATATATGACTAAGTTATTTTACAAGGGTATCCCACAAGCATAACAGATAAAAAGATAATGATCATCACCCCCATTTCTTTCTCTCTAAACCTATTTTTTATATATAGGCATCATCAAGAGGTCCTTGAAATGAGTGCAACATAAGATAAGTCATAAAAAATCTAGATAATAGTAAACAAACAAGCTAATGTTCTTCATACCGCTAGCCAAGACTAAACTACTGTGAGGTACCTGATGCTTATGTCCATCACAGGAAAGCTTCATCCTAGGACATGTTTTGATCAGGGTTTTGGTAGGACTGATTGGGTGATAAGCTATTGATACTTCGAGTTGACCAACTTGCTTGCTTACTGTCCCAGACTCAAGACTTTGACAATTAGGTGTTCACTTTATAACCTGCTAGACTTGCTTCTGACTGACTTACCAAAGGATGAAGGCGATGATTGACTTTATTATGAGTGAGACGATCATGGTGAAAGCAAGATGAAATGGATGCACCATTTTGGATTTTTCAAATGTTTTGAGGCTATTTTTGGTATTTTTGAGATTTTACAAATGTTTTTGGTATTTTTGAGATTTAAGATGAACAGAATAACTTAAAGAACTATCTTAGGGGTCTCGGGAGCTGATCCATAGATTAGCCTTACCTATGTTATATACGCAAAGACCACGTAGTTCGACTGGCGATGGACTAACTCGATGACAAGATGGAGACACAGGTTGCCACTTTATTGCTTAAGATGTAGACTAGATGGGCAAATGGATTGCCAATGTGATGGATGCCTAAGGAATGACTTGGATTCTTGGATATACTGATGGACGAATGGATATAGATCATCTTGTGATAAGATAATGGTGCTCAGAATAGAGGACGCTCATTCGGATAATGCTTCAAGGCTCAAATAACATATTGGATAGGATGGGATCAATGAAAATGACCCATGTAAATATGTTTACCATAAACAATTGTAAAGCATTTACCAAACCTTCATCAAGATATAGATAAGGTAGATAGATGGTAATGGGTTGGATAAACGATTCATGGATGAACGAATGATATGGATGGAATGCTAACTTTATTATGGATGTGATAAGATGCTTTCTCCTAAACTGGTGCACATAGATGCTCGATTCTACACATGATGCCTGTTTGCCAGGTTTTCATCATGGTACTGGTCCAAAGTGCCACCGAAGTGGTTTTCACTAGAGAACGATTTTTTTCTTTATTGTTTTCAATCCTTTTTCTGATTTTTTTTTTTTTGGATTTTTATATTTTTTGATTTTTTTGTTGTCGCCAAGATGCCTGTTTGCCAGGTTTTCATCAAGGTGACCATTTTTTCAGGACATTTTTCTAATTTTTTTTAATTTTCTGAGAGATTTTAAGTTGATGTTGAGCCACTTGGTGGTGTTGATGTTGATGCTTCTATCATAACATGCCATCGGTATCCTGCTTGAAGAAGTTGCTTTGCCAAGATACATGCACTTGAAAGCAAATTTTGAGATCCTTGATCTGCTTTTCTGATACTGGAGTTAACTCTGTCTTTGTGCGCACATCGCAATAGAGTGCCTTTTGAATCCTTATGATGAAGGGTCATTGCCAATACATGGTCAATGTGAGAGTTGGATATCATGTGTGGAGGCATGGATGGAGTTTTTTTAGGAATAACAGATGGATTGGTCGATAGTTTGGAACCTTTGACTCTCCAAACTTGGGAAGATGAGCAATGATGGGTGGATACGTAAGTGTACGTGGAATTAGGACCAAATTTTTGATACACTTTGTATGTCGCTTGAGAAGTATGCTTTTTCTTTTGTGGATATCTTTGATGGATACTTTTCCCTTTTATATTTTGTCCCATAGTTTCTTTGACTGATGGAGTTTGACAGAGATAATCTTTCTTTGTATTATTTGGTATCCATATGTATTTAATTTTTCCGATATGATTCTTAGCTTCCTTTTCTTTGATAATGTTCTTCATGCTTCAATTCAAGTCTTTCTTTTGACGTTGGTCCCAATTCGTAGATGGGGTGATGGGTGGATGAAGATTCGTGATGTGGTTGGTTGTAGTATTGGCATTGGTTTCATCATAAGGATTCTCTATGCTCTCTATGTTGATGGTTTTTTGAGACGAATTTTCCCCCAGTTTTGTGGAAGTATTACTGATATGTTTATATCCCTTGATTTTTGAATAACCAAGGCCTTGACATTTAGGATTGCCAAAAATCTGCACTGGTTCCAGGATACCCTGTTCATGTAGGCCTAATCCTCTACCTTGATAATTCATCTACTGAAAAAGTTTATTTGCAATAGGATATGATTTACCTTGGAAACAAGGTGCTAATCCTTCTCTGCTCTATGGCAGATCTTCAAATGTCATAGCTCTTTCATTGATAAGATGATTTTCCCTTACAAAGGTGAGTGATCCAAGTTTATAAGTGATAGGATCTTCCATAAGTGGGATGAATGCCTGATTGATATATTTAGCCTGATCTTGTGAGATATTAGATTGTAATGCTCCTTCAAGAGGTGTTGATGATTTATTGTCCTCATAAAACTCTTCCTCATGATTCATTTCACAGGATGTTTCTGATTCACGACTTTTGTAGGAGCCCTCTTCATGACCCATTTCTGACATGTCTCTGGATTTCTCTATATCTTGATCATGTGTATAAATGTTAAGAGTAGGAGACTCTTGTTCCTTGGGAATGATATCAAGAGTATGAGAATCTTGTTTTGAATGAAGACCATCTACGTATCCATCCAAAGAAAGCATCTTATGGGTAGATGGAGGAGTATGTGCTATATGGATATGATCATTATTTGTGACATCTTATAGGAGAGTGGCCATCACCTCATTGTAGTATCTTGCATATAAAAATTCTTGATCTTGGTTAGTGTCGGAATTGCTTTCAACATGCTTTGGATCAAGTTATTAACATGGGTCAATTTCAAAGGATGAACTACTTTCAAAGGGCTCTTGGACATCGTCATAAGGCATCGAAAGTGCTTCAATATCCTCTTGATATTTGAGTGGACTTGGATCAAATGGTGAGTTGATGATTCTTTCACTGTTCTCAACCATAAGGTCGAAGGATGTCAATATGCCTTGGGAGGGACCATTGCTAGACCTTGGTGAAAGATGTTCATCATGCTTTGGAGTGAATTCTTGAGATATGTCCTGTAACTCGTTAGGTGATGTAGAGACATTGTCAACATGATTGTTTGTGGAAGGAACATTTTCAATGATTGTGGTCGGAATTTGTTGCAAGATTTTCTGAGGGAGTAATGCTTGTGTTTGTTGTTGAGCCAACAATGCTTGTTGTTGGTCATGTAGTTGTTGTTCCAACAAAGCTTTTTGTTGGTCTTGTTGCTTCTGTGCCAACAATGCTTGTTGTTGGTCTTGTTGCTTTTGTGCCAACAATGCCTGTTGTTGGTCTTGTTGCTTTTGTGCCAACAATGCTTGTTGTTGTTCTTGTTGTTGAGGTTCTTGTTAATGGATTGCTTGCAATAGTGCCTAAAATTGTGTTTGCATCTGCCAAGCTTGGTGTTGGGCTACTTGAGCCGCTTGTGCTTGCTAATCAGCTAGCTGTGCAACTTGTTGGTTTTGGAGTGCCTTTTTTCGGGAAGCTTCTTGAGTGGCTTGCAACATGATGGAGAATGAATTGGTCATGTTGTGTTTTGGTGGTAGTGATGGTGGTGGTGATGGATTGGGAATGGTGTTGATTTTTGGGGTTTCTTGGATGGTTTCCATCTGTTGTTGCGATGTTGATGGAAAAATAGGATGATTTGGTATGATGTTTTGATTTGGCATTAGAGGTTGACTTTGAACATTGTGGTTGAGAACCATATTGCCTTGATTTAGGTAACTTTGATTTTGCATAGTGTTACCTTCACTTGGATCAATACCTAGAGTTGTCAACATATTGCTTGGATTTTGAACAACATTGGTGGGATTTGTAAACATGTCGACCCCAAAGTTTACCAAGTGTGGATTTGAAATGGTCATGTTTGGTAAAGTTGCACTTGGCATGTATGGATTTGGTGGGATAATGTTGTTTGGAAAACTCATGCATTGAGCATTTGGTTGATAGATTTGCAAATTTGGACTTGGATTTAAATCTATCATCAGGAAAGGTGTTCCAAAATTTAGATTGGGCATGCTCACATTTGTTGTACTTTTGAGTTTTCGAGGAGATAATGATGCCAAGTATAAATGTGAGTTTCGATAATCAATTGGCATTGTGAGACTTGGATAATTTGGTTGACTTGGATTACTCATGATGGATGGATCAAGTTTATATTCCATGTCCCTCTTATGTTTTGACCTTGTTGTGAAAGCGAACCTCTAAGGTGTTTAGGACCAATGATGAGATGGAGGATGAAAGGGGTGAATGATATGGGTTCTTGAACATTTAGGAACTTTGGATCAATGCTAGAATTTTAGGAATTGATTCAATTTGATTTTGATTGATGATAGTTTGACTAAGTGCATTAAGTCAAACAAGATGATGATGCACTTGTAAACTCTAGGAAGTTGTGTTATCCTAGCGAAAACATGTACACAAGATGATAATTTGGCTAGGTGTGTTAAGCCAAACAATGAGATTTTTGATGATGAACTTATAAACCCTAGGAAGTTGTGTTATCCTAGGGGTAAATTCACTCAAGAGTATAATTTGGCTAGGTGTGTTAAGCCAAACAAGGTGATGTTGATTTTCCAAAAATCTAGCATGAATGATGTTTTCCAAAGTCTCAAAAGTTGTTGGTGAGATGGAATTTGATTGATGTTTGAAATATGGGTGGAGTGATGATTTTGATCCTAGATGACCCTATGAGGACTTACTTACAAGACCAAGGTAATGAAGAACATGCTTTTCCCTAAAGGTAGTTCAAACCAAAAGGTCAAAGTTCGCATGGAAACCAAATGACTCAAAAGGGAACAAGCACACGTGTGGTTCAATTGTCTATTATCTTGCTTAGATTCGGTTCCTTTTTACCACAAAAACTTTCTTGATTATGCTTTTCAAACTAAATGTCCAATGTCCTAACTTTATTTCATCCCACAAAGTGTATTATGTGGAAATCAAGGAAATCAAGGCAAAGGTTACCTATTGTTGACTTTGGTGAGAAAATGGAGATATAAATTCAAAAGTTTAGAAGCCTCTAAGGATAGAATACCTGGGGCAAGCAATAACACTTGAAATTTTCCAAAGGTATTTGCTTCCTAAAGGGTTTGAAATTTTGATGATAGTGTTGAATGTTTGTTTTCCACTATTTTGGAACCAAGCAATGTATTATTTTCCAAACACTTTTACAATCCTAGGATGATGAGGCAATATCTTGTTGGATTCCCACTTGGATAAATCCAGCTATGCATATCTTGTGTGAATGGCTAAATGCTTGACCACACTGGCTCCCCTCCATGACACACACTTCTCGGGTCAGCCAAGCATTAGTACCCATGAATCTCCCATGGCATACCTTCCATTTCTACAACAAAACCGCATGTATAACATGGGGTGGCTTCAAAGGACATGAACTTTTGCACCAACAAGATAGACAAGGTTTTGGCCTCTTTATAAACAAAGGCTTCTAATGTAGGCATTCCATTCGTGGGGGATTATCCAACTTCGGTGAGAGTCCATTGCTGTCCATCTCGTCGAAATAATCCTCATGATTCTTGAACTTTCCTCAAGAATCCACACTTATATACCAGTTGGAAGTTGCATGGATTTAGCGTGTTCCCGGTTGGGTCATTCCCTTGGGTGAGTACTTTTTCCCACAAGTCAGGCCCTCTAAGATAAACAAAAGCGAGCTAACATATCTCATCATTCACACAACCTTCATTGAAAAATAAAGGGGAGAACCTCCGCAATATATCGTGCTCACACTCGCATGTTTTGTTCAATTATAAGATACCCAAATTGAAATGTGGAGGCAATCTTTTTAACAACCTAATATCACCAAAAAAAAATTTTATTCTCAAGATCGCAATGAAGTGCGAGAGAAGTGCATACACACTTTAAATGATATTAACTTGTAAAAAAGATTACAAAACATGGAAAACATTTGTTCAATTTTAAATTCCTCAAAGCAATGATGAGTTCTTTTTAAGCACCAAATGAAAAAGTGAAAGTTGCCTTGTTCAATTTTTATCCTCAAACCAAATCTAGTAAGTTATTCTAAAGTTCTTTTTAAGCCTTTTGTTGCAAAAATTGAAAGAGAATTTGTTTGTTCTTTTTAGGACCCAAAAGAAGTTTAGTGTCCTAAGAGCATGAAAGTAAACAAATTCCTTAGAAATGGATTATAAGTTCTCCCAAAGTGTTTAAAAACACTTGATACAATGATATGATAAATTCATTAAAAACCTTTGGCCTTCGTTTTCCTTCCTTCAAAAAACTTCCTTTTTAGGCAAATCTCAACAATTTTTAGATTTTTCCATTTTTAGTAATTTTGCATGCATAACTTTGAGAGTCCTATTTTTTTCCAAACACTTTATGAAACTAATATGGGATGAATTGCTAGCTAATATTTGAAATTGGATACATGGATTTTGAGTTATTAACAAAAACAACTTTCAAAAAACTAGGAAAAAACACTAAAATGTCATTTTGAGGGCCAAGATGAAAGTTTCAAGCCCCCAAAATGTGCCAAAATCGCCACCAACATATCCTTGTTAAGATGGGAATCCACATGCCACCTCATAAAGCAACCACCTGCAAAATTTCAGCAAAAACCCAAATCCGAGTCAAAAGTTATGACCTCCGGAAGTTTCGGCATCACAAAAAAAGGTTAAAAAAAATTTAAAAATATGCAAGTGCAGCGGAGTTAGTGGGTGTGGTGTTGTTTTAGAAAACAGGCAGTGCCATACAGTGTCGTGCGATCGACTATGTGTGGTGCTCTGCAAAAATAGAGACCACAGGTGCGATGCAATTTGACACACGGCACAGTTTGTGACAAAAATCTGCGGCGGAGTTTTGCAAAATTTGAAATTTTGTAAGCGGGAATGCGGGTGCGGTGCAATACAGAGCCACAGTTTAGGATGGGTGCGGTGCAATACAACACTGCATCTCTATAAGCGGTGCAATATAGCGTCACACCTACAAATGCGGTGCAATACAGGACCGCATGCCTAATCCGCAGTGCAGTTTTCTGTGTGTGGTAAAAAAACATGAAAAAAACCACAAAATTTTGAAGAAAAACATGATAAATCTTGAGATAGCCCTCGCTCTAGCGCCAAAATGTGAACCCCTGAACCTATAAATGCACAAAGATTGCAAACATTGTTAGTGTTAGATCAAAATGCATACAAGAGTGAAGGATTCCCCATGAAATCCACCTATTTAAGCTAATATTAGGAAATGAAGAACAATCTCAAATAACATGAAAATAAATCCTAATCTAGCCAATAGAATGATGATCTTATGGGGGAATTGGTGCCAATGAGATGTTGCAATTGGCCCTTTCCCAATTCCTATGTTGCAATGTGAGTTGATTGAATCAATGGTCAAATCTCCAAAGAGATTTGAGCATAGCCTTGTTACAACTTATGAAAATGATGGATGTTTGGATGAAATGAGCAAAATTAGTTTTCAATTGAAAAGAGTAAGTTTGCGTGTGAATTGTGGATGAAGATTGAGGAGAAGAGTCTCCAATTTATAGACTTCTATTTGGAATAAGTAAGCAAGATTGAGCAATGTGGGATAAAAGATAAACAAATGGCATTGTGCCACTTGTCCACATGTGATTGGATGAGGAATGAACACATTTTGGCCAAAGTGCCAATAAATACAATTAGGTGGCATTTCAAATTTGAGAAATGACTTGTTGAAGAGGGAAAAGGAATGAAGTTAATGTCACTTGGCTCAAGGTCAAGGACATGTAAGAGGCTTTAAATGCCTTGTTGGAAGGACCAAGTCCACTTGGCCTTTTTGAATTCAAAAGAAGAATATTCCCTTTTTGATGCCCTATGAGGGAAAATAGAAGAATTAATAAATCAAAGTATTTGATTTATTGTGCAACTTGCATTCTCTAGAGGAATTTAGGGATTGAGATTAACTTAATCAAGGATTTGATTAACTTAATGAAGAATTAGGTGATGTGACAATTTAGACTTAGGTTTGTGAATTTATTTAAGTCAATAATTGAGAGGAAATGATTTTATTAAATAAATGATTTGATTTATTTAATTAAGGAGGAATATGTTAGATTAAATCAAATAAGGTTTAATTCATTTAATTTAATAGGACTTTAGAGAATTTAATTAAATTAAATGATTTATTTAATTAAACAGGGATGCAATGGTTAACTAAATTAATTATTTAATTTAATCATTGAAAGGGGAAGACTTAATTCAATAAATAATGATTTATTAAATTAATGGATAAAATGTGATGAGATGTTGAGAATGTGATTTAGGAGGAAATGTTGTTAGTAAATCAGGATCAGGTGTGTCAAAATGAATTTGTACTTTTTCCATGTCTACACTATCCACATAAAATTCTTCCCTTGGATGTACAAAAGCAAGTGAACCCAATAATGATCATAGTTAGTGTTAATAGAATTGGTATTGTATGTACCCTTGTAGAAACTGGTTCGGCCCTCAATGTTTTTCGTATGGATATATTACCTAATATTAATGTTGATTATTCTTATTTTGCTACTTCTCTATACATTTATAGATTTGAGAATGTTGGTTGTCAAGCTCTGGGCACCATAATCTTGCCCTTAAAACTAGGACCTGATACCTTACCCACTCTTGTTTATGTGATTTTTGGCCCTTTACCTTATAACCTTCTTCTAGGAGGACCTTGGATTCATGCTATTGGATTTGTGACTTCTACTCTACATCATTCTTTAAATTTTTTAGCTAATAATCAAGTTTTCATGATTAAGGATGACCCAAAAGCAGTCCATCTCTTTAAGTTGGTAGTTGTTGGTCGAGTCTCGATTGTTTCCAATCTTAAGAATTTAATTTTTTCACTAAACTCTAATGTGATGACATGTTCCTTGGTGGTACCATTTGTGGAGATTTTTCTTGAAGTGAATGTCCCTAAAGAGGAGCAACCTAAAGTAGAAAGTCTTAAGTCTTCCTTGTCTACTTCTTCTGAATCAAGTACATTTCTTGGTGATGATTAGGGAACCTTAGAATTCTCCAAATTTTGTATCAAAGAATACAAAGTGATTCCATCCACCTTGATCTTTCGATAAATTCAAA
Source organism: Sequoiadendron giganteum (assembly GCA_007115665.2). Classification (NCBI taxonomy): domain Eukaryota; kingdom Viridiplantae; phylum Streptophyta; class Pinopsida; order Cupressales; family Cupressaceae; genus Sequoiadendron; species Sequoiadendron giganteum. Next base: position 279,446,493 of record CM021106.1, read on the forward strand.
TACCTCTACTAAGAAAGTTGATCAACCTCTTACTAAGAAGGAAAGTTGTGATCCTACCCAAGAATCCATTTGTTCCCCCTTTAAAAAGGATGATTGAAGTTCTGTTGGGGAAGTTATCATTTGTAATTTTGATGAGAAGGATGGTTGTGGTCTCATAGACACATTTGAAAATAATTAATGGAATGATGATATCTATATGGAACCACCTCCTTTTAATGATTTACAAACACATTATGGCCCTAGATACAAACTCGTTTCTAAGTATGGTTACAAACATAAAAGTCTTCAGTGTATTGAACAAGGAATTCAGGTCCCTACCCAATTTAATATTCACAAGTGTAATTTTTATTTTGGATTCTCTATTGAACTATCTAGAAGAAAACCATGGTTGAGTGTAAACATGATTTCGATTGAACCTCCCAAATTAGTTCATAGTGAACTAATAGAGGATACAATAGAACTTGACAAAGTTCCTTTATAATTTTTTCCTCAAAAGAAGTGCTAGAAGAATTATTAGGTGCCTATTCCCACTGGCCTTCCTTTCACCATAAGTAACAATTCTTGTTTCACTTGAATATGAAAGCATACTTTAGAGAATCTATTTTGAATATAGATGAGACAAATCCTCTATCTAATATTGATTATGGTATCCCAATACCTCATCCTAAATGTAGTATTTCTCTCCTTAAAGGGGATACTGCTAAAGTTTTTTATGCACCCTAAATCCTTTGAAAAGGTGATTAAGATTGAAAAATTCCTTTCTTATAAAGAATATAAGGAGCACTCCAAACTTTTACATTTTCATCCTCATATCTTCACTTGGTATATGAGGACATCCTTAGTATTGATGAGTCTATAGTGCTTCACAATATCATCCTATGTCTTGATTCCAAGCCTATTATGCAAAAAATATAAAAGATAAATCCAAATGTTGTCTTGTTGGTTAAGACTGATATATAGAAGCTATTAAAATCATTCTTTATCCTTTTGATCGACTACTTGCCTTGGTTTCAAATATTGTTTCCATTAGTAAACTTGATGGTCGTATTTGTATATGCATTGAATTTCATGACCTCAATAAGGCTTCTCTTAAACATGAATTTATGTTTCCTAATATTGATATTATTTTATACTCAATTGTAATCCATGCTTTGTTATCCTTAAAGGATGTCTTATCGAGCTATAACCAGATCTATATTAACCTAAAAAATTAGTATAAGACATCCTTCACTACCCCTTGGGGTACCTTTTGTTATGTGGTCATGTTGTTTGGGTTAAACAATGTAGGCATGAATTACCAATGGGAAATGACCTTAATCTTTCATTATTTTATTCATAAAATCCAAGAAGACTACATTGATAACATCTTGGTGAAATCAATAACCCATCAAGATCACGTATGAAATGTTTGACTCATCTTTTAAAGGATTCAAATTAATCCTCTTAAGTGTGTCTTTAGTGTGGATGTGAGAAATATTTTAGGATTCAGAGTCTCTCATCATGGAATCAAAGTCAACATGAACAAAATTGATGCTATTGTTAACATGCCTCCACGTAGATTTTTTTTAAATATAGAGCTTGCACGTCCGAAGATTCAGGAAATTCGTAGATTCATATCTCAATTGGCTAATCTTATACTTCCCTTCACTTGTCTATTGAAAAGGGCATTTACTTGATAAGGAATGATGAATTCCACAAAGATTTTGATTCAATTAAAACTTATCTAGCTAATCCTCCTGTGTTAATGTTAGTTGTGTAGGATAGACCCTTTTTTCTTTACTTTGTTGCTTCACTATATGATTTGGTATCCTTTCTTGCTCAGTACGATGATGTTGGAAGAGAAAGAGTGGTCTATTATATGATTTGTGTCCTTATTTATTATGAAACTCATTATTCTACCATGGAGAAACAATGTCTTACTCTCATCTTTGCAATGTAGAAGTTGAGACATTATCTTCTTCATGATGAAAAACATGTCATTGTGAAAAGTGATATTTTGAAGGATATGTTCTCTAGTGCTTACCTTGTTGGAAGGTTAGTGAAATGGGTAATGTTGATTTCTGATTTTGACATAAATTTTGTAACTCTTAAATCAATAAAATTTCAAGAAATTGCCAATAAATTGGTAGATACTCCTTCATCTCACTCCTTCCGTGGTCTGGACTTGTTTCGTAATGAAGATATTTTCACAATTAGTCACAATCTTGAATTGGAGATGTATTTTAATGGGTCAAGATGTCAGACTAGCTCCAAGGTGGGTTTAGTTTTAATCTCACCTAAGGATAGGTCATTCCTTCAGTCCTCTTGATTAGAGTTTACTTCCACCAATAAAATTGATGAGTACGAAGCCCTTATTGCCAGCTTGTGTGTCACAATTGCATTAAACACGAAGAATCTTTGTATACATGGTGACTCTAGGTTTATTGTGAATCAGATTATGAGAATCTATCAAGCTAAGAAATTTAAGTTGTCTCAGTGCCATAATATTTATTTTTCCTTACTTTATTCATTTTCCTCTTTCACAATAGACAGTGTCCCTAAGAGAGAAAATTGACACGTAGATTCCATGGCGAGTGCTACCTCCCTAGTGGCCTTGGATAAGGATACAAAAGAATACCACTTTGTGGTTCATATTCTTCACTCTCTTGCTCTTTCCAACAAACTTGAATTTGACGCTCTCATGTGTTCTCATGTAGACTTGGGAGAATGGTACTCTAACATCTACAACTATCTCAAGACTATAAATTTTCTTGATGATGCGATGAAGAATGATCACACACAGATACAAAGACTTTTAGTATGTAATGTTGTCTTATCAGATGTACTTGATAAAAAATATTATAATTGTTTACTTTCTGTCTCACTATTGCGTAAATACGCCTTGCCCTTAAGGAATCCCATTCAGGTTCTTGGGGTGGACACTTTGGTGGTAAATCCCTAGTGAAAAAATTGATTCACATGGGATACTTTTGGCAAATGATGGAACAATATTTTGTTGATTTTGTCAATAAGTTCCCATAATCTCAACAACATATTCATCTTATTCATGCTCCTTCTCAAGTGCTACAAAATCAGACCTCTCCATGGTCATTCATAAAATGGGGGTTGGATATTATTAGAAAGATATCACCTCCTTTTAAAGGACATGTCTTTATCATTACCAACTATCGATTACTTCATAAAGTGGGTTGAAGCTATATCACTCTGATCCACAAATTTTGAAGCTATTTGTATCTTTCTTCTAAAAAATATAATTTCTCACTTCAAATTACCTTCTACCTTTGTTTTTGACAATGGTATGCCATTCAAAAACAAGAAAGTGAAGCAATTTTTTGAGAAATTTCATATTCAACATATATTTTTTACACCATATTATCCTCATTCTAATGGCCAAGAAGAAATGTCTAATAAAACCCTTGAGCTTATTCTTTGAAAAATAGTAAAAAAACATGGTCAGGATTGGCACATCCAATTAACATATGGTTTTTTAGCCTATTGCATGACGGTTTGTATGGATACATGAACAATTCCTTACAATCTTGTTTATGGTGCTAAATCTATCATGCCTTTGGAGTTGGAAATTACCTCCTTGTAGGTTTCCCTTAAAGGATTAATTAATGACAAGACTTACCGATCTAATCATTTGCATCAGCTTGATTTACTCGATGAGCACCATTTACAGACCCTTGATCATCTTAAATCTTATCATTGATCACTTTCTAGGTAGTATAATCAAAGTATTCTTCCTAGAAATTTCAAGGTAGGTAACCTGGTTCTCTATGAGAATCAAAAAAATGTAAATGTGGCACTTGATCAGAGTGAAAATTTTAGTCCTAATTGGTTAGGCCCTTACATTGTCATATTTGTGTATGATTCTGGTGCCTATAGATTGTCATCTATGGATGGAATTCCTCTAAAAGAACCTATTAATGTAATGCATCTTTGATGATACTATGAATAGTGTCCATGTGTCACATGTGTAACATTCACCCCTCCAAGGTTGTAATATGACATATGTTGGCATTCCTTAATCAACACATTATGATTTTTTTTGTGTTATGATGTAACCATTTCTGTGTGTGAGAGAGACATACATACATGTGTTTTCCTATTCTATGTATCCATGCATTACATTACATCTTTCAATTAGGAAATTAGAGCATCATTTTATTTAACTAACATACATCCATGCATGTTTATTGAATCATGACATCTAATCTAAACATACATCCATAAATACAACATCCATCACATAATCCTACATGAAAGTAAAGAACATACAGATGAAAAAAGAAACACCATAATGTCAGAACTTGTTTCTCATGTATACATACATATATATCAAATGTAATGTACATGTATCATTTCACCATCTTGAAAAAATAAATGGTTGTTGTATATGTGTATCAATGCTTATACATAGAAAATGATGTACAAAATATATGTGTCATCACTACAAAAATGATATATAAAAAATAAAGTCTCTACACCCTGAGTGCATGGATTCCCGAGCCCTTTGGGTCTATAAATGGTTGTTGTTGTGGCTGGATAGTAGAGACAAAGTGGGACTTGTGTTACCACACAAAAAATACCACTGTGTATAGCCCTCTGATCTCTCCCTAAATGGAGGCTATTTGAAGCTTGGATTGCCTAATCCCATCCTATAGCTATTGATTCTCTATAAACATTAGATCTACAAATTACCCTATGAGGTCATCAAGATGACTCTACAGAGAGTTACGTGCCTGCTCAACACTATCTTCTCTTCTCATGACCACATCTTGCTCGAACATGGCAGTCTGCAACTCTGTTGAATGTTGGTGTAATTTGTAATCCTATAGATTATCTCCACCTATCCCTCCTTGTATCTCATCATTAGGAATACAATTGGCTCGAATAAGTGGGAATGTTGCCTCGCTGATGCTGGTTAGTACACATCAAGGATTGACCCCTGGATAGGCATGACTAGGGCCATCTCTAATATGCATTGCACTATCAATGTAGTCCATACCTTGAGTGTCCACTACATCCATAGAGATAGCAGACCAATTAGTATCATACTATGTATATATATAAAAAAAAAATAAAAAAAAATACATGAGAAGAAAATATTAAAATAAAATGACATAAACAAATGTTGTACCTGGTTCCCTTGGCTTCCAATGTAGGTATGAGGGTGGAGGGAAACTAGGTCTTATATTTTCTGCATCGAGTGATGCTCCTAGTACCAACAAATCTATTGTTGGGTCAATAGATGGTGATCGTACTATTGCTAAGACTGGGGCAAGGGGTAGAGGAGAGGAAATCCTCCATCGCCACCCCAGTCCCAGCTTTTTTGTACAAGCCACCACCCCCTCCTCCTTCTCTCCACCTCTATTTTTCCACCTTCACCTCTTTACTGGTGGTGCATCACCCTATAGACTAGGATCCCCCTTGGGGAATCTACTCGAAAGATAGCCACAAAAAAATGAATCAACCACTAGGTACGAAATCCACACACCATGCCTACATCATTAGTGGGGTGGGCCTCTGGTTGGTCCAAATCATTCGTGTCATCATCAAAATAGACAATGTGAGTGATGGACGGTCATTGATGGTCACTCGATCCTATATTTCTCCTCACAACCCATGTAAGAAGGGATCGAGGGAGGACAGTCTAGATAATACCAAATGCTCACATATCCCTCTTCTAATAGGAGGGCATAATCATAAAATCAATGACCTAGCCAAAAATTATTGTGTTGTAGGTTTTTGAGATACCTTCTATCATCCACCCACCGAACCCACCTATAAATCCACCATCTAATTTGTTCAGACCTTAGAGTATCAAACTGTACATGCCAAAAATGTAAATCCTCATGCCACCACTATCTAATAAGCTCATAACAATGATCCATCAACACTGAATAATCCCTCACCTAGGGATACTAGCTAGCCACATGCATGTTATGTGAGCAAAGGCCCACACAAAGGCCCACACCTGTAAAAGGGTGCACATGATCAGACTCTAAAAATCATAGTGCAGGTACCTACCTAGCTCATTGTAAAGATGTGTGATCATGCTCTGTCCCCACAAAAAAATCATCCTATGAGTCTACATCACCTTGATGGTGTGCATGAGGCCCCTGTGAAGGTGAGAGCCTTGAACATCCACAACAACTTGCATGGAAAAAATGATGACCAACACCGATCAGAGTAGATGGGCAACCATGTTTCCATGCTCAAACCAGTGGATGTAGATGTGCCCAGTCACATCACCACCATCATCACGAACCGAGTAGTACTAGAATCCCTTTGCTTACTCTCATGCACAGCATGTGTCATCTATGGTCACTTGCTACCTATGGATGGGGAGATCGACGATGCAATACACATCCTTTAGGGTGATGGTTATCTTGCCCATCGGGAGGCAGAAATTCATTATGGTGGAACTCCATCACTCCATGAATTATATGAGCATGTGGTCATGGTAAAGTACCTCAAGAATGGTGTATCTATGCCACAACTCGACTTGCCATCAAAGAATTTTCTCATCATCTGATAGGTGTCAGACCTAGTCTCAGATAATGCATAGCACTCGGACCTCGAGATGCTCTCGCATCCCTAGGTAATCTTTTGAAATGTGAAAAAGACCTAAATCAATATGCTAGACATGAAATTTATATCTTAAACATAAAAAAAATTATGTTTGGTGCCTCTAGAATACATGTACACTACGTATCTCTCTATGCAGCATGATGTTGTCTCAAGCCAGGCATTAAAGTTGGATTGGACGTCAACACACCTAGAAGAATCCAATGCACAAATAGGTCCCCAACATGCTAGTGACATGCCAATGTGTGAGAGGTATAAATGTTTGCATGTTGGATGTGTGTGCTATGATTTCATCCTAAACCTAGCTAAAATTTTTAAAACACCCAAAAAAACAAGGTTTTGAAGACTTACTTGGTCCACCTCAAGGCCCTTGGTGACATCTTGTCATATTTGGTCAAGTTTGGGCTCCATTTACTCTCATCTACATGGAAATTTTCCAAATTTTCTCTCACAAAATTCAACAAAATTCAAATGATAAATAGTGAAAATGACCCTTCTAGAGGCCCACTCAGGCATATATAGGCCCCTAGGGCCCATTTTTCCTGATTTTTCTCCACCTAGCTAGGGGAAAACTCAGGGGGGTAGAGAGTCACCTCTTTACCATATTTTTCTTCTAAACCATCAAATTTTTTCTTGATCATTCTTCTCACCTTGGTAGCTTCATCCAATTTTTGAGATAACATAAAATTTGAGTTTCGCACAATAAAATTATGTGCACACTTTCATGAAAAATTTTGTATGTTCGATGAGTTTGATTTATGGGGGCATATTTCATACCTACCTACTCAACCTTTGCATCCTCTACAGCATCCTTTTTTTTATGCGAATATATAAAATTTTCAAGATTTTTTGTTTATTCTCCTTTATACTTTAGCACGGCTAATTTTTCCCAAAATTGAGTCCACTAAAGTAGGGGCAAAATGTAATGTCACAAAATTGCACCCTAGGGGAAATTTCACATTTACACATTTATCCTTGCATTTATTACACCTAATCACATTTATGATAAGAATGTCATGGGTTGGAATTTCATGATTCTAACTCCACAAGGACCAATGATGAAGTGACAATAGTCTTCCACCTCATTTCCCAAAAAATGATGTGTTGGACACCTACGCAAAGTGGGGATGTCTGCACGACACACTAGCATCCATGCAGTTTTCTAGGTTTAAAATGTGTTATCTTGGAATATTGACTTGTGAAACATGTCCTTGCAGTCAAAAAACTAAGTGGAATGACTCCTCCTACCCCTTGCAATAACAAAAAACTTCCTTTGATCTCATTTTGGGGGTTCCTTCTCATTTTGAGACTTGAATCTTTCAATCTTGCTCCATTCTCTAGCTCTTACTTTTTTGATATTGCTTCTATAATGAAGATCCACTAGACTAAGGTCCCTCCAATATCTAACTCTATTATGCAAGCATTCAATGATAGATCCATGCATTTAAGAGGGGGTTGAGGACTGTTGGTAACACTCTCTTGTTCTTATCTATTTGCGAATATATACTTTATTCACTTTTCTGTTTTATGGTATGGGTTATCCTCCTTGAGAGGGGATTGATTTTACCACTCCTTATTTTTTCACTTTTTCTACTTTTCCTATCTATTTGGCTATCCGTGGAGGTGTGAACACCAAAGCGGGGGTTTGATTGCAACAAGCCTCAAAACATCCCCAACATTTTTTCTCATTTGTCTTGTGTGCAGGTTATCAAAGTGAAGCTTGGGGTAAGGTTTCAATTATGTAATCATTTGTAAATCTATATTTTTCTCTCCCTTGTATTTTCTAGCATTTCTCACTTTCTATTTATCTTTTTTGTTAAATACACTTCAAGTTTGAGCATGTTAGTTGAGTTAAATAATTTCTATTCAAATTTTTGGTTCTATATTTTTCGTGGATTCCAACATGTCCCTTAGACTCCAACATGTCGAGCTAGCATCCTGATACCATGTTGTATTCCTTTGGTCAAGATTTATTCCTTCTAAAGAAGATATCTCAAAAACCTTGGTCTCTTAGATTTTGAATCAGTCTTCTTGAATATCATTCTTGGTAAGACATTCTTTGCAATTTCTTCATTCAACAACACTTGAGGTAGTTAAGGGCAGTTCACTCCCTAGGATTCTCTTGAGAAGAAAGAGACTCATGAGAATTCAATCCCCCTTCTCTTACAGTAACTAATGTGAATATACACTTATTAGAAGGGATCTTATTCATTTCTTGTAATTAAGAATTAATAGTCTTGATTTCATAAATTAAAGCTTATTTAAAGATAATAATAATTGCATGAATTTGTATTAAAGTAATGTGCACTCTTTTTATTATTTAAGTTATTGGTATTTATATAAAATTATAATATATATAAATCAAGTATATATAAATATTTCATGTAGTGTAGAAAAATGTATCTCTTTACATTTTCACAAATGTTTGGGCCCACCTAATTAAAATGGACTTAATAATGCCTTAATTTAGTGTTGAAAAAATGTATCCCTTTACATTTTCACACCTTTTTGGGCCCTCTTAATTAAATTAAGATTAATTAGGCCTTAATAAACTCTTTTATTCATTTACAAGACTAATAACTTACATTTTTTAAAGGGGAAACCCGACAATAATTAATGTCAATATATAACACTTTACCTTGAGCAATGTGTGTTCCAAGAATAAGGACCTCAGACCCACTGAACCATGGGATAATTGATCCTCCCTAGATCTTTTCACCTAAATTTAAAATATTCTTTTGGTGGTATTTTAAGGTCCCAAAATCTATGTTTCAATTTCAGCTTGAAATATTTGAATTTTAGAAAATTAAGGATACTTACATATAAATACAAGGTTATTTTCTAAGTTTCACCTAGCATTTTTAATCTAAGCAACTGATAATTTTTATGTGACTTAACAAGAGCTAAATTTGATAAAAATATTTCAAGAGTAGTTAAACAAAGAAAAATAAGGTGTTATTGACGATGATGCACCTACTTTTCCTCTAATTTCATTCAAAATGCAAGTTGTAATATGCAAATGAGTAACAATAATTAAATCTAATTGAAAAGGTAATGAAAAGGGAGATCTAGAGAGGGTCAAGTGTTGTGTACCTATCACCAAATTTTCTTTTTCAATTTTCATTGAGGACGCATTCACCCTATGATGAATGGGTCCTAGCTAGGGCTCCTAAAAATTAGTTTTTGGGTTTTATTCTTCTATGTCTGCACTCCTAGATTCTAGTTGGTCACTACTAGAAAGACAAAAAAAAATCCTGTATATCAGTTTTCATGATTTGACAACATTTCTTACAACTTTGAAAAAATTTCAACTTTCTTCAAATTTTGTCTTTAATTAATCTTCAACCTAAAATCCACAATAACACGTCAAAGGTAGAAAAATGTTGTTTATTAGGGAATAGGGGTTTTCCCCTGTCGAACCCTATTTTGGTAATTAAAGCTTAAAATGAATAAAAGCATGAAATGAATGATGAATAAACAAATACAATATCACAATTCACCAATCCTCAATTGAAACCTTGGAGTACAAATCTGAAAACTTGTATGAAGTTTCCTTAATGAATGCAAATATTAATAATTAAACTTGACACAAAATAATGCCTTTGATATGTTTGATTGATCTTGAACACTACATCAAAATATTAGCTCAAATAACATGTATGATGTATTAAATATTTGACATGATGAAATGAATCTTGATTTATGCAATAATCTTCAATAATATGCCCTTGAATGCCTTGAAAATTCTCTTTAATGCTCTCTTGATCATAAGTTTTCTATTAGGACTTGAACACTTGAAACCTTTCTTGGATAAAAGTATATGAAATAACCTTGTAGTTATACCTATCTTAACATTAATTCCCTAAATTCAAATATCACAAGCCAACATTGAATTATAGATTTGAAATCATTAAAATAACACAAAAAATATATTTCAAAGAGGGGTCCTAGGTCACATACCGAGGGCACACATCAAACAAGGTGAAATGTTAACAGGGTCCTAGGACTAAGTGAGGACCAATTCTCCATGTGGCAAATGGGTCCTAGGTCACTTATGTAGGATGCACATCTTCCAAAGTTGAGTGTTATGAAATGTGATTTATGAATGTTAGGTTTTATCTCTCAAAATTTGTATTTAATTAGGTTTGGATTTAAATTAAAGGGGCCAATTAAGGAAAATTAACCTCAATTAATTAATAAGCCCCAAATTAGTGTGAAAGTGTAACGATACACCTTAAAACACACTAAATAAGGCACAATTAAGTCCATTTAATCTAAAAGGACCCTAAACTTAATGTGAATATAAAAAACATATTACAACACTAAATTAAGGCAACGTTAAGCTCATATTATTAGTTATTCTTAGGGAACATCGTGTCTAATGTCTCCAAGAGATTTCAAGTCAAAGTAAAAGTTTCACAGCTTAGGGAATGTAGTGTGACACATCGTGACTAAGAGGAAAGTTGTGCTAAGAAATATCACACTCTTGGAGGACATCAAACCCAATAAAAACACCAATAAAAGGACACAACACGTGTTGGAAAAAAAGGGATAGACAACTAAGAGGGGGGGCGAATCAGTTGTTACCAAAATCAAACTTATACAACATTAATCAACCTTAATTCTTAGATCTGATAATTAACAATGCAAGCATAAATCAATAACACATTAGACACACATGAATAGCAAGATTTTATATGTGGAAACCCTGTTAGGGGAAAAACCATGGTGGATGTTAGTCCACAAGATTATACCCTATTAGAAGTATAATGAAGAATAATAAGGAATGCACTTGCATTCAGGTGCAATGCCTAGAGAACACTGCTCAAAGGAAGGCTCATTGCCTTACATACAATAATCAAATTATTAAATCCATCTGATGAAGTTGAACTCAAAAATTAGCTTCTACAAATGCCTGATTATAGTTCCAGTTAGGCACACTTAAATCTTAGATCTGATAATTAACAAGCATAAATCAATAACACATCAGACACACATGAACACCAAGATTTTATATGTGGAAACCCTGTTAGGGGAAAAACCATGGTGGATGTTAGCCCAGAAGATTATACCCTGTTAGAAGTATAATGAAGAATAATAAGGAATGCACTTGCATTTAGGCACAATGCCTAGAGAACACTGCTCAGAGGAAGGCTCACTACCTTACATACAATAATCAAATTATTAAATCCATCTGATAAAGTTAAACTCAGAAATTAGCTTCTACAAATGCCTGATTACAGTTCTAGTTAGGCACACAAAAACCTCTACACACTCTTCCACACTCTGCTCAATCTTCTTCACACTCTTCTCTACTCTTGAATTATTTTACCTTTATTCACACATGTACACCACTTATACACACTGAGCATTGCTTCAAAATGAGGAAAAAAATCATTCATATATATCCACAACACAAATTTACAAAAACTATTCAAACGGCCACAAATAAAGAATAAATTACAACTTCTTGCCTCAATACATGAATAAATTTTAATGTGCACCAAAACAAGTTAGTCACAACATAGTGAGGACCCAAACAAACAATTTTTAACATTCCAAACATTAAAATATTAATCCTCATGGATCCGCAACACACTAACACCATCATGTCAGCCAATAACATGAAAACTCAAGCACACATCAGAAAAATCTCCAATCACAAACATTCTGATCAATTTGAACATACAAAAAGGATAGAGAATGATCTATACTCATCCATGAATGTTACAAGTACATGTGCAACAACTGAAATTACCAGAATTTCATCCTCTTCATCCATGAACACCTGGTATAGAAACTGAATAACTGTAGGAACACAAATCTTCATAACTTCCACAAATCTTGATGGAAGCCTCTAAAACTTTTAGACAACATACTAGAAAGGTTAAAAAAAAAACCCTTTGAAGTGCACCTTTAGATTAGAAACTTATAGCTCTTTCCACCATTCCGACCTACTTAGCTTCATTGGTTGCCTGCACTATATTTTTTACATTTTTCTCAATATATTCAACATATATAGCCTTCAAAAACACCAATGCTAATAGTATTGACATCAATGACAACCACATATCAGCAACATAATCACAACATACAAAAATCTTCCCCTTTGGCATTGATGGCAACACATGATGTGAAAAATAATACCATCAACCAAACTAAATCTTTTCCAACAATCTCCCCTTGAGATTGTGCACTCTTTTCCTGATTCCTTCTTCTCCTATGTTTTTCACATTTCTCTTCTCTCCCCCTTTGAAATCAATGGAAAAGGTACACATTCTCTAATCACATATCTAGATCATCTATCTACTCCCCCTGAGTAGCAACAACCACAAAATCAATCCAAAATAAGATATGGCTATGAATTCATGGACTAATGCAAATACTTGCATCTTAGTTCTTATCAAGAGGGGAAATCACCCCTAACTTGCCTCTGAGATATTCAAAAGTATCCTTAGGCAATGACTTCGTAAAGATGTCTGTAATTTTCTCCTTGATAGGTATATACTCCAATCTAACTTCTTTCTCACTTACTTTGTCTCTCAAGAAGTGATATTTGATGGATATATGCTTTGTCTTTGAATGCAACATTGGATTCTTAGAAATTTTAATGGAACTTGAATTGTCACATAATATGGCAATGGGTTCTTCATACTCAATTCTAACATCTCTCAACATTTGCTTCATCCACAATACTTGGGTACAACTATTAGCAGCAACAATATATTATGCCTCAACAGTAGATAATGAAAGTGAGTTCTACTTTTTTCTTAGCCAAGATACCAACTTCTTCCCTAAGAAGAATGCACCACCACTAGTACTCTTCCCATCATCCACATCTCCTACCCAATCAGCATCAATGAAATCACTTAGGATAAGATCATCATCCTTAGGATACCAAAGACCAAGAACAACTGTCCCTTTCAGGTATCTGAAAATTCTTTTCATAGTAGTCACATGAGACTCTTTAGGATCAACTTGAAATCTAGCAACCATGCATACACCATTCATTATATCTGGCTTGGTCTAAGTCAAATAGAGTAATCCACCAATCATTGACCGATATCTTGTCTAATTTTCTTTGGGAGAATCATCATTCTGTGTAAGTTTGCATCTGGTTACCATAGGTGTACCAACTAGCTTTGAATCTTCCATGCCAAAAAAAATTAGTAGCTCTTTCACATACTTAGACCAAGATACAAAAATTCCATTATTTAACTGAGTGATTTGCAATCCTAAAAAAGAATTTCAGCTCTCCTATCATTAACATTTAAAACTCACTTTCATTTCATCAGAAAACTTTATACACAAGTCATCATCACCTTCAAAAATAATATGATCAACAAAGACCTGAATTATCAATTCTTTATTCGAATCCAACTTGAAATACAAATTGTTGTCAACAGTACCTTTATTGAATCCAAGTTTCAACAAGTATTTATCCAATCTAGCATACCAAGCTCTAGGAGCTTGCTTGAGTCCATATAGAGTTTTCTTCAATTGACATACCATATCCTTTTCATCAGTCAATTGAAATCCATCTAGTTGTTCAACATAGACTTCTTCTTCTGGCTCACTATTTAGAAATGTTGACTTTACATCCATCTGATAGACTTTGTAATTCTTGAAAGTAGCATACGCAATAAATAATCTTACAGCTTAAATTATAGCAATAGGGGAAATTTTTTCTTCAAAATCGATACCTTCCATCTATGAGTACCCTTTGCAAACTAGTCTTGCTTTGTTTCTGACCACTTCACCTTGCTCATTCAGCTTATTCTGAAACACCCACTTGGTTCCAATCACATATTTGTTTTGAGGTCTAGGAACAAGATCCCATGTATCATTTTTGTGTATCTACATTGGTTCTTCTTTCATGGCTTCCAACCAATATTCATCTTTGCATGCTTAATTGATATTTCTAGGCTCAACTTTCGAAATTAGACAGTACTCTTCAAGAATTCTTCTTCTAGTTTGCACACCCTTTCTCTTATCTCCTATGATTTGAATATCAGAATGATGTTTCCTCACATAATTAGGAGTTTTATGATTTTCTCTGACTTCTTGTTCGTGTGTTCTTTCTTCTGCACTTCTGCTAGTTTCTGCTTCTTGATTCCCTTGGTTCACTGGAATAATTTGAAGTTGATTTTGTTCTTGAACATTATTTTCATTGTTAGCACTATCATGTTGATCATCTGAATCATATCCACTAGATCTGGATGGTCTACCAATATCTTCATTAAATTTTACATTTGCACTTTTAACCATTTTCTTCAATCTCTTATTAAAGCACCGATAAGATTTTATTTTAGTAGAGTAACCTAAAAATATTCCTTCATCACTTATAGCATCAAACTTTCCTATATCATCATCTCTCTTGATGTAGCATTTTCTTCCAATTTTTTTGAAATACTTGAAAATAGGCTTATAACCAAACCATAGCTCAAAAGGTGTCTTACCAAAATTACTATTGAAATTCACCTTGTTAATGGTATACACAACAATACTTAAAAATTCTCTCTAGTAGGAATGAGGAACATTGTCTTCCAGTATCATGGTTCTAGTAGTGTCTAGAATGGTTTTGTTCTTTCTTTCAAAAACTCCATTTTGTTGAGGGGTCCAGGGAGTAGATAGTTGTCTTTGGATTCCATGCTCTTCACATAAAGAATTGAATTCATAGGAAGTGAATTCACAACCTCTGTCTGACCTTAGACATTTGATCTTTTGACCTATCTCATTCTCTGCCATAGCTTTGAAGCTTTTGAACTTTTCTAATGCTTCATGTTTTTCTCTTAAGAAAGCAACCCATATCATTATAGAATAATCATCAATGAGCAACATAAAATACCTTTCACCTTGTAGGCTTCTGATTCTGGATGGACCACATAGATCAATATGTATCAAATCCAGTACTCCATTAGAGCTATACTATTTGCTCTGAAAATAATTTCTTGTCTGCTTTCCCATCTAACATTCCTACACATAGTTTTAGTAGGCTTCACTAACTTAGGAAGATATCTAACTTCTTGAGTAGAGATTATCTTGCCAAAGTTATCAAAGTTCACATGACACAACCTATGCCATAACAAATTTACATCAATTTAAGAAATTAAACAACTTTCACTAGCAACACTCAAATGAAAGATATTACCTTCTCTCTTTGTACCTAAAGCAATCATATTTCTAGAACTTCCCCTTATTATACACTTACCATCTTTGAATTGCAAATTGTAACCCTTGTCTACCATTTGGCCAACACTCAAAAATTTATGCTTTAAGCCTTCTACATAAATAACATCATCATTATTGTGCTTACCACCAAAAGAAATAGTGCCTCTCCCACGAATCACACCAGAAGTGTTGTCTCCAAATCTTACAACACCACCATCATAGTTTTCTAGGCTTACAAACTTGCTTTTGTCACCAATCATATGATGTGAGCATCCGCTATCAATTACCCACTCATCCTTTTCTTCAATTTTTGTTGCAAGAGATTTCTCAACATTCACATTACTAGTAGATTCAGTCGACACCTGACCATTTTCTTTGATAGCAATGAATACCCATTCGTCTTCATTTCTAGTTTTTTTATCAGACTCTTCATAAGTTACACCTTCTTCAGTATAATAGCATTTCCTTTGAAATCTTGTCTTCTCATGTTTGTACTCCGAAACTCTTTCAGGACATCTAGATGCAAAATGACCTATCTTATTGCAAGAAAAACATTTAATAGGTAACTTTCCTTGGTACTTACCATGACCTCTTTTTTCTCTTTTCACATTCAATGCTTCTAGTTCTTCCAGTTCTTTTTCTTCATCTTCAATCTACTTTATCTCATCTTCATACTTTAATGTCCTCTTGGAACTCTCTCCCCAATCATATATCTTCTTGATTTTCCCAAATATAGTAGCCTTAAAGGCAAATTCAGTCTTAGGAGAAGATTCACTAGATTCACTTAACTCAAAGGTAGCAAGTTTTCCAATCAACATGTCTCCTGTAATATTTGTCACTATCTTGAGTTCATCAATAGCATGAGCTATTTTTTTGTAGGAAGGGGCACACATCTAAGTATCTTAGCCACAATATCTTCTTCATCTAAGAATCCACTAACACATCCAATTCTCAACACTAGTTCATTTATCTTTTGAGAGAAGGAGAGGATGTTCTCATCTTCACTCATCTTCAAGTATTCCCACTTTCCTTTTAGACTTTGTAGCTTAGAACTTTTTACTAGTGCATCTCCTTCATACAATGTTTCCAAATTTTTCCAGATCTGGTATGCAGTCTTCAATCCTATCACATTTGTCATCTTTGAATCTGTCAAAGCACTAAACAATGCTTCTACAACCCTGGTATTAACTTCTTCTTGATTGATCTCATCTTCAGAGGAGGGACCATTCTAAGGAATAGTATATGCACTTTGTGTGATATTGTAGAAAGGTTCACCAATGCACTTCAAATGACACTCCATTCTGACTTTCCATAAAGAGTAGTTTGTACCATCAAATCTGGGACTATCCTTCTTGTATGATTCCATCTCGGATCACCTCAAGTTGTTAGGCTTCTTCAGAGGAACTAGCTTTGATACCAATTGTTGGAAAAACAAGGATAGATGACTGAGAGGGGGATGAATTAGTTGTTACCAAAATCAAACTTATACAACATTAACCAACCTTAAATCTTAGATTTGATAATTAATAGTGCAAGCATAAATCAAGAACACATCAAGGAAACATGAACACCAATATTTTATATGTGGAAATCCTATTAGGGGAAAAACCATGGTGGATGTTAGTCCACAAGATTATACCCTATTAGAAGTATAATGAAGAATAATAAGGAATGCACTTGCATTCATGCGCATTGCCTAGAGCACATTGCTCAAAGGAAGGCTCACTGATTTACATATAATAATTAGATTAAATCCATTTGATGAAGTTGAATTGAGAAATTAGCTTCTACAAAAGCCTAATTACAGTTCCAGTTAGGCGCACAAAAACTTCTACACACTCTTCTCTGCTCTTGAATGAGTTGACCTTTATTCGCACATGTACACCACTTGCACACATTGAGAATTGCCTCAAAATAAGGAAAACAATCACTCATATATATCTACTACATGGATTTACAACAACTATTCAGTTAGCCACAAATAAAGAATAAATTACAACTGTCAGACTCAATACATGAATAAATTTTAATGCGCACCAAAAAAATTCGATCACAACATAGTGAGGACCCAAACAATAAAATATTAATCCTCATGGATCCACAACACGCTAGCACCATTATGTCGGCCAAGAACATGAAAAATTGAGCACACATCAGAAAAATATCTGATCACAAACATTTTGATCAATGTGAATGTACACCAAGGATAGAGCACTATCTAGACTCATCCATGAACATCACAAGTACATGCGCAATAACTAAAATTACTAGAATTTCATCCTCTTCATTCAAGAACACCTGCTACAAAAACTAAATAACTATAGGAACATAGATCTTCATAGCTTCTAAAAAACTTGATACGAACCTCTAAAAGTTTTGAACAACATACTAGAAAGGTTCAGAAACAAACCCTTTGAAGCACACCTTTAGATTAGAAACTTACAACTCTTTCCACCATTCTGACCTTCTCAGCTTCACTAGTTGCTTCCACTATATTTTTTACAATTTTCTCAATATCTTCAATACATACAGCCTTCATAAACACCAATTCTAATAGTGTTGACATCAATGACAACCACATAACCAAAACATCCAACATCACAATAAAAAAATAAATCACACCATAAAACATGATTTTTTTTTAAAGATATTATCGATATATGCCCCCACTTTAAAGTGGTTGCTAACACCACTATTATGATTAATTACTTTAAATTAGAAAATGTTCAATCCTAAGACATGAGAGCTTCCTTAGAAAGCCCTATGCCAAGTTATATGTTCCCAAAATAAAGCTAAATCATGAAAAAGGAAGGAGAGGTTGCCCCCAAAAACACATAAGTGATCTATGGATTTGGGGTTAGTGTATCTATGCTACAATGTTGTTATAGAGCTTAGAAACGTCATCATTCCCCAAATACTCATATAAATAGAAGAATGACACATAGAGAGAAAAAAAGAAAAAGAAAAATCCTTTCAAGTCAACATAGAAGAGACTTAAATGTCTTGATGCCTTACATGATCCCCAAAAGGAAAACACAAGACAAGTGAAAAAGATAAAATGTTTACGACATATAGAATAATTTAGATACATATAAAAGAATGCACAAAAAGAGAGGGAGATACATCAAATGAAACAAAATGGGGGATTGCATTACACAAATGCAATCACATAAAGAAACATGAAAAATAAAACAAAGCAAAATACTAGTAAGGAACATACGAGCCAACCTATAGTAGGTTGTCCACATCCAAATCTCAAACAGTGTATACAAAAGGCATGTAACTATCCAAAGAGACAAAAACAAGTGTTGAACTAGGACACACACCAAGTTCAAAACTCTTATCATCATTTAGGTTCATGGAAGAAGAGAACAATGAATTCAACTCATTATGTACTTTTTCATCAATCTTTGCAATATCAATGTGATCATCTAAATTAATCACAATAGGAGGTTCAATGATAACGTCCCTCAAATATTCTTGTTTACATTGTGGCAAGGGTATAGAGTCATCATGCATTACTTCAATAAAGTTTATATTTTGATTTTTGATGTTGCTATTTTTTTATTTAGCTTGTAACATATGAACAATAGCATGATGTCTACACCTATACTCTCTATTATTTTGATTTCTCTTCAAGTTGTTGTATTTGTGATTGTGTAGGAGCGTGTTTTTCAACCATAGGTTGCTTTTCTTCCCTTAGGAGAGGAACGAAAGGAACCATAGGAGGTTGTTCAACCACTTTCTCTTTGGCTTTGTAAAAAAAATTGACTTTAGGAGGCACGATGGGATTTTTTTTGTTATCTCGTGGTCTCTTATAGGAAATGGTAGGAGGATTTTTCATAGGATACTCTTGGATATTTGGAAGGCCTTTTGGTTCAATCATTGGTTCATCAAGGATAGGTGGCTCAATCATGGGTTGAGGAATATTTATAAGTGATAATTTTGCTATGTGCTTTACCTTAAACTTTTGATATTCTTTGAAAAAGTAGTCCTCACGAGTTCTAATAGGTTTAATAGGCTTGGTCCAAAATAAATTCAATGAAAAGTTTCCATGGGAAGACACATGATTAAATACACTATGATGTACACTAAATATTTCATTTCCAAAGGGAAAATTTAAACATTTATGCAAAACCAATAGGATGACATTGATGGAGCAAAGCCATGGATAGCCTAACTTCACACGAAATTGGTCTGACAAAAATATGATGGTGAATGAGATACTTAATGTTTTCAATTTGGCCTTTAGAGGGAGATTTATCAATCCCATCATAGGATAAGAAAAACCATTATGTGTTTTTGATCCATGTTTTCATTTTTCATATGTATCTTGATAGAGTTCATGCACAAATAGGAATTCTTTAGTGATCACATTCTCTACATAGACAAAATCAATTAATCCCATTACTAGGTTTGTCATTGATTCTTCCAGCTATGTAAAGAGGATCATCGGGTGCATGTTTGATTATGTTATTTGTGAGAAAGAAATAACAAGGGGAATTCATTCCCTTATGAGGCTTAGCTTCAATAAATGACACTAATTTAACCACTTCATCTATATTTTCATATTTTATGTTTTCATCATCCACGTCAACATCCATCACATCATTCTTTATTTCACTAGCTTTGACAAATGAAATAGTATGTTTTGGCATGATATTTATAAATTTTTGTAATTTTTTGTTCGGAGGAGCTACAAAATTATTACCTTGATCATTCATACCTCCAATTTGAAGATTAGAATCAATGAGGTCTTACACAAGATGTTTAAGATGCTTACAGTATTTTGTGTCATGTCAATTTTGTCAGTGGTAATGGCAATAAGAATTTTTTCTATAGTTTGTAGGTAATATTTTATTACGTTTAGGAGTTCTGATAGGAGGTAAGGAAAGGATATTCTTTTCCAAGAGCTACAACATGATATTATGAAGGGTGTCAGGTAGAGGGGTAAATTTTCTATTCCTATCCCCAAAGGAAAAAGGATTTGTCGTTATTTTAGCAGATACTTGGTTATCCACTTGTTAATTTGATTGAGGGGAATTAATTTGAAAAACTCCCCTATTGTTTTTTTTGAAAGGTTGGTAAGCATTTTGAGGTGCGGATTCAGAATTTTCAAGACGACTAGGGGGATTTTTAACATCATGACCATAAGCTAAATTTCGATAATCACAAAGGGCTATACATAACTATGTAAAGGATGGGAATTTCAACATCTTGAGTTTGGTTTGGATATTTCTTTGTAAATTGGCAATAAACATTCATTGGAGGTCGACATCAGGAATCTTAATATTTATTTGTGACCCATATTAAATTATCTAGGGTCATATTGGGACCCATGTGAGTGTGGAAGTGGTTGTAAAAGGCATAAATAATCTCATTGAATGAACCAATTGAGTTATATGGTAAGGAGAAAAAATACTCTAAAGCAACATCCTTTAATGACCTAGGGAATAGTTTAGCTAAGAGCTTACCTTCAAAGATGAAATCACATCGGGTTGTATAAGAGGAAACATGGCTAACAAGATCTCTTTCCTCACAATATTTCTCAAATCTAGGAACTTATATACCTTGTGGCATTTTTGTTCTCAGTATCTCTAGGGATATCAAGTTGGTTTTGATGTATTGTGAAGGTTGACCATTATTTTTTTAATTTAGGATGTTAATTTGTTGTTGAAGGGCTGACATGTTTTGCAAAAGTGTGTTAATGATGGAATCATTGTTGGTACAATAAGGTGGAGTGGTGTATGTATTCAAAGGGAAAGTGAATTGTAAATTTGTGAGGGAGGATGGTTGAGGAGATATAGTATTTGAATGTAAAAATCTAGAAGGATTCCCTATGGAAATACCTAAGGAAATATTGAAATTGCTAGTAGGTTGAATGGTTGTGGTAACTTGAGTAATAGTGTATGTAGGAATGGAAATGGGTATTATAGAAGGAGGAATTGAAGCTCCACCTTGGCTTTCAGTATACCCCAAAGCTTGAGTACAAATAGTCAAGGTAGGGATATTGTTAACATCATGCACATTTGTTGTAGGAGGGGAAGTCATGGGAAATGAGGTATGCATGCTATGATCCATAGGGGGTTGATTATCAACACTATTATAAAGAGAGTTAGAAAACACAAGATCCATGGTGTATTGTGGGATGAAATGAGTCTCGAACTATGTCTTGCAATAGTATTGCTAATAAGACACGAAATTATAAAGCCCATACAAGTTTCAAAAGCTCAACACCAACCCAAATTGGAAAGAAGGTAAAGTGCAATGCAATGACCTAGAATGCAATGTGTAAATGCAATTTTTAGATTCTAAACAAGGTAATTTTATGATTACACTATGAAAAAACCTAAAAATTATCTCTTGTAAACACAATTTTGAAATTACACAATGCACTAAATTATCAAATTAAGCTAGATATGATCAAATTGATGAAAATAAAATCTACAAATAAAAACAAAAATATGAAAGAAGCAAACAAAAGTGTAGAGATGGATATTTCAATGCCTAGAATTTCAAGTTATGACCTAATTAGGGACTCATTTTCCCTAGGGTGAATGGGTCCTAGATTAGGGTTTTGAAATAGAATTTTATAGATTTTTAAGTGTTTTCCAATGGTTTTTAGATTCACATTTATTAAAAGTTTCAGTTTTAGTTTTATGTGAATTCAATGTGGAATGCAAGTGAAAATTATTACAAAATAACAACCTAGAAAAGCTAGTATGATATGTAATTTTTGTTTCAATTTTCAAATCCAAGTTGATATTGAAATGACATGCAAGATGACTGATTTTTTTATATTTTTTAGATTTAAAGAATGAAAATAATGCAATCCTAAAACCCTAGATGAAAAAAAAAGTTGAACAAAAATTGGACACCCTAAATGAGACCTAATTCAATTTAAATGAGCACAAATGAATGCAAGATCTAAATCTAGGATGAAAATGGACTCCAAAATTAGAAAAATACATTGCTTTCACGTTGGATTCACCAAAATGAAACAAAGAAAATTAAGGTTTTTTGGATGATGATGCACCTACATTTCCTCTAATTTCATTCAAAATGCAAGCTATAATATGAAAATGAGTAATAGTGATTAAATCTAATTGAAACAATAATGAAAAGGGAGATCTAGAGAGGGTCAAATGTTGTGTACCTATTACCAAAGTTGTTTTTTCAGTCCTCACTAAGGACTCATTCACCCTATGGCGAATGGGTCCTGGCTAGGGCTCCAAATTTGTTTGGGTTTTGTTCTCCTATGTCTGCACTCCCAAATTCTAGTTGGTCACTACTTGAAAGCCGAAAATAAATCCTATAGATCAGTTTTAGTGATTTGACAACTTTTCTTGCAGATTTGACAACTTTGAAACCTTCTTCAATTTTTCTCATCAATTTATCTTCAACCTAAAATCTGCAATCGCACATCAAAAGATGAAAACTGTTTTTTGTTAAGGAATAAGGGTTTTCCTTGGTCAAACCCTATTTTGGTAATTAAAATTTGAAATGAATAAAAGCATGAAAGGAATGATGATTGAACAAATATAATGCCACAACTCACTAATCCTAAATTGAAACCTTAGAGTACAAATCTGCAAACATACATGAAGAGGCCTTAATGAATGTAGATCTTGATCATGAAACATGATGTGAAATAATTCCTTTGATATGATTGATTGATATTGAAAACTACATCAACATATTAGCTCACAAAAAATGCATGATGCACTAAATATTTGACATGATGAAATGAAAATTGATTGCTGCAATAATATTCAATAATCTACCCTTGAATTCCTTGAAAATTCTCTTCAATGCTCTCTTGATCATAAGTTTGATATTAGGAATTGAACACTTGAAATATTTCTTAGATGAAACTATGTGAAATAACCTTGTATTTATACCTGTCTTAACATTAATTCCAAAAATTCAAATACCACAAGTCGACATTGAATTATAGATTTAAAATCATTAAAATACCACCAAAAGCATATTTCAAAGAGGGGTCCTAGGTCACTTACCTAGGACACACATCGAACAAGGTGAAATTTTATGCAAAAATAGGGTCCTAGGACTAAGTGAGGACCCATTCACCATGTGGTGAATGGGTCCTAGGTCAGCTACCTAGGACACACATCTTCCAAAGTTGAGTGTTATGAAATGGAATTTATGAATGTGAGGTTTTATCTCTCATAATTTTGAAGTAGGCTTGGATTTGAATTAAATGGGTAAATTAAGGAAAATTATCCTCAATTAATTAATAAAGCTCTAGATTAGTGTGAAAGTAGAAAAAGGTACACCTTACAACACCCTAGATAAGGCACAATTAGGTCCATTTAATCTAAAAGGGCCCTAAACTTAATGTGAATATGAGAAAAATATTACAATCCTAAATTAAGGAAACTTTAAGCTCATATTATTAATTATTTATAAATTAAGTCTGAAAAAGGGATACTTTTTCCTACATTACAAGTATATATATCAGAGATTTATTGAAGAAATCAAGACCTATTCATCATTTCAAAGTCTTCATGCATCATGCATGTTTTTGGAGCTAACATTGTGATGTAGGTTTCAAGATCAAGTCAAGTACTCAAAGCATTATCTCAAGCATCAAGATCCACATCCATTGAATCAATTTCATACAAGTTGCAGACCTTCTAAGATCTCCATTACCAGTTTTCTTCAAGGGTTTGTTGAGTGGTAACATAGATTTTTTCATTATTCATTCCCTCTTTCACACTTTCATACTTTCATTTCAAGGTTTGATTACCAAAATGGGGTTTGACCTAGGAAAACCCCCATTCACCAAAAACAAATAATTTTTCTCTCTTTTGTGTGTGATTGTAGACTTGGGTTGAAGAAGAATTGAAGATCTCTTAAAGTGCAAGATTGGAAAAGTTTTCAAAGTTGCAAATATTATCAAAGTTGTCGTCAAATCATAGAATCTAACATACATATCTGATTTCCAACTTTCTAACACTAAAACTTAGACAAATTAGAAACTACAGATTAACACCAAAGGCTTTCAAAAGATTTCTTTAAACCCTGACAAAAGAAACATTCACCCATGAGTGAATTGTTGGAATAATGGATGCACAGGTGTCCTTGATGAAGCTGCAGTCTTCAATGGAGGACCTTTGCCAAGAATAAATATTCAACCACACAGAAAGTATGATAATGGCATTCAAAAATAGAGATTCCATTATAATGATCTAGATTGATTGATTGATATTTTATAAAGAGTACATATGCCTGATTATATAGGCAAGTGCAAAACCTAGAATGAAAAGGATGTTGCCAAGTGTTCAAAGCACACTTCATGTGACAACAAGAAACCCTAACCAACTACTTAGGGAATGATAACAAGATGGAGATAAGTTCTAGAAAAGACAAATCATCTTCTAGAAGGGAATCTTATCTCAAAAACATTATTAAATGCAACCTAGGACTAATATGATTAATTAAGACCTAAGTTAACTTATGCTAGTGTAATAAATAATTAATTACACTAACACCCCCCATAAGTGAAACTTAGGGAGGAACATAAAATGAAATGATTATGCATGATGATTATGGGTCTCGACTGATGGCCATTTTAGGTACCCATGTACATAGAATTAAAATGCAACTAATCTCCCTCAAATGGAGAAAAAAAGAGGAAAAATGATGGGGAGTCTTATCTTTCAAGAGAAATATTGCTCTTCCCAAGACCTATTCTCTGGTATTCCTAGGGTATTCCTCTCTACCCTACTAAAGGATCTCTCCTAAACCCCTCTCACCTCATAAGACTCTCCACCAATTTCAAATTCTTCACCATTGCTCTCAATTCACCACTAAGCTTCCCTGGGCTCCACACTGACCCAAAGTGTCCTAACCACTCCAAGGGCTAGGAAAGGGTATTATCAATATCCCCTTGTTGATTTTACTCCTCATGGATCCATCTCATAGGATTCTTTCACCTTGTACCCATCACTTTCTTGAAAAACCCAATTTTAGGCCTTGTAGCCTTTTGTCCAATTAGGCCTCCTAGAACCCGTTTTCTTGTCTTTTCTCAAAACCGGTCTTAAAAACCCCAAAATATTTTTGTATATTATTTCTATTGGTACCCTAGGCTTCAATATTTACCAGGTTTTTAGTCCCTTTAGCATCTGTACATATGACTATCGTCATACCCCCTATTTTCAAGGGTTTATAGGGTTTTGGCTCCTTTTTCCAACTTTGTGGGCTTCAATGACTCCTCAACTTGCCTCCTTGCACTCACATGTCTAGAATACATGTTACCACACTCTAATGATCTTTATTGGCACAAAATAATCCATTTATCAACTTTCTTTACTGCTATCCTCTCCAAGCCACTAGCCAGAATGCACTTCCACTCGCCTAGTACTTGATGGTTAGATCGCCTTCCCTGCAAACCAAGACCCCAAAATATGTATGTACACTATTTACACAGTCCAAAACATGATTCCAAGTGGCCATGAGAGGAAATACATGGGAAGTAAATTGGGACTCATTATTTACAAAACTACCTAAACCGACAGTGAGACCAAGAACACCCAAAAACTATAAAATGTTAACTAGTCGATTTAAATGATTAATATAATGCTACAAATAGAAATTAAATGTCATCAATGAAAGACTCAAAGCATCAGATAAGTCCTTACAATCCATTCTTGACTGGATGAAGTCTCAAACACAAAAATTCACTCAAAACTTGTTGATTTCCAATCACACAATGTGCTCTCCAAGTCTCAATTCGTGAAAATGAACTTCCAACCCAGGTATTAGGGTTTTTATGAACTTACATACCTTTCTCACATGTTCTAGGACCCTTGGGTCTGGTTTAGAACATCTTTAATGCTATTTTCCATCTTTTGGACATGTTTCCAAGACAACTTTGTCAAAATGCTGAAATTGTCAAGATTTGCCTAGGAATCATAAAGTTCATGAATCTAAGAGAAACCTACTCTAACACACTCTTAAAAAAAACCTAGAGAATTTAAATCATAGTCCTTATTCCCTTGGTGGTTGGCTAGAACCACCTACAAGACAAAAATCACTAAGATCTTCCAAAAGACCTTTAAGGTGCTCCTGCACCATTCTCCCCCTGCAACAAAGAAGTTAAGGAACCTATGGTGTCCAGAGCTCCTCACTAATTCCATGCTTCTTAAAGTCACCTTTTGCTATCCAAGTAGCCTCTGACTCTGGTTGATGTCTCCACTTCACTAGTTGCTCCATGTATGTCTTATGCCTAGTCTTCTTCTTCACCCTTGAGTCTAAAATCTTGTCCACTTGTGGGATGATCTGATCTGGTACCTTGAGTGCTTCCACACCCTTGCTTATCTCAGCATTGTACTATTCTTCATCCACATTTGGTCCTTTATACTTCAACAATTCCTTCACATTGAAGATAAGAGAAATATACATCTCCTTGGGTAACTCCACCTTGTATGCATTTGACCCATACTTAGCCAACACTTTACATGGCCCTATCCTTTTCATCTATAGCTTGCTTGGTATGACTTTCTATAACCTTCCTTTGTTCAAGTATACCATCACCAAATCACCTATTGCAAATTGTAGATCTCTCTTCCCTTCATCTCTTTTAGCTTTCAACTTTTGGTTAGCCTCTATCAATGTCTTCTTTACCTACTCATGAACCTCTCTCATTGACTGAGAAAAATCATCAACATGACCATTGATTCCTTCATAACCTTTTAGATCTCTAAGCTCAAGTACACCCCTTGGATGTAAGCCATATACTATCTCAAATGGACTCTTACCCGTAGTCCTATTTGTGCTATCATTGTAAGCAAACTCTGCTTGTGGAATCACTTGTTCCCATCCTTGTCCATACTCCTTAGTTAAGCATCTCAACAAGTTCCCAAGTACCCTATTGATCACCTCTGTCTATCCATCCATTTGAGGATGATATGCTGAGCTATGAGACAAGTTGGTTCCTAGCCTCTTCCAAAGAGTTTTCCAAAAGTGTCCCATAAACTTAACGTCTCTATCTGCAACTATGCTCTTTGGTAACCCATGTATCCTCACTATCTCCTTGAAGAATAGGTGTGGAATATGACTTGCATCATGTGTTATTTTGCATGGTATGAAATGGCTCATCTTTTTGAATCTATCCACTACAACAAACACACTGTCCAAACTAGTCGGTGTCCTAGGTAGACCTACTATGAAGTCCATGCTTATGCATTCCCATTGTCTATTTGGAATGGGTAATGGCTGATAAAGAGCTGCATTTGTTTTTGTTCCCTTTTCCTTTTCACATAGTCCACATTTCTCTACATACCTTCTTACATCTCTTTGCATCTTAGGCCACCAATAGAACCTCTCCACTAAGTCTAGTGTCTTGTTCAAACCAAAGTGACCACTCAAACTGCCATTATGCTTTTCTTGGATTATATTCTCCCTAATGGAACCTCTAGGAACACACAATTTCTTCCCCCTAAATAATAAACCATTTTTCAAGGTGTAATCAGCATATTCACTATGAAAATGGTTCTCCAAATCAGTACATACCTTGTATATTTCTGAGAAATCAGAATCTCCTTCATATAGATCTTTGAATACTTCAACCCTTGTGCTTTGTAGTTATATCTCTTGTATAGTAAGAAAAATCCTACTAAGAGCATCAAAAACCTTGTTGTTCACCCCCTTCTTATGCTTGATGGTAAAGGTGTATGATTACAAAAACTCCATCCACTTGATATGCCTCAAACTGAGCTTCTCTTGAGTGTTGATGTAACTTAAGGCCTGATTGTCGGTGTATACCACAAATTATTTTGGCAATAGGTAGTGCCTCCACTTCTTAAGAGCCTACACCAAAGCATATAGCTCTAAGTCATAGGATGAGTACCTAGACTTTTCTTCATTCAACCTTTCACTAAAGAATGCCACTAGCCTTCCTTATTGACTTAGGATAGCTCCTACTGCTATGTTACTTGCATCACATTCTACTATGAATGGTTTGTCAAAAGTTGGTAAAACTAGGATAGGTTGGGTAGCTATCTCCATCTTCAACCTTTCAAATCCTTCATTGGCTTCTTTGGTCCACACAAACTTTGTTTTCAGTCCTCCTTTAATGGTGTCAAGAACCGGTGCACAGATTTCACTAAACCTTCTCACAAATTTCCTATAGAACTGAGCTAATCCATGGAAACTCCTAACTTTTGTCCCTGTCTTGGGAGTAGGACAACTAATAATGGCTTCCACCTTGCCTTTGTCCACCTTCAAGCTCCCTTGGGAGACTACAAATCCTAGATAGACCAATTCTTGCTCCATGAACTCACTCTTTCCAAGATTTACGGTGAGCTTATCCTCTTGAAGTTTCCTCAACACAAGTTCTAGGTGTTTCATATGTTCTTCTTTTGTTTTGCTAAAGATGAGAATATCATCTAGGTAGACAACCACAAAGACTCCAATGTAATCCTTTAAGACCTCATTCATCACCCTCATAAAAGTGCTAGGTGCATTTGTAAGCCCAAATGACATCACTAACCATTCATACAGCCCTTTTGTGGTTTTAAATGCTAACTTCCATTCATCTCCCTCTTTCATCCTAATCTGGTAATAGCCACTTTTCAAATCAATTTTGGAATAGTACTTAGCACCCCCTAAATAGTCCATTAAGTCTTCTATCCTAGGAATAGGAAACCTATATCTAATGGTTATCCTATGTATTTCCATAGAATCAGTACACATCCTCCACTTACCTCCTTTCTTAGGTGCCAACACCACTGGAACATCACATAGACTTATGCTCTTTCTGATCAGCCCTTGGTCCAAAAGTTCTTGAACTTGCCTTGGTATCTCCTTATTCTACTCCGGTGTCATCTTGTATGCAGCCTTGCTAGGTAGTGTTGCTCTTGGTATAAATTCTATTTGATGACTGATTGCTCTCTTAGGTGGTAGTGTAGCTAGTGTACCTTCACAAATAATGTCCTTGAACTGATCCAATCGTTGCTTCACTTCTGTTGTCATAGGTAGTTGATTAGGTAATCCATATTCCTTTGGCTTCAACATGATTGCATAAGCCACTCCTTCTTCCTCCTTCATGTCCTTTAGGAATTCCTTTCCACTCATCAAAATTGCACTAGATTCTGCCTTTTCCACTGTGTTTTATTCTATCAAAGACTGAATTTTGTAAGTCACTCCATCCTTCTTGAATGAGTACTTATTCTCCTTGCCATGGTGTATTGCCTCCCTGTCATATTGCCATGGTCTTCCAAGCAGCAAATGGCATGCATCCATTGGTAACACATCACATAATATCTTGTCGTGATACTTTCCTATAGAAAACTCAACCCAAACTTGTTCATTGACCAATATATTCTACCCTTTGTTCAACCAAGTAACCTTGTAAGGACACACATGAGGTATCTTGATGAGTTTCAACTTTTGTACTACCTCCTCTGAGATGACATTATCAATAGACCCTGAATCTATGATGACCTTGCAAACCTTACCTAATATCTTGCACTTGACTCTAAAAAGAGCTCTCTGTTGTTTGTGTTCATCCTCGGTAGGTGCTTTGATCAAAATCCTCCTCAACATGAGACTTTCTCCCTTCTCTGAATCCAAAGTTACCTCTAAGTTCTTGGAGCAATCCTCTTCTTGGACATATGTAATCTTCCTCTCACCTTGTGAAGATGCTGGCTTGTCTGGACACCTATAAGCCGGATGACCCAACTGTCCACAATTGTAGCATTTCATGGAAGCAAAATGAGAGCTTCTCCCAAAGCCTCCTGATCTGCCTCTTCCACCATTTGAAGAGCTTC
Source organism: Sequoiadendron giganteum (assembly GCA_007115665.2). Taxonomy (NCBI): domain Eukaryota; kingdom Viridiplantae; phylum Streptophyta; class Pinopsida; order Cupressales; family Cupressaceae; genus Sequoiadendron; species Sequoiadendron giganteum. The sequence goes on from CM021106.1 coordinate 279,477,053, forward strand.
TACCTCTATATCCCCCTCTACTATTTGACTCATGAGATTTTTCACCAACCTTAGAATCTCCTTGGCCTTTGTTATCATTGTTCCTTCTACCATAACCTCCTCTATGTCCACCTCTAGGATCTCTACCTCTTCCTTTACCCTTGGTATTGGAATCTTGTTTCTTTTTCAGTTTATCTTCCACTTTAATAGCCATTTGATAGCAGCTATGGAGGTTAGTAAGTGTAAAGAGACTCAACTCCTCTTGTATGTTCCATCTAAGGCCATTCAAATACCTAGCCACCTTAATGCTTTCAATTTATTGCACTCTAGACCTAAGGCTTAGTTTCTAGAACTCCTATGTATAGGAAACTACATCTAAGTCCCTTTGTCTGAGATTGTGCCTCTTCTTATGCAATTGGATATCATAGTCCTCGGGTAGATAGTTCTCCTTCACTTTAGCCACCATAGTTTTCCAACTTCCTATGGGTTTCTTGCCTCCATTCTCTATTTCATCTTGCAAGAACTTCCACCAAGTTAATGCTTGTCCTCTTAGCCTTGATTTGGCTATCTTCACCTTTTGTGCCTCAGTAACACCATCACACTCAAAGTGATTCTCCATTCCCTCAATCCATTCTATAACTAACTTTGCATCCATTCTTCCTGTGAAAATAGGAATGCCTTCTAGTGCCTTGCCACTCAATACCTTCAACGCTTCGAGGAAAGGTTCCTCTTTTAATGGAGGGTCAAGTTCTAGTTCTATGTCTTCCTCAATATGATCCTTACCCTTGTCTTTAACCACTGCTAACTGTACTTTCATCTTGCTTGCAGTCTCTACCACCTCTTCTAGTTTTTGTTTCATTTCTTCCGCAAATTATTCAAGTTGTCTATTATTTTCTTGTTGCTTTGTCAAATATCTTGCCAATTCTGTATTGGTCACCATGGTGTTCTCTCCTATGGATTCTTTTCTCTCTGACATATACTTCTCAATTCCCAAGCCTTTTATGGCTCTGATACCAATTTGATGGGGAGTATTATCTTTCAAGAGCAATCTTGCTCTTCCCAAGACCTATTCTCTAGTCTTCCTAGGGTATTCCTCTCTACCCTACTCAGGGATCTCTCCTAAACCCCTCTCACCTCATAAGACTCCACCAATTTCAAATTCTTCACCATTGCTCTCAATTCACCACTAAGCTTCCCTGGGCTCCATACTGACCCAAAGTGTCCTAATCACTCCAAGGGCTAAGGAAAGGGTATTCTAACTATCCCCTTGTTGATTTTACTCCTCACTAATCCATCTCATAGGGTTATTTCAACTTGTACCCATCACTTTCTTGAAAAACCCAATTTTAGGCTTGTAGCCTTTTGCCCAATTAGGCCTCCTAGAACCCGTTTTCTTGGCTTTTGTCAAAAATGGTCTTAACAACCCCAAAATATTTTTGTAGATTCTTTCTAGTGGTACCCTAGGCTTTAAAATTTACTAGGTGTTTCATCCCTTTAGCATCCGTACATATGACTATTTTCATACCCCCTATTTTCAAGGGTTTCTAGGGTTTTGGCTGCTTTTTCCAACTTTGAGGGCTTCAATGACCTCCTCAACTCGCCTCCTTTCACTCACATGTCTGGAATACATGTTACCACACTCACATGCTCTTTATTGGCACAAACCAATCCATTTAGCAACTTTCTTTACTACTATCCTCTCCAAGCCACTAGCTAGAATGCACTTGCACTCGCCTAGTACTTGATGGTTACATCTCCTTCCCTAAGAACAAGACCCCAAAATCTGTATGTACACTATTTACATAGTCCCCAACTTGATTCCAAGTTTCCATGAGAGGAAAGCCACGGGAAGTCAAGTGGGACTTATTATTTACAAAACTGCCTGAACCAGCAATGAGACCAAGAACACCCAAAAACTACAAAATGTTAACCAGTCAAGTTAAATGATTAATCTAATGCTACACACAGCACTTAAATGTCACCAATGAAAGACTCAAAGCATCAGATAAGTCCTTTCAATCCATTCTTGACTGGATGAAGGCTCAAACACAAAAATTCACTCAAAACTTGTTGATTTCCAATCACACAATGTGCTCTCCAAGTCTCAATTCATGAAAATGAACTTCCAACCTAGGTATTAGGGTTTTTCTAACCTTATATACCTTTTTCCCATGTGCTACGACTCTTGGGTCAGGTTTAGAACATCTTAATGCTATTTTCCGTCTTTTGGACATGTTTCCAAGACAACTTTGTCAAAATGCTCAAATTGTCAAGATTTGCTTAGGAATGCATAAATTTCATGACTCTAAGAAAACCCTACTCTAACACACTCTTATAAAAAACCTATGGACTTTACATCATAGTGATTATTCCCTTAGTGGTTGGCTAGAACCACCTACAAGCCAAAAATCACTAAGATCTTCCAAAAGACCTTTAAGGTGCTCCTACACTAAAAACCAAGTGGGAAGAAAACCCCTCTCCAAAAAAGGAGATAAAATGCAAAAGGTGATGATTGGAGTACTCAACATCATCCCCCCAAGGACAAAAATCATCACATGGATACAATACAATCAATTTCCCCCCCATAGGAGGGAAATAGAGAGACAATATAGCCCCCCCAAAAATTGTGATCACCTGCAAAAAAGGTAAGTGTATGTAGACAAAACATGATCCAATGTTGACAAACAACTTGTCTCCCTTTCAGAAGAAACAAAACCAAGTGCAAGTGCAGAGATGCTTCCCATTCCAGATAGGAATTGAAGGAAGGAAGGATGTATATGAATGTTGATGATGTCTCTGAAAGCTGCTCATGTGTCTCCTTGCCTGATGAAGATGAGGATGCCACAGCCCACTTAGGTACATACCTAATAAATATAGAAGATGACAAATCAAGATGATGTAAAAACTGATGTTGAACATAATCCAAAGACTGCATTATGATGTTCCTTCCATAGAAGAAATAGATGAAGACTTGATTTCCCCACCATAATGAAGTGTCCTCAAAACCACTGAGAGAAGACTGAAGCCAATCCAATGGTAGATGCAGAAGAAACTCTGATGAAGATGGAGGATGTCTCATACATGAAATCTTTGAAGAGAAACCAAGTGCCCCCAAGATAGTCTTAGGATTCCCAATTAAGGTTGAGATAATGAAATGTGGAGACTCAAGGGAAATCTCCAAAGTAGGATCTGAATAGAGGAGTGATATCCCCTCAAGAATGTTCTCCAAACCTATAGAAGTAGCCAAGTCAACAATCCTTGAAACGAAGCCATCCTGTGATGTCAAGTTTGGAAAATGGAGTGTGTCCTGATGAATGATGATGATGGAAGCCTCAATCAATGAATCTGGACAAGGAATCATTGAATGTGAAGGGATACCAATAGCCACTAATGGAGAAGAAGGATCATCTAAAGCAACCTTGCCAACCTCTTCGAGAGATTCAAGGCAATCCAAACAAACAACCTCCTGCATAACAGTATTATCATGGGATGCTTGATCTGAAATCTGACATTCTGAATCATGACCATCAGGGAAGGGTGGAGTATCTGAATCTCCATATATCTCCCAAATCTTAGTCCAAAGGATGTGAGGACTATCACAATGATCAATAGATTCCAAAACATCACAATCAACTTGCATTGAAATGATCTCTAAGATAGTGTATCTACTGCAACTCCAAGAAAACTCATGAATACCTTCACTCGGATGGGGAACTATACCAAAAAGATGTGGCAACAATGCAATTGATTGGAGATGGTGGATGATCCCATCCCACCATTGTTTATAGTTTCCCGTGTGCAACATAGTCAAAGAAGGATAATATGCAAGCCCCATAATCTACAAACAAATTTCTCTAAAATTACAAATACAATGACCTTTAGCAATAAATAGAAACTTCCAAAACTGATATGCAACTGAAGTGATGCCACCCAAATCAAAAAACCTTTTCCCAAGCATCAGGATATCCATGTTATTGAACAAATGCACCAAATTGAAAAAACCCAATGCAAGAGTAATTGGATCTGAAATTGATCAAAGTGAATGGAATGATGAAAAAATCTCTGAATCACCATCCTGATGCTACTGGAATCACTGAATTTCGATCAACAGTTGCAAATATATGAGCCTTTATGTCCAGAGAGGAGGGTTGAATTCAGTTGACTGTAGAATATTCTGACAGAGAAATTATGCAAAATAGATTGTACCACTAGAAAGCAGACCAAATCCTCTTTCCGACGATATCTCGTTTGTTGAATTTCGACACCATGGCGCGAAGATATGGCGATTTGAAAAAATCTGCCCTATTAGGGCTTGCAGTCTAAACAGGCACAAAAATTAAGCACCTAGGGGCAAAAAAAAAAAAGCCCTTGGTCATTGATTGGACCGCGGGCATAATACCTATAAAGAAAAAGCACCCCTAGATCAGGGGGTGTCAGAGCAGCACTGTGGTGGTCGATTGGGCAGCGCGGTCGGTACAAGGTGGAGGCACCGCTGAGAACTTAGCAGAGCCCTAGGATCTCCACGTGACCACTGCGGTGCTGACAACAATGGCGGTGGGAAGCCAGAAAGGCTTCAGTTGGCAGGAGAAGTGTTGCTGATGGGAAAGAGCCAGAGAACGGTGGCCGGTGGGGTCAACCGGATAGGTGACCGGGAGAAACACCGGTGAAAGCGATGGGTTTGTAGAAGACACCAACAGATGTGACGGCGGGGCCCGCCAAGTGGACGACAAACCTGTACTTCACCCCCTGCAAGAAATGAATGCAGCCGACCAAAGAAAATCTGTAGACTTTTAAAACAAACGACCCCCCAAATATATTTTTTTTGAATAATGCTAAAATAGCAATTCAAAAAAAGAATGCCGATAGATTTTAATATAGTCTGTGGATTTAAAAATCAAAACCTTATGCCGACTGTCAAATAAAATACCAGGTCAACCGCAGATGAAATTTTTATAGAAACTATAGAAAAATTTGTCCGTTTTTGAAACTAAAAATTGCCCAATGACTTAAAACAAAATTTCCATGATGGAGGACGGAAAGGGGAAATTTTATTTCTGCAAAAACTATACGGATCGTACAAAAATGCAAAAAACCCTAGATACCTCAAATGGCTCCCGGTGTGAATATGTCCAAATTGGACGAATGGGCAGGTGATCTATAGGTTTTGAGGCCTTCTGAGCGCAATGGAGAGGCCGGATAGAGCCTAATTTGCACCAAAAAATAGCTTGGTCTTTGGGTGGAACCAACTAGCTTGCAAGATAAAACCCTCAAGCCTGCAAAGAATCTCACTAGCCAAAATTTCTTGATCCTGGGATGAACCTTCACTAGAATTGCTCTGATACCATGTTGGAATAATGGATGCACATGTGTCCTTGATGAAGCTACAGTCTTCAATGGAGGACCTTTGCCAGGAAGAAATATTCAACCACATAGAAAGTATGAAAATGGCATTCAAAAATAGAGATTCTATTATAATGATCTAGATTGATTGATTGATATTTTACAAAGAGTACAGATGCTTGATTATATAGGCAAGTGCAAAACCTAGAATGAAAAGGATATTGCCAAGTGTTCAAAGCACACTTCATGTGACAACTAAGAAACCCTAACCAACTACCTAGGGAATGATAACAAGATGGAGATAAGTTCTAGAAAAGACAACTCATCTTCTAGAAGGGAATCTTATCTCAACAACATTATTAAATGCAACCTAGGACTAATATGATTAATTAAGACCTAAGTTAACTTATGCTAGTTTAATAAATAATTAATTACTCTAACATGAATGAGTCTTAGTTTGGCTTAAAATCCTAAGTTTTGGTGACTGGTAAACACCTTTCCGTCCTTCTTAGATCTGCAATTGGTTTTTTGGTTTTGCTAATACTGAGTTCAATATTGTTGTTTCAACTTTGAATTGGTATAATTTGGCTGATTTTCTATTTTTATTTTTTCTCCCAAAAGTGTTGTTTGAACCTGACCCTCATTCTTGAAGCATAAATAAATATGAAGATTCTCACATCGAGTTGATTCACCTAAGGTTTGTTAGTCAATTCTTTGTGGGGATATGATTTCCTAATGAAATAGAGGAAACTAGGTCCATTGTTCATCAATTCATTTTTGAACCCCTCATAAAACCATATTTTTCTCCATTTCATTTTGGTGAACCTTACTTTTGAGCATCACAAATTTTTGATTTTAGAGTCCTTTGAAACCCTATATCTAGGATTCACATTACTTTTCATTACATTTCATTAATTTTCATCTCATTTAGGGTTGTTTAGTCGCATTATTTTGCATCTCATTTAGGTTTTTAGGCTTGCATTTTTACATGAGTCAAAATCTAGAAAATTCCAAAATCTTAGTCATTTTGCATAGTGTTTACATAACATTGTATGATTAGTCATTTACATCAAAAAATTGAATCAAAATTGCATCTCAAATTAGGTCCTTTTGTTTGTCATTTAACATCATTTTTCACTTGCATTTAGACTTGATTTTATAGAAATGTGAAACTGTAATCACTTGTTTGAAATCAAAATGTGAAAAACATAAAAATCAACTTAGAAACTTGTAAATCAATTTTGAAAAACCCTAAAGTGAGGCCCATTTTCCCATGGGCGAAGGAGTCCCTAATTAGGGATTTTTCTAAATTTTTAAGCATCAAAAATACTATTTAGGTATTTTGTGTTCTTGCATTTAGTTTGTTGTTTCAGTTTCCATAATTTTTGTTTGCTGAAATTATTCATTTTAAGGTTAATTAGACAATTCAATGCATTATTTGAATTCAAAATTGTATTTGAAAGATACCATTTTCAATTTTTACATTGCATAATCAAAAAATTATCTTATTCAAAATATAGAAATTGCTTTTACATACTTGCATTACCTTTTACATTTTATGGTATTTGATTGCATTTTACCTATTATCCATTTTGGGTGCACCTTTGGTTTGTGAAACTTTTATGAGCTTCACAACTTGATATACTATTACCAATACTATCATTAGATTTAGTTTGAAGCTCATGTCATCCCGTGATACATCATTCATTGTGGATCTTGGGTTTTCTAACTCTTTAACTCATAGTAATGACACTAGTCAACCCATTATGGACATGTATGAGCATGAATTTGCAACCCTAATGAAAATTCTCCTGTCACCCCTTTACACTTTAGAAAACCAAAGGCGAAGGCTTAATTCCACTTAAGCCTGCTGCTTGCATTCCACTTGGTGCCTTTTTTGTGTGTTGGTGCAGGAGTTTTTGTTAGGGAAGCCCGCGTGGTGCACATAAATCTGCACAACGTGCTTACATCCCTGGAAAATTCTTGTGACTGGATACTACATAGACATTACACTTTCGATTGGAAGTCAAAGTGTAACACCCTTCTTTGGTTGACCGACCCGAATATGGTCGTTTTTCACATTCTCCTTCATATTCTTAACTCTCTCATTCACTTGGGAATTTGGGCAAGATATTGAATCCATACCTTCATATTTTCTCCACCATTTTCAAGCATTCACAAGATTTGTAGCAGCACCCTTCACTCCATTTCAGAAATCCACTACTCCATCCCTTTTATAGGGCGAGCATAGGACAAACACTGCGGTAATAGAGGTTTGAGTCCCTCTCATTCTCTCCTCTGCAAGCCTTGAGTGCTTTGGATGAAGGTGGTAAGATCCTCTAAACTCTCCTATTTTTTTCAATCGATTAAGCACTCACTACTTTTAGTGTTTTGTGTTTACATAGCTAGTAGTTCCTTTCTTTATCTTTATTCCTATCATTCCAAACTTGGTTGTCTGTGGAGGTGGAAACACCAAGATGGAGGATTGATTGAGGTAGGCCCCTATAGAGTCCCAACAATTTATCCCTTTATTGTGTGTAGGTGGAGAGAGTTTGAAACAAGATGGTGAGGAGGATATTCTATGAGATCATCTTTGTCACCCTCTTAGTAATATACCTCTTTTATCACTTCCGTATCTACTTTTCTCTCTTCTTAGTCTCATTCTTTTCTTCCCAAAACTATTAGACTCGACTACTAGTCCTTTCTCGAGATTCTAACCTCATCTTTCTAGTTCTCTAGCCATACGAATTCTAGTGCACCTATGAGATGTTAGCGCACCACGCTATCATCCCAAAACCACGCTTCTTTCCTCAGATAAAGAGCTGCCTCAAATGTAGAGTTGACTCTAGAAAAGTGACTCATCTGGTCTTTCTGCAATTCCTGGGATCACAAAGTGATCGAAGGACATATAGTCCTCATCATTCTCATCCTTTTCATCCTAACCTTCCTCTAAAATAAGGTAAGTTAGGGCAACCTTCCCACTCTTGGCCTTTTGTGACCTGGGGCCTTGCACTAGTTGGTCCCCCTCTCTTACATTTTGTGAACCCGACGTGAACCATTTTGGTTTCGTTTTGTGATACTGAAAGTTACTTTCCTCGTATCCTTGGAGTGTTGTATGTATGAGTTTTGTGAGGCTCTCACCTCACAACCCAACCTACGACCCCTAATAGGCATAGTTGGAAGGTTCCAAAGTATTGTGTAATTAAACCTTAATTGGGTCACTACTTTATCCCGTAAGCCTTAGAAGGCTCTATAGAAGTACCATCTTGTGTGTGTGATGGCCTCTTTCCTTAATCAACCTATTCCCTCTACACAAACTATGAGTAGTGGTACTAGCATAACTTTCATCTCAAAGGACCTGCATTCTTATAGGAGATCATAGCTCTTCGTAGAAATACCATTCGTAGACACGATGGAATTTTTGTACCTCGTATAGGGAGTATTGTCCTATCAGTCCTTGTTGGACCTAAATCTATAAACCTTAAGTTTGACATCATCCAAGGGCTGCTCTTTAGAATGAAGATAGGTATCCCCTAGCTAGTATCTATGAACACGGTTCCCTCGGTCATACACAAATGTCTGAAGTTTGTTCATGGAGGTTCGATACACATTGCCCATGACACCGACTATAGACCACCAGTTGCACGTGGAAACTATACCTTGGATTACTTTTTGCTTGCCTCTCTTGGTCCTCTCCCACCTAGGAAGGACCTCTTATACCACACATATAAAAACTATAAGGGGTACACTGAGCTGAAAGTGAGATGCCCTCCTTTACCTTATGATATCTTGCATAGAGCTTGCTTAAAGGTTGATAGTGATGCCACAAAGGCACATAGGAGGGAAGAAGGGAAGTGGTCTCAAGACCCTCCTTCCTCTTCTGCTATTCAGCTTGATGCTTCCTCTCACCCTTCTGTGGTACCATATTCTTTTGTCTTGCATTTGCAAGAGAATCCCATGGTGCCCGCTTGGAAAAAGGCCAAGTGTCCTGCATTTGAGCTTCTTGTCTTACCCACGGAGCCTATGCTCATTCGGTATGGAAGAAAGAAGGCCCCCCATGGGGAGTTATCTTTGTATTGACCTCTGTGGCCTCCTACTATTCTTGTTCCTAAAATAGTAAATAAAAAGAGGCTCACCACCAAGGTGTTAGATTTAATTCCTCCCGTCGTTTTTGAACCTATCCCTCCTCCCATTTAGGAGTATGTCCTTCCTTTGGAGATATTCATGGAGGACACTCCCATGGCTGAGCAGGATCCTTTTTTCCCTCTGCAAGTTTTGGCTTCTGGTTCAAAGAGTCATAGAAACAACCTTGCACGTGAGCGTAAGCATCGGTGAAATTCTCTCCTAGCTGAGCAAGCCTCCTTACAGAAGAAGGAGGAGGAGAAGATTGCATCCCCTATTGTATCCTCCCCTTTCCCTCCTTCTTCCTCTAAATCTCTTTTGACTCCCACTGTGAGCACACATGTCCCCGGAAAGGTACAGGTGTTCATTGCTCCTTCTGCGGAGCCATCCCTATTGAATTTCGTTCTGGATGTCTTGTCTTTCCCAAAGCCCGTGGACATGGTGAAAACTTCGGTTGTGTCCACTGCGGTTCTTTCCTCTTCTCCCTTGACACTCCTTGTTTCATCTATGGGGAGTTCACCTCCTCCAATGAAGAAGGTAGAGTGTGGCCCCTCCAGCAATGGAGGACTTAAGAAGATCCCACCTTCTCTGAAAGGTAGCCCCAAATTGACTTGTTCCGTCCTAGTAATGAAACCAATCCCAGCCTCCCCTGATTTTGTCACCGCTCTTGAATCTCTCGGCGAGCCTAGTAGTGAACCTCGGGTGTGAAATCCTCCATTCACCGAGGTGAAACATGGTACTCTTGTTAAATGCATGTTTAACTCGGTGGATGAATTTTTGACCCTGTCAACGATCTTCACTAGGTCGTTGACCCCAGACCCACAAGAGCTAAGAAACAAAGACCTTACGAGTCCCTCTACCTTGGCCCTTGTTGCAAGAGGATTGGAAGCTCATCCCCTTAACATTACACTATTGTAGGCTTGTCATCCTTCCTATAATGATTTGGAGTGGGAAGCTGATGACCTCTTTGTTGACCAGTGTTAGGGGGAGACCCTCTTCTTAATATTTAGATTAGATATGTGTGTGTGTCATGACATGTGTTCCCACATGATCATACTACGTTTTCCTGAATGACTCTCATCCCCCCTATTGGTGCATGGATACAGGTGTGGTGTTTGCATTGTAAACCTTCCTCTATATGTGTTATCATTCTTCCATGTTTGTGATTGACTTTCGGTAAATTGGGGATGATGCAAAGCATCGAGAGCATTTAGGCCTCCTTCCATGTTGACCCAATTTTTATTTTTATTTGTCTTCTATTCATTCTTTCACATCTAATTGGGGATTGATGATCTCTCACCTCTTATCGCAGTTACCTACTATTTATAAATAAAGGCAAATATGACCCCACGAAACTAGATCCCCCTATGCCCTTAGTGTGTGATCTATTTTCTTTACTTTTCTCTTTATCTTTCTCTCACCTTTGCTTCATTTTTCCCTTTCATGTGTGACAACACCTCTTCTACATTACTTGGTCTCTATAAAATGCATTTGTGGCCAAACGAATCTTTTCCCAAAGACCCATTCACATACTTCTTTGTTAAAATTGCATTCTCAACTTGAAACCCTATCAGAATATGTTCCCTTCATCATGGGTTCATAAAGAAAGGACATGGAAACCCTCCTCCAAAGTGGGAATAGTCTTAGTCTTCCCCTCACATGAGCACATCTCCTTCCTTTTGAATTCCTTGGTGAGGAATCGATTCAAGAAGAAAAATATTAAGCTTTTGAATAGTGTGTCCCTTGAGTGGACCCTTCGAAAGGTTTCAACAAGTTCTATGGCATCTAGCTTGGGAGAAGCTTGACTAGACCAGATTCACACCTCGACATCTAGTCTGGGGGCAGTCCAACTAGATCATCCTCACATCCTTATGCCTAGCTTGGGGGCAGCCCAACTAGACTTCACTTTCAAACAATGTGTCCCTTGAGTGGACCCTCCTTCCTTTTGAAGGGTTCTCAAGGGACCCCTTTGAAATTCTTACAACTTAGTGATGGTCTATGTGACTATCTATTCACTGGCCTATTCGATCGCTTCCTGATGTGTTCTATCTATGGGTAAACATGTCACCACCTCTGACTCTGCGGAGTCCCCTTTACTCGGTCTCCCTCATGTGAGAGTTATTGGGGGATACCTTCCTTGTAGGTCTATGAGTTTGTAAGATTCTTTTCTTGGTCTCCCTCATGTGAGAGTTCTTGGAGATTCCTTCCTTCCAAGTATGTGGATCTATAAGGTGCTTTTCTCAGTCTCCCTCATGTGAGAGTTCTTGGGGGATACCTTCCTTGCAGGTCTACAGGGCTGTAAGGTGCTTTTCATGGTTTCCTTCATATGAGAGTTCTTGAAGGATAACCTCCCTTATAGAACCATGAGGCTATAAGATTCTCTCATACTTCAGCTTTGTAATTTCGTGAAACTATGAAGCCTTTTCTTACACTTCTGGGTTTTCCAGACCGTGCTCTGCTTCCTCGTCAGTTTAGGTATACGTCTCTTACTCTGTTACTTCCTTACTACTCTACTTTACCGAAGCACTCACTACTCGTGCTCGCTAAAGTGGGGGAAAAATGTATGAGTGTGAATTTTCTTCCTTAACACAAATACCCCTTTCACCCCTTTACACTTTAGAAAACCAAAGGTGGAGGCTTAATTAAACTTAAGTTTGTTTCTTGCATTCCACTTGGCACCTTGTTTGTGTGTCGGTGGGGGAATTTATATCAACGATGCCTATGCAATGCATAGACATCCATGCGGCATGCTTACATCCCTGGTAGATTCCTATGGTTGGAGACTACAGAGACGTTACACTGTTGATTGGAATTCGAAGTGTTATGCCCTTCTTCAATTGGCTGACCTGAATATGGTTGTTTTTCACATTCTCCTTCATATTCTTCACTCTCTCATTCACTGGGGAGTTTGGGAAAGATATTGAATCCATACCTTCATATTTTCTCCACCATTTTAAAGAATTCACAAGCTTTGTAGCAGCACCCTTCACTCCATTGCAGCAATCCACTATGCCATCACTCCAACAGGGCGAGCATAGGACAAACACTGTAACAACAAAGGCTCGAGTCCCTCTCGTTCTCTCCTCCACAAGCCTTGAGTGCTTTGGATGGAGGTGGTAATCTCCTCTAATCTCTCCTATTTTTTTTGATCGAGTAAGCACTTACTTCTTGTAGTGTTTTAATTTTACTTAGCTTGTAGTTCTTTTCTTTATCTTTATTCCTAGCATTCCAAACTTGGTTGTCCGTGGAGGTGGAAACACCAAGATGGGGGTCTGACTGAGGTAGGCCCCTATACAATCCCAACAATTTCTCTATTTATTATGTGTATTTGGAGAGATTTTGAAGCAAGTTGGTGAGGAGGATATTCTATGAGATCATCTTCATCACCCTCTTGATAATATACCTCTTTTATCACTTTCATATCTAATTTTCTCTCTTCTTAGTTTTGTTATCTGATTCCCAAAACTATTAGACTAGACTACCAGTCCTTTCTCATGATTCCAACCTCATCTTTCTGGTTCTCTGTCTATACGGATGCTAGTGCACCTGTGAGACATCAGCGCGTCATGTTGTCATCCCATAATCATGCTTGTGTCCTCAGACAGAGAGTTTCCTAAGACATAGATTTGACTCTAGAAAAGTGACTTGTCTAGTCTTCCTACAACTCCTGGGATCATAGAGTGATCGAAGGACATATAGTCCTCATGATTATCATCCTTTTCATCCTAGCTTTCCTTTGAACTAAGGAAAGTTAGGGCAACCTTCCCGCTCTTGGCCTTTTGTGAATTGGGGCCTTGTAGTGGTTGGTCCCCCTCTCTTACAGGACCATACCCATGACACTTCATTTCCTATGACCTCCTTACCAACAATTAATATGACTAATGTTGATTTAAGGGTTTCTAATGTCCCTCAAGAGAACCTAAGAAGAATGGATAAATAGTTAGAGAAATTACAAAAAAATTTAAGTTATGAACACATCGTTGGTAGTGCAGTTCCTATCAAAGATAACATTAGGAGAATGATTGATAATGAATAAGGAATATAATTTGAGTACATTTTACGCCACATCATTAACAACAATGTGTTTAAAACTACTAGTTGTGCTCAAGCTTTGGGGTATACCCAAATTCAAGGTGGAAATTAAATTCCTCCTTCCACAACCATAATCTCTATTCCAACATACACTAATCCAATTGTTACTACAACCATACAACCCAATAGAAATTTCCATACTACCTTATGTATTTCCATTGGGAATCCCTCTAGCTTTTTTTATTCAAATATCATATCTCCTCAAGCATCTCCCCTCACAAATTTACAATTCACTTACCCTTTGAACACATATACACCTCCACCTTATTCACCTCCATATTAGAACACAAATAATGATCTTGTCCTTAACCTACTCTTATGAATTATTTTATCCCTCCAACACAAAATTGCTACATTGAATCAAAATCAAAATGGCCAACCTTCACAATATGTCAAAAGAAACCCCTTATCCTTTGAGATATTGAGAAAAAAATAACATAATGTATAGAGATACCTAGATTCGAAAAATATGGTGGGAAAGGAGATCTTGTTAGCCATGTTTTCGCATACACACTCTTATGTAGTGACTTCATTTTTTAGGATAAACTCTTGGCTAAACTCTTCTCTGGATCCTTGAAATTCACTACCTTAGAATGGTTTTCTTCCTTACCAAATAATTTAATATATCCATTTAATGAACTTATTAATGCCTTAATCATTTCCAAGTGCACATGGGTCCTAAGATGACCTTAACATATTTAATGAGATGTAAGAAAAATGATGATGAAAAGGTCACCAAATTTATCACCCATTATCAATTTCATTATTCAAAAATCAATATTAAGATTCCTGATCTTGATCTTCAATGAATCTTCTTTGAGAATTTGAAAAATAAACTTCAAGACAATATTGGGATGATGAAATTTCTCTCCTTCACATAGTTGGGTACTGCCCTTCATGATTACCAAAATTTGGTTAGTAGTCGTGAAGTGAAAACTCCCTCTAGTCATCCCGGAAAATCGGAATCCACACTTCATAACAACTATCAAACATTCAAGAAACAAAATAAGGGTTTTTTACAACTTAATCCCCCTCAACCAACTCAACATGTTGACAACCAAGTGACTTCTATAAATATTACAAGTCCATACACATCTGGGGATAGAAATAGACAATTTACCCCTTTATCAAATACCCTTCATAACACTATGTTGCAACTCTTAAACAAGAATTTAATTTCCTTACTTCCTATTAGAGATCTTGATCCTACTAAGCCTTTACCTTGAAACTATAGATAAAATTCCTATTGCCATTTTCATTGAAAAAATGGACATGATACAAAACATTGTAACCATCTTAAACATATTTTGCAAGACCTCATTGATTCTAATCACATTCAAATTGGTATTTTTAATGATCAAGTTAATAAGTTCAAAGCACCTCCTAACCAAAACTTCCAAATATTTAATAATCCTATGCCAAATCATAACATCTCCTTTGTCAAAGCTAGTGAAACTAAGAATGATGTGATGAATGTTGAAATAGATGATGACAAAATCAAAGAAAATGTGCAAAGTTTTATGGATAAGATAGTTGCAACCATTGAAGATCAACCTCGTAAGGGCCTAACGGAAATTCCCCTTGACATTTCTTTCTCACAACATGACATAATCAAACATGCACCTGATGGTCCTCTTTACATAGCTCAAAGAATTAATGATAAGTCTACTAATGCGATATTAATTGATCCCATTTGTGTAGAGAATGTGATCACTGAATAATTTGTATTTGTGCATGAGCTTTATCAAGATACCCATGAAAAAACCAAAAAAATGGATCAAAACACACAATGGTTTTTCTTGCCCTATGATAGGTTTGATAAATATTCTTTTAAAGTTGGACTGAAAACATTAAATGTCCCATTCTCCATCATCCCATCATCAAACCAATTTTGTGTGAAGTTAGGCTGCCCATGGCTTTGTTGAACACCTGGAATATGGAGAGGGGGAGTTGAATTAATATTCCATCAAATCATTTACATAATATCCATCCAAGTAATAACACCACTCTAACTGTAATAACAAGTGAAAGGATGAAATAAACACAAGATTACAACACACATGAACACTAATTTTTTATGTGGAAAACCCAAAATGGGAAAAAAACAGTGAGGATTAACTCACAACATGATATATCTAGATATAGAATATTACAATGTCTCACTACTAGGACTCGTTGTCCTTGAAGGCTCACTACCTAAAGAAATTTACAAAAATAGAGTATGGAACACTACTCGAGTGAGAACTAAGATAGAATGCACCTTCCTTGTGCTAGAGTTCAGTTCCAATGAATCACTAAATATAAAAATATCTCAATGTAGAACAATTTTGTCTGAACACACATACAATTTCACACATTTGCACCATACAACAATCCATAAACTATCCCTTTGACTTTCACAACTTCATCATATCTTTATATATGTCTTCATGCATCATCATGCACACTAACTATTAAAATATCTTACACACACACATATATATATGTATTGTATACTTTCACATACACTAATTAGGTCAGCCTAATTAGAGTAGCCCTATTTCAAGTCAACACAAACTATATAAGCTTTATCCTTGAAATATATTTGGCATTTTCAATGCATATTTAATATCCTTAACATAAATTCATAATTAGGTTAGCCAGATTTAGACCTAAAACATCAAAGACTTCAAATGTATATGTAATTCACCAAGTGTGTAATTCCATGACTTGTTAACACATTGAATTCTCATTTTGACGACATCAAATAACTTATCTTCAATTTTGCAAGACATAACAATTAATCATGAGAAAATATGAAATCTCCCACATCAATGCACTTATACAGAAACTTATTGTAATCCTTAGAGTAGAAAATTGTTATTCATATCTTCCATACGTTTTTGCATATCATCATAAAAAATCAACATGAGTCTCATAGTCATGGATCTATATGAAAAATCATATAGTGATTTCTTTCTTTGTGGTAGAATATGGATACAAAAATTGACACATTGAACCAATATATAAACATAGTACTATGTACCAACCTTCTACTAATTGTATCTTTCCAACCGTATAACCAAGTCAACTGAAATCTTGTCAATAGATGCAAATGATGTCAAGATAGAACATATTAACAACATCTAAATGAATTTTACAAGATGAGATTATCCAAACAAAAATACCAAATCAACAAACTTCCAGTACCAGATTAGCATAGCTCGAACAATTATTACTAGAGAAAATATTGATCTATACAAGTAATGTGAGTAAGATATGATGATGTTAATGTTAACATCAATGATAATCTTCTAATTTCCAACAATCTCCCACTTTTTCATTGGTGGCTACACATGATTTGAAAACCATCAAGAACAAAAATTATTTTTTTCATCATTTTCCCTTAATGGAATGTTGTTCTCTTCTCTTTCTTTTCACATGCTACTCTTTCCCCCTTTTCCATCAATGGAAAAGAATAAAGTATATTGTATTGTTCTTCCCTTTAAATTTGACAAAATTTCTTTAAACATTTCCCTTTTCATACTTCAATACTCCCCCTTAGGAGTACATCCAAAATATTAACTATGAGTAATTAACCAAAGGTGGTTGTCCCTTCAAGTTTTTCGAGAGTAACTAACCATGAATATTTTATTTCATCCCACGATTTCTTTGCTTTTGTCAAGGCTCTGCCTAGATACTCAAGATCAACTAGGATATCTTTCCCTTCAACCAAAGTTCTTGGAGTGACATTTGAGTTCAAGGTTCGATCAACAAGAGAAAGAACAAAAGAGACAAGTGTGTACTTAATTTCTATTAGGTCTCTAATCTATCCATATTGTTCAATCATTTATCTTTTTTCCTTGTGCTATGTGAGATATTATTCATGTAGCTTTGTCAGAACAAACCAAGTTTGATCATCCCAGTATAGAGTTTTATTTAAAGTGTTAGATTCATGTTTTATGTATGTCTCAATTGTGTCCTTAGCATATTTGAATCTTTGAGTCGCATCAGTCCCTATCCGAAAAAATGAGAATAGATTTCTAGCCTCTTTTTCACAATATTAAACTTCTTTTAGTTTATCAAGTGCATTATTATATGTGGACCTGCATCTTTCTGTAATTTCAAAAAATCCTTTTTCTTTGACCCAAGTAACCATTTCACTTACTTATTGACTTATCAGCTCTTTGAATGAATCAATCAATGTATTTGTGCTTTCCATAATGGACTATGATGAACTAGTGTGTGATTTAGGAACTAACTGAAAATGTACCTTTCTTCTGGCTAGTTGCTTGAGTTTTCTTGGAGTGGGCTCTATTTAAGAAATTAATGCATGAACTTCAGTATATTTTATCTTTTCTCTAGAGATCCCTTCTACTTTTTTATGAATTTCTAGAGTCACTTCTACATATGTTGTGAATCTTGGTCTACTAGGATCTCTATGGTTGTTAATTAACATTTCAATACAACCAATAGCATAATCATTCTCAATATCATAGCCTAGCTCAGGAATCCATATGTTCCTAGTTTCAACTTCCTTGATAATATAATAATTAGTAGATCATATAAATGTTATGTCATTCTTATATCTTGTCACTATTTCTCTTGGAATTATTCACCTTCTATTCATCCTTCTCTATTTTTTCTAGAATATAGCAAGGGAATCACCTTGTGCATACAAATCTCCAATATTTCTAATAATATCTTTGATTTGATGTGAAATTTATTAGGTATTCACCCAAATAACTTCTCCTACAATAGGAACTTCCCTCATAAAGTAAAATATTAAGCATATTATCAAAGTTTCATACCTAAATGTGCAATTCTTCATCTTGATATCATTCAAATTATTCTCTAATATTTGTTGCCCCAAAGCAACTCACAAAGATCATATCTAGTCCTTTTCTCAACCATTTCTAAGGATATTTCAATTGCAGCATCAGAGACATCATTATCACCAAAGATCAAGTGTGTAATAACCATACTCACATATTGAACTATTGTATTATTGATTTTAGTGCATGTATTCTTTAGCAACCCTTTTCCTTTGTCAAGTTTGCATACGGGAGTAGGTCTGGAGGAATATAGACCAATAACATCTCTGTTTGTTACTTTGGATATCACATAAGAATCATCAAGGCACACAAACTAATCATGAAACCTTCTCAATGCCAATCTAATGCATCTCTCTTCATTGCTAAAGTTGGGAAACTAATGCCACACATCTAATTTCATCTCCGTCAGCACATTGTGTTCCAATTTTAGGGTATAGTCTTCTCCAATTAAATTTTCAATCCATAATATGTGTGCCTTTCCATAAGTAGGCTCTTCCAAATTCCTATGAATGTATATTGCAATTTCTTAAGTAGGAATGACACCAAGGGGAACTTCTAAAAATGCACCCAAGGGGTCAGGTTCTAGGGTTTTAACAGGGTACTTCTTAAACTATGGTTTCGATCTCTCTAAATTATCCATGACTTGAGGTGTATTCATTTTAACCAAATTCAATGAATAATTCACAAAGAATAATGTATAGCAGTTTCTTACCTTTTGTCTACACACCAAAGCCAAATACTGAAATTTTGTAGTATGGAAATGATCTAGACTCTTCAAGCTTGCTCCCCACTCTACTTCTCTTCTGTAAATGCCTTTTGTTGAATGAATTTTATTTAACAAACTTAAATTTATTTCTTCAATCCCATTTTATTCAGAAATAAATGCTTTAGATTGCACATATAATTCCTCAGAATTTATGTGTATTTCCATATTTTCAAGTTTTTTAATATTCCTTCTTTGCACATGTCCACTTGACATTACTTTCACCTAAGATCTTGACTTCATCATCTTCAATAAATGTTTTTGTGTCATGCCAAGACACCATATACTAGTAGAGGGATATTTAATTTTTGATATTGCTCCCCCTAAGCCACTGCCTAGGTTTAATTTTTTATGAGATTATCTACATCGGAGGATGACATAGATGAAATTTAAACTCCTAATTCTTCTTGCTTCTTAGATTCTCCTTCCTTTCTCCATATTTTTCCATTTCCTTCTTAACTTCTATCAGATCAATCTTAGTGATTGGTTCATATCTCTTTACTGGATAGTCCTTTTCATATTTCTACTTTTGCAAACTTTGGCAAAGTGTTCTGGTTTTCTACAAATATGAAAAACAACATTCTTCCACCCAAATTGTCCTTTATTCAATCTATGTCTACAGTGGTTAGCCTTGTGTCCAAATAAATCATGATGATAACAATAACCTTTGAAGGGATAGATCATTTTTCTCATCATCTAATTTTTGTATTTTATAGCTTTGTGTCCAATTAATTTTCACTTAAAACATTGATCAGAGAATGATGAAGCATTTTGATTCATTCTATCATTTTGTTTTATTTTATTTCCACAATATTTTTTACTATGTCCAAATCTATTGAAGGAATAATAGACACCATTAAAATATGAGTACCTTTGACAATTTGGTTGTGTGATTGTAGGTCTTCTCACTTTGATCCTCTCATTCTAGATCTTGCCAGTATCTTCTTTGTCTTCAATCCTTTTAGTATTTGAACTTTCTCCATTATCATGTCCTAGACCACTCTTTTCCTTAGATGTGTTTTTGTCAGCAATCAACTCACAAAGTATTTTATAACTTGTCTTGAATTTTTCCTCATGAGCTCCTTCTTTCTCCAAATCTGATCTTAGAGTTACCACTTCTTGTTCAAGCTTGATGCATTCATCAGTCTTGCTCTGAATTTCACCTTTCTGACAGTCCTCAATTCTCCTCTTTTCTTCCACTTGATCTTTTGGTCTAGTGATGTCCTCATTTTCTTTCTTCAATTGCTCATTGAATTCTCTATGTCTTTCTTTTAATTTCTTGAATTATTCTCTCAGTTTCTTGATGCACCCATTTTCTTCCTTGAGGATTTCCTTCAAATATTTTTCTTCTTCTTCAGTTCTATCAAGATCTTCAAGAGCAATTTCCAGTTCACCATTATTATCTAGGATATAATATTCTTCAATAATTTCAGTAGGAATCTCTTTTGGGGAAATAAAAAATCTCTTATCTTCCATGTGTTCAAATTCCAAGATATTCCTCAAGCTATTAGACTTCTCAAGAGAAACCAAGCTCTAATACCAATTGTTGAACACCCGAATTACTAAGAGGGGGGGTGAATTAGTATTCTATTAAATCATTTACATAATATCCATCCAAGTAATAACACCACTCTAACTATAATAAAATGTGAAAGAAGGAATCAACACAAGATCACAACACACATGAACACCAACCTTTTACGTGGAAAACCCAAAATGGGAAAAACCATGGTGAGGTTTAACTCATAATATAATATATTTGGATATAGAATATTAAAATGGCTCACTTCCTTGACTCACTATCCTTTAAGGCTCTCTGTCTGAAGTAATTTACAAAAACATAGTATGGAAAAACTGCTAGAGTGAGAATTGAGATGGAATGCACCTTTCTTGTGCTAGATTTCAGCTCCAATAAAGCACTAAATATAAAACACCTCTTAGTATAGACAAATTATGTCTACACAAACATATAATTTCACACATTTGCACAATACATCAATCCATACACTAGCTGACTTTCACAATTTCATCAAAACTCTCTATATGTATTCATGCATCATCATGCACACTAACTTCAAAAATATCTCACATATATATATTGTATACATTCGCATAAACTAATTAGGTCAGCGTAATTAGAGTAGCCCTATATCAAATCAACAAAAACTCTATTGGCTTTATCCTCGAAACATATTCATATTCACACTCAACACAAGCATGTAATATATGATATAGGTCAAAATGGACCTAAGATAGATCCATTTAGCATTTGTAATGCATATTTAATCTCAGCACAAATTCATAATTAGGTCGGTGAAAGTTAGACCTAAAACATCAAAGACATAAAACATATATGAAATTTACCAAGCGTGTAATGCCAAAATTTGTTAACACATTGAATTCTCCTTTTTATGATATCAAATAACTAATCTTCAACTCTACAATGCATAATAATTAATCATGAGAAAATGTGGAATCTCCCACATTAGTGCACTTATACAAAAACTTGCTAGAATCCTCAAATTAAAACATTGGTATTCATATATTTTGTATGCATTCACATATCATCATAAAAAAATTGAGGTAAGATGAGTCTCATAGTCATGAATCTATATCCAAAATCTTGTAGTGATTTATTTCTTCATGGTAGACTCCAAATTAGAAAACTGACGCATTGAACCAGTATATAAATAGAGTATTGTGTACCAACCTTCTGCTAATTCTATCTTTCCAACCATATAACCAAGTCACAAATTTTTTTCCAATAAATGCAAATGATGTCAAAATAGAGCATATTAAAAACATTTGAACGAATCTTACAAGATGAGATAATCCGAACCAAAATACAAATCAACAAACTTCCAGTAATGGATTAGCATAGCTCAAACCATTATTACCAGAGCAACTATTGATCAATACAAGTATTGTTTGTAAGATATGTTGATGTTAATGTTGAAATAAATGAAAATATTCAAATTTACAAGAAGCTTTTCTCCATCAAAATTCGTCCCATTAGTTGTGCATAAATTCTTAAAGTTTCCATTTGGAAATGAGATCTTTACTATGCACCATAGTATCTTTAATCCTATGTATTCTTGTGGGAATTTCTCATTGTATTTATTTTGGCCCAAACATATGGAGCCTATTAGGCCTCATGAGGACTTCTTTTTCAAATCATATCAAAATATTAAGGAAAAATACATAGCATAATTATCCCTTAGCAATATGCCTCAACCTATGATTGAGCCTTATATCCTTGATGAAACCATGATTGAACAAAAATCCATCACAAGTAACCAATACCAAAACATAGTGAATCCTCCACCTATTTTATATAAGAGACTATGAGGTAACCAAATAAGTCTTGTTATGCCTCCTAAAATCAAACAAGTTTACCAAGCTAAAGAGAAAGTGGTTGAACAACCTCCCATGGTTCATTTCATTCCTCCCTTAAGGGAAGAAAATAAAATCATAGAAAATCAAAATCAAAACTTATCTCAAGCAATACATGATTCTCCGCCTTCACCAAAAAATCAAAATCCTAAACCTCAACCACAACTTGGATGATAATAAAATTTCTAAAATTCATAAGGAAGTGCATAAAGAGTTAAATTTATTGTTTACCTCTTCCACGAACTCTATAAATTATGATCCTCTTAAAAAGCGTGATTCACCACATGTTGAACTTGGTGATTGTTCTAGTTTGGAACTTGACATTGTCCCTTTGTCTAGTTGTCTATCTTCCACTTATAAATAATATTGGGATTCAAACAACCTTCTATAGGTTGACTCACATGTGTCTTACTATTATTTTCTTTATTTTTATTTTCATGTTCTTTTTGTGTGATTGCATGTGTGTAATGTGATCCCCCATATTGTTCTATTTGGTATGTCTTCATTTACATTCCTCTATTTTTATCTACATTCTTCTATATGTTGTATAAATTTATCTTTTGTTTTGTCTTATGTTTTCCTTTCGGGGTTGACGCAAGGCATCGAAATATTTAGGTCACTTCCATGTTGACCCAAAGTCTTTTCTTTGTTTTTATTCCATGAGTTATTTGAGGAATGATGACATTTGTGAGCTCTATAATATCATTGCAAAGACATACACTAACTCCAAATCCATGGATCCCTTATGTATTTTGGGACTTCGTTTTAGGGGAAACCCCTCCCCTTTTTAATGATGTAGCTTCATTTGGAAACATATATTTGGCTAGGGATTTATAAATAAGCTCTCATGTCTTCTTTATTAGTAGAATTGATCATTTTCTACTTTAAATTAAAAATTCACAACATGGTATTTAGCAATTTCTTTAAAGTGGGGGCATACATTGGAATTATCATTTTTGAAATTTTGACTATATCTTATGTTTCATAGTGTGGTATTATTACTTCACATGATGTGTCTTCTTCTTGGTGGTGTCATTGGGTTTGATGTCATTCAAAAATGTGACCTTTCTTTGCATACAACATTCCTCTTAGTGGTGATGCTACACATTGAATTCCCTAAGTTGTGAATATTTTATCCTAGACTTGTCCTCTCGAGGAGATATTAGTCACAATTTTCCCTAAGGAGAGACCTTACATGAACTAATAAAAACCCCTTTGAACATGTCTTATCATGTTTTCATATTTGTTCATAAGTTTTTAGCGTAACACAACTTGCTAGACTTATGAAGCTCAAAGTTCATATTTTTGTGGTTCCTTACCAAAGTTATTGAAGGTATAGATTTGGTATGGTGATGAGAGCCTGTAGACCTAGCATGAATTTTTCATTGTACAGTGAGAGCCTATAGACTTGGCATGAATTTATCACTTAGTGGTCAGAAAATTTCACTAGCATGTGTGAGCGTGCAATGTTTGTTTTCATAATGGGCGACAAGTTCCACTTGTAAAATTTTTTACAAAAAAATAAGCCTTGGTCTGCATCGACTTGGACAAATAGACAAGGATTTATTCACCCCTTTTCTTTTTCTTTCTTTCATTAAGTCTTTGAAATTGAATGATTGAGTATCTTGTCACTGCTGCATATATATGTTTAATATAGGCATATGTCTCCTTGTTCCTTTGTCAGTTTTTCCATGAAATATTAGATATTGGGGTCTTGATAATCCTCCTTGGCCTTTTCCATCTTATCCTTCCAACAATTGTACAACTAGACCACTCTTGATTTTCTACTTTAATGCGAGTTTAATATAGGGTTATCCTCTTGCTAAAGTGGGGGATAAATGTAGTGTAGAAAAATGTATCCTTTTATATTTCCACACTTGTTTGGGCCCTTCTAATTAAAATGCACTTAATAATGCCTCAATTTAGTGTTAAAAAATGTATCCCTTTACATTTTCACACTTGTTTGGGCCCTCTTAATTAAATCGAGCTTAATTAGTCCCTAATAATCTCTTTTATTCATTTACAAGCCTAATAAATTACATTTTTTGAAGGGGAACCCGATAATAATTAATGCCAATACATAACACTTTACCTTGAGCAATTTGTGTTCTAGGAATAGGGAGCTAGGACCCATTAACCCATGAGAGAATGGGTTCTCCCCAGACCTTTGCACCTAAATTTAAAATATGTTTTTGGTGTTATTTTAAGGTCCCCAAATCCATATTTCAATGTTGACTTGTAATATTTGAATTTTGGTAAATTCAATATACATACCTATAAATACAAGGTTATTTTCGAAGTTTCACCTAACATTTTTTATCTAAGCAACCTAGAATTTTTATGTGACTTCTCAAGATATAAAGTTGATGATCAAGAGAATTCAAGAGAATATATATTAGATAATTATTTCAGCAATCAAGACCTATTCATCATTTCAAATTCTTCTTGAATCATGCATATTTTTGGAGCTAACATTGTGATGCAGGTTTTAAGATCAAGTCAAGCATTTGAAGCATTATCTCAAGCATTAAGATCCACCTCTATTGAATACATTTCATGCAATTTTTAGACCTTCTAAGATATTTATTACCAAGTTTTCTTCAAGGGTTTGTTGATTGGTAATATAGCATTGTTCATTCTTCATTTCCTCTTTCATACTTTAATTATTTCATTTCAAGGTTTGATTACCAAAATGGCGTTTTCCAAGGTAAACCCCTATTCACCAAAAGAAAACAATTTTTCTCTCTTATGTGTGAATGGAGACTTAGGTTGAAGAATAATTGAAGACCTCTTGAAGTGAAAGATTGAAAAAGTTATCAAATTTATCAAATCATGGAATCTAACCTATAGATCTCATTTCAAACTTTCTGACACTAAAACTTGGATAAATTAGAAGCTACAAATCAACATCAGAGGCTCCCAAAATATTTTTGAAAACCATGACAAAAGACCCATTCACCCATGGGAGAATGAGTCTAAGTTTTCCTTCACGAACTTACTTGTGGTGACTGCTAAATTCCTTCCTGCCCTTCTTAGATCTTCAATTGGTTTTCTTGTTTTGCTAATATTGAGTTTAATACTGTTGTTTCAAGTTTAAATTGACACAATTTGGTTGATTTTCTATTTTTAGTTTTTCTCCCAAAATTATTGTTTGAACCTAGCCCCTATCCTCAAAGCATAAGGAAATGTAAAGATTCTCACATTGATTTGATTCACCTAAGGATTGTTAGTCAATTCTTTATGGGGATCTCATTTCCTAATGAAATAGAGAAAAATAGATCCATTGTTCATCAATTCATTTTTTAACCCCTCTCATAAAACCATATTTTCTTTGTTTCATGTCATATAGAATTTAATAATATATAAATATTTATCTACTTAAACTATCTAATAAATATCAAGAAAATATATAATAAAGAATTTGAAATAATAGGCTTGAGGTGATTGACCCCCAAGGCCGACCCATGGTCCACCTATACAAGTGGTCAGGGGTGGCATAAGGGGTGCCCATGGTGGAAAAATATGGCCCTCTCTAATGCATTGAACCATTCTACAATTATTTTAAAACTTTATTGATCGCTTGGACTTGATGAGCAGCCAATGTGTAGGCCATGAGTGATTACAATAAACATTCAATAAAATAATATGGTTTCTAGTTTTCTCAAGAATGAAATAAATGTATGGTGGATCAAAATCTCTTAACTTTCTTGCTTAAAAATTTCTCATGGCTACAAAATATAACTAGTCCTCTTCAA
Source organism: Sequoiadendron giganteum (assembly GCA_007115665.2). NCBI lineage: Eukaryota > Viridiplantae > Streptophyta > Pinopsida > Cupressales > Cupressaceae > Sequoiadendron > Sequoiadendron giganteum. The sequence continues at coordinate 279,503,311 of CM021106.1, forward strand.
TTTCAATTAAAAGTAACCACAATGGTGTAGAACTTGGAAATGAATATGAGTTGTTCCAATCTAAAAATATGCACTAGATAGTAGGTAAATCAATCATATATATATATGTGATTATGTAATATTAAAATAAAAATTTGGGGTTATTGGAATCCATTTTTGATCTCTCAATCTATCTACAACCACCAACCTACAGTGAATAGGTATGAAAATGAATAAATGAATACATAAATAAATAAATTTCCTCTGCAACAATATGCCTAATGCAAATGGTTCTAGATACATGTTTGAAAAAATATCTTTGTGCTCACATCTTGTATGAAACCTTGGAATAAATTGAGAGTAAGGAGACCATTATCAACTTGTACATTCAAATCAATTTAAAGAAGGGAGGTTTGAGAGAAATTATAGAAAAAGGAAATTTAAGTTGAGATTTTTTTATAAACCAACCACTTAGTTGTTGTTAAACAAAAATAAATCTCAAGAAAATCAATCATAAGCTAAACTATTTCATTTCTCTAAGCAATCATAATTAATTAATTTTAAAAAGAGATATATTCAAGGATTGTGGCAATCAAATTTAAGAAACATCAAATTTAATTTTAAAGTACATATAGTTAGGCTATGACAAGATCATTTATTTAGTAGGATATTCATTTCCTTGGTTTTGAATCTATTTATTTTTACAAGTTCAATAATTCATAGTTGCACTAGATTTGGTAGTATCCTTTGTTGTTAAATTAAATCTCAAAAAATTAAAATAAAATGAAATATTTGTATAATTTATTGTCTTGTTAATAGAGTATTGGTTTAATATTTTCCCTCCAATAAAGCTTAACTTATTAATTTGAGCAATTGTATAATAAATATTACAACAATACGATTGTTAAGTCAATTATGAGGACAAGAATACCCAAGTGAAATTATGAGATATATAAAGAAACTTGGTCATAACTCAAAATGGCATGTTTAATTGAGGATCAAATATCATGTAAAATTCCTAAGATTAATATTTCGTTAGTTGGAAAATTAAACTTAAGACTTTCATGTTATGGGTTAGTCGTAGCCACCCCTATTGTCTTTTAGTTAATTAATAAAGTAACAAATAGTCCTTGATGATTTAATAATTGTGGAGAAATATTAATGATATACGTTAATCATCTAGTGGGATCTTATTGCTAAAATTTTGTGCATGTATGTAAATTATTTTAATTGATCTTGATCAGAAGTTTCCATACTCACTTTTATTTTATTTAATTAAATTAATGAAGTAACAAAGTATGTTGTAAGGAGTTAGTGGTTGATGAGTATATTTTGAATGTTAACTATTGCAAGGTAATCTGAGTATGAAGGAAGTGTATCTCTTTAAACTATTATTCATGTTTGTGTTCCTATTTAAACATTTGATTTAAGTGTCTTCTTATCAATTGATGGCTTCTAGCTAGAATATGTGTTAAACTAGAAAATGGGTATCAAAAATGACATACAACATAAGGACTATGTTACATCTAAGGTTGTATATGGTTTATTAGGAAATTGTTTAGTGGTCTTTATGAATGCACTACCTACCTTGGATTATTTGTGATCAAGAATATCTTAGTTATCAACTTGTAAATATTAAGTCTTTATTCTAACATGTTTAGGTTGTTATCTATCATTGTTGTTTAAATTTTAGATAACCATTGAGAAGAATAAAATTTATAAAATATATAATCCATGCAAATCAAAGGCTAAATTTTTGTTTAATATTGTTTTTATGATCATACTCGAGATTGTTGTTCACTAGAATTTACTTTTCTTTAATTAAATAGTGTTGCTCATAAGCATAAACCTTCTTCATTTTTTGTCTAGCTTGAATATTTTTAACTATAGATGAGGATGCTATTTCAGTGAATGTATCATGTTTGGGATGGAATTTAATGTAATTCCATTAGATTAATTAGATGAACTAGGAAGTGTTCTTGGGTGATCCACAAAGTTGGTTTACAATTTCTAAGAGGACCTGATTTTTGTTGAGATCACATATTTTTAAAAAATATAAGGATTTAAGCCTTAAAAATTTCCATTTTAAGGACTCCAATTGAAGAAGCTTTGATCAAACCACCTTAGAGAAAAACCCCTTGGATAGAACCTCGCTAGTTTTAAACCATACCTATAAATGAGTCTCTTTTACACCTATCAAAATGCCGATAAAAAATCACTTTTGATTTAATTTTTGGGGGATCAAATGAATTCATTTAAAATTTATTTCAAATAATTATGGTAGTCCTTAGAACAAGCTATCCAATGAATATAATTTTAATATGTTATGGTTTTATTATGTATTTGTTCTTTTAGTTTTATTAAACATAGATTTTCCATCGAAAATGAAGGTCTTTGTTCTACACATGTGGAAAAATAGCAGATTATCAAAAAAAAAATTTGAAAAATATGAGTGCCCTAGATATTGACGTCCTTGATCCAACAAAAGAAAAAAAAATGAATTTTGATATATACAAAAAAAGTTACGCGTTATGCAATCGCGCTATGTCTGATTTGTAATTGGTTTAACTTTGAAACTTGATTAAAGAAAAAATATTAAATTAAAAACTATCTAAGCAAGTGGAAGCACTGGATATCAGAGTTACAAATCTAAATTCGAAAGAATTATAATTTTATCCTTCATGGAAAAAAATCTATGTGTTATACTATGTGCTTCACTTTTTAAAAATGTTGTTTTCTGATAAAAACCAGGTTTTGTGGGAGATGGAAAAAGAAGTGCAATCTGATTCCAAAAATTTTGAAAAAAAATATTTTTGCAATCTAGAGACAAAATTTGACTAGACTCTAGTTTCCATTATCTTCAAATTCCTCATGGTTTAGCCGCTATAGGTGCACGAATGTGAATATTTAGTTAAAAATAATAATTTCAGTGTCCAGTTTGGCCAAAAATTGTAAACCACTATTGTGGGATCACCCTCTTAGTTTCATAAAAAAAAATTAAGTAGTGTTATCAGTGGAATTTATTTGTTCTCTTTTTGTGCCATGAAAATCTTGTGTAGGAATTTATTGGGATGTATTATTGTTTATGGGCATGAAATTTGATTTTATATCCCTAGTCATAGGTCAACCTTGAAACTTAAACTTGCCTTAGTAGTAATATAAAGATAAAAAATTGGTAGTTGTGAAAGATTTGAGTTGAGTAAATTATAGGGCATGACATGAAAGGAATTTCCAGAGAAAAGAAAAGGAAGGATCCTCTAGTCACTTATGACCACCTTGAGTTTGATAGAATACTAAATGGAATTACAAAGAATGATTTTTTGAGTGATACAATGATGCTACATTTGGATGTTCCTCCTAGAGATAAAAGGACAATTAAAAATGTAGTCATTGAATACATGCTTTGGTAGAAAAACTTATTCAAATATATTATTGATAAGGAATTGGATAGCTTTGTTGAAGCACTAAGGCAAAGAATAGATGAAGCCATCAAGGCTCATGAAAAAATGAAACAATATTAAATAGCTTTGTCTGGGATTTTTGTCTCCTAGGAAGATAAACACAACATTATCAAAATATAAACAAAAGAGCTCCAGACCAAAAGAAAAATAGATATTTTAATGAGCCTAGATAAGGTTATGAAAAAGAAAATTCAAAATGAAATTGAAGTTGCTACAAGGAAAATTATTGATGAGATGCTAAGCTATTATGTTGATGTATTAGTTCCTCTAGAAAATAAAAATATAGGAACTATATCTTGTCAAAAAGAAACACAAGGAATCTCCAAACCACATAATGATGAAGGCATCTCACTGATGGAAGAAGAGAAATAGTCTAAAGAACAGACCACCAAGATCCTTAAGGAAATGAAGATGAGTATGGATTATGCCTCTTTTTTATAGGATATTCCTAATGTGTCCACTCTGTACATAGATTTATTTGTTTTTGAAGGCAACATGAATGATGGTAATAAGAATCAGAACAAGGAGATATCTCCTTTTGGTGAATACTGGTGCACCACATGTAGGAAGTCCAAGTAAAATTGATCTTTCTCCTCTAGAAAATAATGTTGCTTCTCTAGGGAATGTAGGAAGTGATGTACAAATGAAAGAACATAATCTTGAGACTATTCCAAACATAAATGAGAAGGGTGATGAGAAGCATGATGTTTCTATTTGTAAAGGTTAAATATATTTGTCTTCTGATTATGTCAAAAACCTACTATATTTGGAGATCCAATTCTAAATTGTGGTAACTTCCCAACATCTACAAATACCCACACATGAAGGATAGACTGACCTATCAAAATTTTCCCCACTCCATAAGCTACAACTTGGTCACATTCTACATATCTCTGTAAGAAAGGATATTCTTCAAGAGTGCTTGAAAAAGATGAACTAATTGAGAATGGTGTAAGGATCATTCAAGATGGTTTACTTGAGGTAAACATAGAGTCCTCCCTACCTCTAAAACAAAAGCTAAAGCTCTCAACAGATTCCTTTAAGGATCACTCCTCTCACATTGAACAAAAGGTAGAGTAAGAGGTTATGAAAAAAAAATCATAAAAGAATGGTTGAAGTGTCTAACATGTGTGCTAGTGCACATAATAAATTGTAGGAAAACGTGGAAATGTTTTACAAAAATTGTTGATGAACCCACAACTTCATATTTTTTCTGTTTGAGATGGCCTATCTCCACTAAGAGTATCAAGGATAAAATTGACTCCATTGAGTCACAAATCTCACAAATGGCTAGAATATATGATGTTTCAAAGGATACTTGGATGGTTATACTAGAGCTCACTTGGTAGATATTCATTTTTAGTGTTCCCTCCTTTAGAATCAAAGGAATGAATTTGATAAATAGTTTGGTCAGTTGATGGAAGTAGTCATCTCGAGACTAGCTTCACTCTCCAAATACTCATGAAAGAAGAAAATACTTTGCAATTGATGGGGGCTCCATGTAGTATTGTTGAGGCAGATGATTTATGCATAAAATTTGAATGCCAAAATCATATCCTTGTCTCTACAAAAGAAAAATGGGTGTCAACTTTTGCACAACTCAAAGAATATCACAAGAATATCTTACCTTCCAAGGATGATGCAAAAATATAAGTTATATTTTTTTTGTACTTCTTGTACATAACATCTATTTCTAATGAAATTCCATCTAAACAGAGTATATATTAAGGGTGTGTCTATTCAGTTTTGGGATATTATAAATAGTAGATGTTATGCCCTTTGCCCTTGATATCAAAGGGGAAGAGAAGTATATGTGTGTTTCCATCAAATACAAAGGGGGATATTTTTGGAAACAAGTGTTTTCATTGATTTCAAATGTATGGTTGATGTATTTACATACTTTGGAGTTAGTTGCTATGTGTTGAGGTAGCCAACAAAGTAGTTTAAGGAATAATTATGATCTAAGTTGTTGAACACCCAGAATACTAAGAAGGGGGTGAATCAATATTCTCTTAAAGAATTAAAACATTAAACATCCAATCATCAAAGCATACTTTACTCTAATAAAGAAAGAAATCATGAAACATCACCAAGACCATATAACACATGAACATCAATATTTTTACATGGAAAACCCAAAATGGGAAAAACCATAGTGAGGATTAGCTCACAATATATTATAACTAGTTATACTATATTTATATAAGTATTCATTGCAGGTGGACTCATTGTCCAAGTGGACTCATTTCCCATAAATAAAAAGATAGAAGAGAGATTGTGGCTCACAACCTATTTTGAAATATTACAACTACATCTATCATATGCATGAAATATAGTTCCAATGAAGCTCAATAAATTGACTTTACACACTTCATCTAATTCTAATCTAACACTTTTCTTTCCTTTGAATTTGCGTCACTTTAATCTTCTTCTCAACATTCACAACTTAAATTCACACTATTATGATAATATTCTCATGTAGGAAATTCAAAACATTTATCACACACCTCAAAACACCGAAAAATGATCTAACATATATATCCGCTTCTAGCATAACATTAATTAGGTCAACCTAATTAGATGTAATATTTAGAACATAACTTGTTGGCTTCAATCCTTTTCATACACACCTCACACCAAAATACAAAACTCAAAATAGCTTGAAATAGGTTAGTATAGATCTATAATAGATCCCAAATAAGATTGCAACACTTATTTAACCTTTGTATGCCTTAAAAATTACTAGGTCAACACCACAGAAGACCTAATACCAAAATTCTTCAACTGTGTATCCACATTCAAACATATGGACCTCAAAACTCACTGCCAACTGCAATTCATACACTATTGCCATATGTCAACTTATCCTCAAAAGTAAAAAGCCAAAAACTTATATGCAGAAAAGTGCAAACTCTCCCACTCAAACGTACGATACAAAAAATAATTGTAAATTACTGGATCAAACTTCTATTACTTAGATATCTCAAACCAAAAGCCAAAACATGATGAAAATTTGGAATCAGATACTTCTAACAACCAACAAAATAATGTTAGAATCATAGAGTGAAAAATTCACTTGTGGACTAGTTCAAACCCAAAAAAATCCTTTGCCAAATTGAATTGCACAATTTACACAGTCAATTTCCAACACAATTGACTTCTCTAGATCAAACCATCTTTCAAGATGTTTTAGAACCAACAAAAATGATCTACAACAAAGTTTTCATATCAAGATGCAATGTTGAAATCAATTAAAATAGTGCAACACATATAAATATACCTTATGCATATCGCTCATGTTCATTTTTCTAATAATAGCATCAATGAAATTATTCCAAAAATATGCCCCTTTGTCATTGATGGCAACATGCCAAAAATTCTCGAAACTATTCTCCCCTTTGATAAAAAGGGAAAATGGTAGATATACCAATTGTTGTGAGATTCACTAGATCTCCCCCTAACAAATATGTGCATATATACAAACTAGAAAGATAGAATTGACTCCTCTTGAGTCATAGCAGAGTAAAAAACTAATTATTTGTAGTAGAAACTACTCTATATGATCTGCATATTTATAAAGAATTTTTGAAAACTAAAAAACTAAAATGCATAAAACATAAGAAATATTTCAACTGGAGGAGGTTGATCCCTGTAAATTTTGCAAATGGGTCTACCATGCTTGCTTTCCATCTTCCCATGTCTTCAATGTTGGCCCAATCAATCTGCATTATGTTTTAAGCTCCATTAATATATCTTCTCCTTCTTCTAGAGTGCTAGGTACCAAATTCATCTGCATAACCTTATTGGCACTTACAAGGGCATTTGAGATAGGCATGAATTTTTTCGTTCACCAAGTCCCTTATTTCTCCAAACTGTAAGATGACATTTTCCCTTTTTTCTTGCAGCTAGAAAAATTCTTATGCATGTCCATAATAGTGTTCCTTGTGTTTCTAGAAAATTCCAATGCCAAATCATATGTACTAGAGGCTTTATTGATCTAGGACTCAATAGATTCCATCTCACCTTTTATACTTTATGTGGCATCAGGCCACTTCATGAAATATTGGAACAAGGCCTTCACCTCATACACACAAATTTGTGCATTCTTCACCATGCTGAGAACTTTTTATGTGAAAATTCACACTTCTCTATTATTTACATCATCTTCTTTTCATTTAATCTCTTCTCTACCTCTTTTTCTACTTCACCCTTTCATCCAAGTGCATATTCTTTAAAGTAATCAATTAAAATCTTTAAGTTTTCCATATTGAAGAGAGATTCATTAATGTTTTCTCCAAGTATGACCTCTTGTAATACCTTGACTACTTCCTCTATTAATTCTCCACTCTTTTGGTGAGTCTCTATGATCTCCTTTTGGAAAATACATGAAATACATCTCCCAATTGTAGCTTGTGGAAGGGAGAGGTCTTGTCTAGATCTACATTTCCTAAGTGCATCAGTAGTTGTAGAAATTGAGATGAAACAATAGGTTGTAAACTCAATTGTATTCCTAGTATATTCTTCAAGGAATCTTTGGAGAATCTAGAGGAATCACTAGAAGACTTTGTCATTTCCACATTTCCCTTAGAGTCCCTTTTTATAGTATTTTTGGTATTTGTTGGTTCTACTTCTTCTGTTTGGGCATTTTAAGGTGCACCCTCATCATCATCCTTGTTTTCATTCTCTTCCTATGTAGGGTTCTCTATGTTGACCAAAGGAGGAGTATATTCCTTTTCAATGTATTCTTTGATCATTTCTTCCACTTCTAGAGGTGTATTATCCTATGTAGCATCATCATTTGCATCATGCTCGTGTTGAGCATCATATATATGTACATATCCTTCAATATTTGTTTCTAGAGTAGGGTTCTCCACATTCACCTCTTCTTTATTCTTTGGTGTCGTTCCTAGCCTTTGTGTTATCTCTTCTTCTTTTTCAATGTTTTATTTTTTAAATCTTTCAAGATAATTTTGATATTTACACATAAGGTTTGTCACCCTTTTCTTATTCTAAATTTTCTTACTAAATACTATGGCTAAAGTGCCTTTGTTTTCTTCAGAGAGAGGAGCACTAATCCTCTCCAATGCTTCTTCTCTTAGCCTTGTTTCTTCTACAACTTCTTTCCTTCTTTCTATCAAAACATTTCATAAATCTTTAGGTATTTATTTCTTAATCTTTCTCATGTAAACCTCAAGGAAGAAAATGTGCTTGATAATTTCCTCAATAATGGTGGATTTATCCAAATCATCTGCTTCTAATTTGTACAAGGTCATAGTCTCTCCTAACATCTCATTCTACAAAATGTTATTGAATAATGATTATAATTTCATAAGAGAGTGAGGCCTTATTAGTTCTAATTTTTTGGTTCTTTTCTATCATCTAGATTCTTCTTTGTTTCTACACTCTTCTTCTTTTTGGTGGCTTCTTTCTTCTTTTCCCTCATTTGAATAAAAAATTTCTTATTTTCTTCCTCTATCTCCTCTTCATTTTCTATGTCAATAATGTCGAATCTTCTTCTTTTAGTATTGGCTTAAACTTGTGAAGCATAACTTCTCCTCTTGTAGACCAACTGTGGTCCTTTCTCCATTTCTTCTTATTCTTCTTCGACATTGGCACTTGCAATATTTTCACTTACTATCTTTTTATTTTTTATCTTCTTTGTAGGGGTGGTAGGTGGTGCTACCAAAGTAGCCTTCTTCTTCTCTGTCCTTTCCATGTGCACAACCAAAGGGGATTTATCCTTCAATGAAGGACTAACAATTGTTTTCCTTTTCTCTCCAACAAGTTTCCTAGTCTTGGAGGACTTCTAAATAGAAGGATGAGTGGTAGATATCCTACCAGATCTTCTTGTGCTTTTGGATCCTCCTGCAACACTAGATTCTCCCTCATGCTTTTTCCTTGGATATTGCATTTGTTTCTTAGAGATTCCCATTTCCTCTATAATATATTCAACCATTTTTCTAACATTCTTTTTTATTACAAGTTTCTTCTACTCCATGTGCACTTCCATGGATTTCTCTTCATAAGTGCCATATATTCTTTTAGTTGTATCTTTTGCACTTTTCAAAAAAATGTTAGTTAATGATCTCATATCCTAATGTAGGGATCCAAATTATCCTTCGTTAAACTACCTCCATGATACATTCATTAGTACTAACAATAAATATGATGTCATTCTTATATTTGTCTACTATTTTCCTTGGAATTCTATCTCTCTCATGCATTATTTTTTGAAAAACTATAAAGAAGGTAGAAAGTACATTATATTGTACATTCCCATTGCCAAGATTGATCAAGAAGTCTTTGATCTGATAATAAATTGATCTTCCTTGCAACCACTTCACTCCTTTGGTTTCATTGAGTTCTTTTAGAAAATAGAACAGTAAGAACATAACCAAAGTCCCATACTTAAAAACATATTTATTTTCTATTGTTTTCTTCAAATTCTCCTTCAATTTTTTCCTTAACAACTCACAAAGATCATAGTCCATTCCTTTTTCAACCATCTGATATGCCACATTAATTGTGGTTGTAGACAGAAAATTATCTTTGTTACTGAAATAGATTTGTACCCAGTCAACATTGTTCCATACCTCACAACTAGATTCATGATGGGATTTACTACTAAATCCCTCTTTTCATATGTTACACCATTAAGTTGCATAACCACTTCATTTTTAATTGGTCTCGGCATGGGAACAGCCCTGGTGGAGCATAAACTTGTAACCTCTCTAATCACATCTTTTATTATCATGTTAAGCATGCCATTCAAAAAAAAATTCTCACAGATTCTGCTTAATTCTATTCTCACCCACTTGCTATCTAAAAAAAAATTGGAAACCATTTCCATACATCCAATTTCTTTGCATCTAAGTTTTGATACTCTAGTTAATTCCCTCATCCATATATTTTCTAGCTTAGTGTGATTAAATTCTTCCATTTTTCCATGAATATAGTTTAGGAGTTTATGGTGAACTCCTCAACCACCCTAGAATCACTTGCAAGAAAGAATAACTTCCACAAGAGAGAAATGGAAGAAATATTATGCTATCATTGAGATGCAAGAATTCCAAATTGAATATCAAAAAGTACATATGAAGCCTTGCTTATATAGGCAAGGTTGAGATGTAGTAGTCAATATGATGTTTACATGTGTTGTGATCTAACAACATGTGACAACAAGAGAACCCTAACTAACTACCTAGAGAATAATGAAGTGATAGAGATAAGTCTTCTAGAAAAGACAAATCATCTTCTAGAAGGAATATTTTATCCTAAATACAAGTGAAGGGGATGGCCCCATTATAACTAATTACCTAGTAAATGAAACCTAGGAATTAATTAAATATTATGCCTAAGTAAAATTATGTAAGTGTAATTAAATAATTAGTTACACCAATACCCCCCATAAGTACAACTTAGGAAGGAAAATATTATGCAAATGATGAAATGATGCAATGATACAATGATGGGTCCTAGCTACTAGGCCATGTTAGGTACCCATTTACAATGCAAATGGAAATGCAATCAATCTCTCACAAGCGGAGAAAAGGAGAAAACCTAGTGAGATAGAACTCCTCTCCAAAAGAGAGAAAAACAAACAAAAAAAAATATGATGTGTGGAGGAATCAATGATACCCCCCAAGGACTACATTCATCATGTATATAAAATCAATGACCCCTCCATAAGAGGGTAATAAAGAGATAAGATATCCCCCCATAATGAACTAGCTCCAATGTTGATGAAGAATGCATGGAAACAAAAGATGATACAATTCCTACAAAGAATGTTTCTCCCCTTAGGAAGAAGATACACCAAGCACAAATGCAGGAATGCTTCCCATTCTGGATAGGAAATAGGAGGAATCCATATGTATGTAGATTGTGTCTCTGAAATATTCTCATTTTTTTCCAAGTTCTTGGATGAAGAAGATGATGCCACAATGCCATCAGGTACATGCTCAATCACAAAAATTGTGACAAACTAGGAACAAAAGAAAACTGATCTTGAATAAATTTCATAGAAAAATATGAAGTGACAATAGTGGATCCATGACTATCATCAAATAGGAGAGATAAATCCTCAAATTGGTCCTCCAAATCTGAAATGTGAGACTCCAAAAACAAAGAAGCAATGTCTATCAAATATGAAACACAATTAGGAAGACTATCAGATACCTATTACAATGACTCATTGGTTGTACTCAATGACTCATAAATAGAAGATGAAGATGTGATCTCAACTGGAGGAGTAGGAGTTGTAGGAGAAGTCTCTGGATCATCAAGACACTTAATTTCTGCATCACATTCAAACTCCTCTAAGGTGTCATCATCATAGTATATGTTTGTTGGACTTTATGGTTGTGTTGTTGATATGTGGTTGTCATTGATTTCAACACTATTAGCATTAATGATTCTAAAGGTTGTATATGTTGAGGATATTGAGAAAATTGTAATAAATATGTTGCAGAAAGTCTATAAAGTTGTAAAGGTCGGAGTGATGGAAAGTTTTTTACGTTGATATTCAGAAGGTGTGCATTAATAGGTTTTTTTTTGAGCCTATCTAATATGTTGTCCAAAATTTTCAGAGGTGTGTATCAAAATTGAAGAAATTTATTAAGTGTTGCGTTCCTATAGTTATTCTATTATTGTAATAGGTGTTTCTGAAAGAAGGAAATTCAATTATGATGAATTCAGTTGTTGTGTATGCTTCTGAGATGTTCAGTGATATTTCTAGATCATTCTCTATCAGTGTGGAACATCTGCATTGATTGGTGTGTTCCTGATCAAAGAATTTTCCTGTGAGTGTTTGAGTTTTCATGTTCTTGGCCGACATGATGGTGGTAGTGTATTGCAAATCCTTATGAATTAATTTTTGAATGATTGGTGTGTTTGAGGATGTTCATTTAGGTCCTCACTATGTTGTGATCAACTTAGGTTGGTACGCATTAAGATTTGTTCATGTATTGGGCCGACAATTTGTTATTCATTTATTCTTTATTTTATGCCCGACAAAGTTGTTGATATAAATCTATGTAGTGGATATATAAAAACAATTGTTTTCCTCATTTTTATGTATGCTCGGTGTATTTATATGAAGTATGTGCAAGATGTGTGTGAATAAAGATTAGATCATCCAAATGCATAACAAAGTGTGAAGAAGTATTCTTGTGCCTAATCTGAACTATCATCAGGCTAATGAAGAAGCTAATTTCTCAGTTCAAACTTATCAGATGGATTTAATCTGATTGTCTTATGTAAGGTAGGTTACCTTCCCTTTGAGAAGTGAGCTCTAGTTAGTGTTCATGAATGCATGTGCATTCCTTATTCATTTTCTATTATACTTTTAATAGGGTATAAGTATCGATTAACCTCCATCGTGGTTTTTCCCCTAATAGGGTTTCCATGCAAAAACATTGGTGTTGTGTGTTTATGAGGTGTTGCCAATTCTTGCTTTCATTGTTAATTATTAGATCTAAGATTAAGGGTTAATAAAGTGTGATAAGTTTTAAATTCTATAACAACTGATTCACCCCCCCTCTCAATTGTCTATCCTTGTTTTCCCAACAATTGGTATCAAAGCAGGTTCCTTTGAATAATTTTAATAGCTTGAGGTGATTTGAGATGGAATCATATAGGAAGGATAGTCCCAGATTCGATGGTACAAATTACTCTCTATAGAAGATCATAACTGAGTGTCATTTGAAGTGCATTGGTGAACGCTTCTAGAAGATTACAAAGAAATGATATAATATTCCTCAGAATGGTCCCTCTACTCTTGATTAAATCAAAGAAGCAGAAACTAATGTAAGGGCTATAGAATCTTTACTGAGTGCTTTGATAGATTCAAAGATGGAAAATGTGATAGGTCTAAAGACAACACATGAGATTTGGAAGAAATTGGAAACATTGTATGAAGGAGATCACAAGTGAAGATTGCTAAGCTAACAAATCTAAAAGGCAAGTGGGAGAACTTGAAGATGAGTGAAGATGAAAACATTGTTGCTTTCATGCAGAAGGTGAATGAACTAGTGATGGGTATTAGATGTACCGGTGGAATTATGGAAGAAGATTAAATTGTGGCTAAAGTGCTCAGATCTTTGCCTACCTCTTACAAAACCAAATCCCAGAATAGTGACAAATGTGACAAGAGATATGTTGATTGGTAAACTAGCTACCTTTGAGTTGATTGAATTTGGTGAGTCTACCCCTAAGACAAAATCTACATTTAAAGCTACTGTGTCCGAAAAAAGCCAACATAGATATGATCTAGGAGAAAGTTCCAAAAATACATCCAAATATGAAGATGAGATGAAACAGATTGAAGATGAAGAAAGAGATCTAGAAGAGATGGAAGCATTGATTGTGAAAAGAGAAGCTAGAGGTCAAGGTAAGTATAAAGGGAAGTTACCTATTAAATATTTCTCTTGCAGTAAGATAGGTAATTTTGCATCAAGATGTCTTGAAAGAGTTTCTAAGTACAAACCTGACAAGTCTAAATTTCAAAAGAAATTTTATTATGCTAAAGAATTTGTTACTGATGATGAATCTAATAAAGAAATTGCAAATGAATATGGATGGGTATTCATTTCTATCAAGGAAAATTATTCGGTGTTCACTGAATCTTCTAATAATTAGAACATTGAGAAAGCTCTTGCAGCCAGAATTAATGAAAAGGATGAGTGGGTGATTGACAACGGATGCTCACATCATATGAATGGTGACAAAAGAAAGTTCATAAGCCTGAAAAAATATGATGGTTGTATTGTAAGATTTGGAGATAACAATGCTGGTGTGATTTGTGGTAGAGGCACTATTTCTCTTGGTGGTAAATATAATACTAATGATGTCCTATATGTTGAAGTATTGAAGCATAACTTGTTGAGTGTTGGACGGATAGTTGACAAGGGATATAATCTTTAGTTCAAATATGGAAAATACAAGATTTTGGGAAGCTCTGGAAATGTAATTGCTTCAGGTACAAAGACAAGAGGTAATATTTTTCACCTGAGTGCTTCTAGTGAAATTTATTTAATTTCTCAAGTTGATGTAAGCTGGTTATGGAATAGGAGGTTGTGTCATGTGAATTTTGATAACATTGTCAAAGTAAGCTCCACACAAGCAGTCATAGATCTACCTAAGTTAGTGAAGCCTAATAACACTATATGAAAGGAATGTCAGATGGGAAAACAAACAAGAATTTCATTTTGGAGAAAACAACATCATTCCAATGGAGTACTAGATTTGGTAGATATTGGTCTATTGGATCCATCCAGAATCAGAAGTCTACAAGGAAAAAGGTATTTTATGTTGCTTATTGATGATTATTCTAGAATAATATGGGTTGCTTTCTTAAGAGAAAAACATAAGGCATTAGAGAAATTCAAAAGTTTCAAAGCTATGGCAAAGAATGAGATAGGTTTGAAGATCAAATGATTAATATTAGATAGAGGAGGTAAATTCACTTCCCATGAGTTCAATTCATTTTGTGAAGAGCATGGAATCAAAAGATAGTTATTTTCTCCCTGGACCCCTCAACAGAATGAAGTTGTTGAGAGAAAGAACATAAAAATCTTAGATGCTGCCAAAACTATCATGCTGGAAGGTAACATTCCTCATATCTACTGGAGAGAAGTTGTAAGCACTATTGTATATACTATCAACTGGGTAAATGTCAATGGTAATTCTGGTAAGAATCCTTTTAAGCTCTGGTTTGGATATAAGCCTATTGTGAAATATTTCGAAATATTTGTAAGTAGATATTATATCAAGAGAGATGAAGATATTGGAAATTTTGATGCTAGAAGTGATGAAGTAATTTTTCTAGGTTACTCTACAAAGAGAAAAGCTTACCAATGCTACAATAGAAGATTGAAGAAGATGGTTGAAAGTGAAAATGTTAGAGTTGATGATGATACTAACAAGTAATTCAGATATTGTGGATATGACTCAAATGATCAACAAGATAGTATAGAAAAAGGAAATACCACTCAGACATAGAATCAAGAGAATCATGAAGGAGAAGCTTGTGGAAGTGCAAAATAGAGAACAAAAGAACTAGAAGTTAGAGAGAACTCCAAAGTTCCAAGGTATGTAAAACTAAATAATTTTGAACGTCAGATTACATGAGACAAGAACAAAGGTGCATAGACTAGAAGAAAAATACCAGAAGAATATTGCCTGATTTCCAAAATTGAGCCTAGCAATGTCAATGAAGCATGTAAGGAAGAACTGATGCAGATAGAGAAAAATGAGACATGGATTATTGTTCCCAGACCTCAGGATAAGAATGTGATTGGAACCAAATGGGTCCTTCGAAATAAGTTGAATGAACAAGGTGAAGTGATCAGGAATAAAGAAAGACTGGTATGTCAAGGGTACTCACAAATGGAAGGTATTGATTTTGAAGAAAAATTTGACCCCATTGCTAGAATTGAAGCTATAAGATTGTTTCTTGCTTATGCTACTTTCAAGAACTACAAATTATATCAAATGGATGTAAAGTCAGCATTTTTAAATGGTGAATTAGAAGAAGTGTATATTGAGCAACCAGGTGGATTTTAACTGATTGATGAAAAATACATGGTATGCCGACTAAAGAAAGCACTTTATGGACTCAAACAAGCCTCTAGAGCTTGGTATGCGAGATTGGATAAATACCTGTTGAATCTTGGATTCAATAAAGGTACTGCAGACAACAATTTGTACTTTAAGATGGATGAGGATAAAGAGTTGATTATTGAAGTCTTTGTTGATGACATTATTTTTGAAGGAGATGATGAATTATGTATGAATTTTATTGATCAAATGAAAAGTGAGTTTGAAATATCAATGATTGGAGAGATGAAATTCTTTTCAGGATTACAAATTACTCATTTAGATGATGAAATCTTTATATCTTAGTCCAAGTATGTGAAAGAGTTACTAAAAAAAATTGGTATGGAATCCTCAAAGCCTATAGGTACATCCATGGTAACCGGATGTAATTTAACACAAAATGATGATTCTCCTAAGGAAAATCAAAAAAGATACAGGTCAATGATTGGTGGATTTCTCTATTTGACTCAGACCAGACCATAAATTATGAATGTTGTATGTATGGTTGCTAGATATCAAGCTAATCCAAAGGAATCACATGTGACTACAATAAAGAGAATTTTCAAATATTTGAAAGGAACAGTTGATTTTGGGCTATAGTATCCTAAGGATGATGATCTTACTCTGAATGCCTTTACAGATGTAAATTGGGTAGGAGATGTGGATGATAAGAAAAGTACAAGTGGTGGTGCATTCTTCTTGGGGAGGAAGTTGGTGTCTTGGCTAAGTAAAAAGTAGAATTTCATTTCCTTATCTACTGTCGAGGAAGAATATATTGTTGCTGCAAACAATTGTACTCAAGTGTTGTGGATAAAGAAGATGCTGAGAGATATATTATGATGAGCCTATTGCTATATTCTATGATAAATCAAGTGCCATAAATATTTCCAAGAATCTGGTGCTACATTCAAAGATAAAGCATATATCTATCAAGTATCACTTTTTGAGAGACGAAGTGAGTGATAAAGAAGTCAAAATGGAATATGTGCCTACAAAGGAACAAATTATAGATATCTTCACCAAACCATTGCCTAAGGATACTTGTGAGTATCTCAGAGGAAAGTTAGGGGTGATTTCCCCTCCTAATCTGAACTAAGATGTAAATCTTTGCATCAATCTGTACACTCACAGTTAGATCTTATTTCGGATTGATGTTATGGTGGTTGCTACTCAAGGGGAGTAGTCAAAAGATTCAGATATGTGTTTTAGAGCATGCGTACCTTTACCATTTATGTCAAAGGGGGAGAAGAGTAATGTGAAAAACCCTCGTGAAATAAAGGGGGAGAAGAGTCATAAGAGAAGAGTAATGTAAGGAGGAGAGAAGAGTCATGAGAAGAAGACTGTTGGAGAAGATCTAGTTGTGCTTGATGGTATTTTTCACATCATGTGTTGCCATCAATGCCTAAGGGGGAGATTTTTGGACTTTGTATTTGTGTTTCTGATATGTGGTTGTCATTGATGTCAACACTATTAGTATTAATGGTTCTGAAGGCTATATATGTTGAGGATATTGAGAAAATTGTAATAAATATATTGCAAACAATCTGTGAAGCTGTGAAGGTCAGAGTGATGGAAATTTTTGTATGATGATATATAGAAGGCATGCATTAATGGGTTTTTTCTGAGCCTATCTAGTATGTTGTCCAAAAATTTCAGAGGTGCACATCAAAATTGAAGAAAGTTATGAAGTGTTGTGTTCCTATAGTTATTCTATTACTGTAGTAGGTGTTTCTAATAGAAGGAAATGCAATTATGATGAATTGAGTTGTTTTGTATGCTTGTGAGATGTTTAGTGATGTTTCTAGATCATGCTCTATTAGTGTGGTACATCCACGTTGATTGGTGTGTTCATGATCAAATATTTTTCCTTTGAATGTTTGAGTTTTCATGTTCTTGGCCGAGATGATGGTCATAGTGTGTTTCAGATCCTTATGAATTATTTTTTGAATGATTGGCATGTTCAAGGATGTTGATTTAGGTCCTCACTATGTTGTGACTGACTTAGGTTGGTGCGTATTAGGATTTTTTCATGTATTGGGCCTACAATTTATAATTCATTTATTCTTTCTTTTGTGGCTGACAGAGTTGTTGATGTAAATCCATGTAGTGGATATATAAGAGTGATTTTTCTCCTCATTTTTATATA
This sequence comes from Sequoiadendron giganteum, assembly GCA_007115665.2. NCBI lineage: Eukaryota > Viridiplantae > Streptophyta > Pinopsida > Cupressales > Cupressaceae > Sequoiadendron > Sequoiadendron giganteum. The sequence continues at coordinate 279,521,494 of CM021106.1, forward strand.
TGCTTGGTGTATGTATACGAATTATGTGCAAGATATGTGTGAATAAAGATCAGATCATCCCAATGCAGAACAAAGTGTCAAGAATTTTGAGTGAAGAGTTAAGAAGTATTCTTGTGCCTAATCGAAACTACTATCAGGGTTATGAAGAAGATAATTTCTTAGTTCAACCTTATCAGATGGATTTAATATGATTGTTTTATGTAAGGAAGTGACCCTTCCCTTTGAGCAGTGAGCTCTAGTCAATGTGCCTGAATGCATGTGCATTCCTTATTCATTTCTTATTATAGTTTTAACAAGGTATAATTGTTGAATAACCTCCACCATGTTTTTTCCCCTAACAGGGTTTCCACTCAAAAATCTTGGTGTTGTGTGTTTCTAAGGTGTTGTTAATTCTTTCTTTCATTATTAATTATTAGATCCAACATTAAGGATTGATAAAGTAAGATAAGTTTTAAATTATGTAACAAATGATTCACCCCACCCTTCTCAATTGTCTATCCTTATTTTTCCAACAATGTTATCAAAATCATCAAGTGGAATGAGGTAGTCTGAAGTAGGATCATCTGGGAATGGAGGCTTGTGTGGATCTCCAAATATCTCCCAAACTTTGGTCCAAACTGGTCATGGGCATGACATGTCAAAGAAGACCTTATGATATGTCCCATTGAAGATTCTTGCACTGAAACTAGAACAAATCAATCCTATGTTATGATCATTCTTATTACCCCAAACCGATTTCTTATATGTTGTTTCTGGTTTAAGAATGAGTCCATAAAGATGAGGCAAAATATTTAGCCACCTACAATTTGTTATGATCCTTTTTTTCCATGACTCATAAATATCCCTAGTCATAACTATTACAAAAGGATGAGTTCAATAACCCATGATTACAATGATGATAAAATTTTCAAATGATACAATATGAGATCAACATATACAATATAGCTGAAATGAAGTACAATGATCAAAACAACACTTTCCCAATTGCCAAAATATCCAAGTATCCTTCAGTAGACCCACTAGGCAAAATTTGAAAGCATAATATACCTGGAATAGAAAATGAAAAAATTGCATGGATGGCTGGATAGAGCTCCTCAATACCTTTCCAACATCGCAAGAATTGCAAAAATCAGAGATCGTGGCAAGAAGTTACAAGCTCAGGAACTAAAATACATGATCTAACTTCAATAAGCAAAAACTAATATCAAATAGAAACATTTCTGAAAAATAACTTCACCACTAGAAAATTGAGAGAATTCTCTTTCCATCGATATTTCGTTTCTGAAAAATGGCCTTCGTTTGCAAAAGTTATGAATTTTTCAAACATATTGAATTTAGCCTACAGAATATGGGTTTTCTAGAAAAAAAAAGTTTAGTTAAGATTTGATTTTTGTAAAATATTCTCACTATTTGTAGATAAAAACTAAAACCCAAAAAATATTTTGATGCTAGAAACAAAACCGAGAAATCATTTTTTGATCCAACAAGCAGAAGATGACAAATTGATTTTTTTTAAACTTTAGCAGGCAAAAAATGATGCATGCTATTTTTTGTATAGCAATTTCCTCCAGATCTATGCAAGATATGCAAAATCTAAAAAATACCCATTTGAGATTTTGATCTTGGCTACAACACCAATAAAAAAAAATTCCTACAAGTGAGTGGAAACTAGATTTCTAAAGGAAAAATAAAAATGACTCCAATAAAAATGACTTTCTTCAAACCCTTGCAGATTTTTCAAAATATGTTAGATTTTGATGAAACAAAAGTTGATATTGACTTTCTCTGACGCCTTGGATTCAATGGTGAGGTTCTCAAGACCCCAAATTGCACCAAGAAAAAATTTAATGCCAAGATTGGTGTCTCAAATCTAGGAAAATTTTTAAAGCACTAAAGCTCTAATACTATGTAGGAGTTTATGGTGAACTCCTCAACCACCCCAAAATCACTTGCAAGACAAAATAACTTCCACAAGAGAGAAATGACAGAAATATTATGCTATCATTAATATGCAAGAATGCCAAATTGAATATGACAAAGTACATATGAAGTCCTGCTTATATAGGCAAGGTTGAGATGTAGTAGTTAATATGATGTTGACATGTGTCATGATCTAACATGTGACAACACGAGAACCCTAACTAACTACCTAGAGAATGATGAAGTGATAGAGATAAGTCTTCTAGAAAAGACATCTCATCTTCTAGAAGGAATATTTTATCCTAAATACATGTGAAGGGGATGGCCCCATTATAACTAATTACCTAGTAAATGCAACCTAGGAATTAATTAAATATTATGCCTAAGTAAACTTATGTAAGTGTAATTAAATAATTAATTACACCAACATATAGATTATGATATCCTCAATCTAAAAAACCACATATGGAACATGTGAAAAAGTACCTAACAAGAAATCTTCAATAGATTTTCTAGGATACTTCTTAAACTTAGTTGAGGTTTCTCTATAACTTCAATTACCCTCAATGTAACCATAGAAAATAGATTCAAACTACTTTTAAACAAGATTCGTAAATACCTTTTCCTTCACTTGCCAAACTATAATTTTGATGCACCAAATCACAAATCACCTTGCTAACTCCTTCGCTACTATGCTTATCATCAATGCTCATTATGAATAAGTTTGTCTTAGTGAAATCACTTATAATCCTTTTGATATGAATTTATTTCACATTAAATGCTTCGACCAATAAATTTGGTAAACCCTTGTTTGTATGCATAACCAACTTCTATTGCTTCACAAACTTCTGCATTGACATATTTTATTCTGTAATCTTCACCAATAGATCAAGAATGTCATTTTTCATCATATATGTTCATGCAAAGACATCAATGCCTTTTCTTTGGCATGGGATATAAGATTTTCATTAAAGCTCCCCTTAAGCCAAAAATCTTAGTATAGTTTTTCAAAGGAAACATCTACATGAGATGGTGGTATAGATTTATCCTTTAATTTTGTCTCTTCCTTCTTTCTCCAAATATTTTTCATTTCCTCTTTTTTTCTACCAGATCAACTCTTTTTACTGGCTAATTCCTCTTTACCAGATTGTCCTTTCTCGTGTTTCTATTTCTACAAAACTCAGCAGTGTGTCCAAGCCTATTGCAGTTGTAACAAGTGATATTCTTCTGACCAATATTCTTTCCATTCACTCTAGATCTAGATTGATTATATTTATTCCAAAATCCATAGCATGAATAACAATAAGCATTGAAATATTGAATCATTCTACCATTATTATAGCCATTCATCATTCGAATTTTGCATTCACTATCTCTATGACCAAATTTATTGCATGTAAAGAATTGACCAAAAAAATATGGAACATTATAATTCATTCAATTCTACATTCTATTGCCTTGTATCCAAATTTATTGAAAGAATGACAAAAACCATTAAACTATGGGTACCTTTTGTGCATTTGGTTGTCTAACCCATGGTCTTCTTTGATTTTGGATCTGCTTGCCATTGTTCTTCTTATCTTTAATCTTCTTGTTAGTATTTGACATCTAATATGACTTTAAAATTTCTCCTATCTCAAACCCTAATCCAACTTTGTCTTTAGAGCCTTTATAATTTGCAATCATTTCATCAAGATTTGTAGTACTCATCTTGATTTTTTCTTCAAGACTCCTTATTTTCTCCATATCTGATCTCAGATTCACAAATTCTTATTTAAGCCTTGTGTATTCCTCATATTTGATTTTCATCATTGCATTCAAACATTCATCAATTATTGTATTTTCTTCAACTTCAACTTTCAGACTAGTGATGCTTTCAATTTCTTACTTTAATTATTCACTAACTTCCTTATGCCTTTCTCTCAACTTTCTAATGCATTCATCTACCTTTTTTAAATTTTATATTAGATCTCTATTTTCACCTTCAGTCCTTTCAAGATCTTCAAGGGAAGATTTGAGATCTTCATCTTTGTTAAGCATACAATCTTCTTCTATGATTTCTAAAATTGGAATCTCTTTTAGGTATGTACAAGATCATGATGGGCCAAAAAGTGATGATATGTAAGTGATATGATGGCCCATGTGGATGGTGACTTTTTTTTTACCCAAAATTGATGAAATGAAAAGGGTTTTTAATGGAGATTCTCATCTTTCCACCAATATAAATTATTCTTTACTTTGAATTTAATAATAATTATTATTCATTTTTTATTTGAATTACAACTAAAGTCCTAATTGATAGGCTGATTGGAAAACATGTATAGATTTCAAATGATATCACATTTTTTGAATCCAAAACATGTGTCACATTCTATGCTTTGCATACTATAGGATTAAAAAAAATGAATTTGATGTAGTTTTAACCAAGTTAAGGTGGCTAGACATACGAGTTTTTATATTTTTAAAAACTTTTAATAAAAAAATTCATAATTAATTATTTACTTGGAAACAAATTACAAAAAAATATGCATCACATTGAGACATGATTCCTCTACTTAAATCTAAAATATTATAAAAAAATATTATCGTTTTACTGTGGTTAGGGTGGTCAAACAAACACCTACTTCTTATTTTTTCCCTAAAATTTAAGTACTACTGCATTGAAATTTCAAATTTTCACCAAATAGATTTTTTTCTTAAAAATAAACCTAGTAGTTTAGAAACTATATTCAATTTTGTACAGATTCTATTTTTACATATTTTTTAAATAATATAAATAACTTATTCAAATTTTTATGTCAATTTCCCTAACTCTAATTTTCTAAATTTTCATCGCCACTTAAGGGCCTATTTTTTCCATGATGATCCTACACATACCCTTTCATAGGAGTAGGAATTTTTCTTTTAGCCATGTGTTCAACCTCCAAGATCATCCCCAAGTGGTTAAGCTCCTTCCAAGGAACCAATCTTTGATACCAATTGTCGAAAACCCAAAATACTTAGATGGGGGGGCGATTTAGTATTCTCTTAAACCATTCAAACATTAAACATCCAATCACCAAATAATATTCTACTATAATAAATAAAGAAATAATGAAACATCAACAACACCATATAACACATGAACACTAATATTTTTACATAGAAAACCCAAAATGGGAAAAACCACTTTGAGGATCAGCTTGCAAACTATTATAACCGATTGTAATATATTTGTTGGCATATAGTTGTCATTGATTTCAAAAGGGAAAATCATGCAAGGAAGATTGCTAGAATGATAAAAGTGGATCAGAGATGAAATGGAGTTTCTCATGCAAGTGAGGATGATGGAATTAATGGAAAGTGTCATTGATGTTAAGGAGAGATAAGCTTTGTAGTGAATATGGAAGCATGGGTATAGATTGTTGGTGAATACATATGCTATGATGTTTTCATTAATGTCAAAAGTGAAAATCATGCAAGGGAGATTGTTGGTATCATGATAGAGGATGAATGTGATAGTAGTGGAACTAGTTCTAGAAGTATGTGGATTGGTTGTTGGTGCAGAAGAGAAAATTGATCAAAGTGTTGCATAGTTGAAAAAATGTTGTCATCTCTTTGAAATATTTGCTTCTAGGTATTTGATGAAAAATTAGGTACCAGATTTGATATGGGTTTTTCGAAATAATTCTAGTGATGTACTTTGCATGTCCAAAAGTTGATGACTACGCCCAAGAATGAACTATTTCTGCTCTCATGTGATATTAGGGTTTACAAATAAAACCTAATAGGTTTACAGTCACTGGTGTCATGAACATAAATTCTATTTTGTTGTTGACTATGTATCGATAGTTGCAGGTCATATAAGTTACAACTTATGTCTTTGAAGTCATTGGTATGACCGACCCCTTCACCTTATGTTTATTGACCCAACAAATATTTAGCAGCTACAACATTTCTTAAGTCGCAGGATTCTAATTTTTTATAACTTAACTTGTGGGGTTCTAGAGTTTCATAACCTTCCAACTTAGCGACTTAGCAATCTCTTTGTTTTCAACGAGTCACAAGTTTTCTAAACTTCGTGACCTCTAACAAGAGGTTCTGAGGTTTAGGTTTTTAGCAATTTAGCAATGGACTAATAAGGAGGAAGGAAGCACTCTAAGTGGGACCTAGCCATAATGATGTGAATAACAGTAATGATGATGTAGACATGTGGTGATGACCTATCTAGTGGAACCTACATATGAGAAGCAAGCAATAGATTGAAGAGTGATGAAGATGGTGGGACCAGATAGTGGAAGGTGATATATGCCATGTAGTGGTGAATGGTAAATATTGAATGTGGAAGATGTAATGGTACCCACATACCCCACTAAGAATTCAATGGGGTTCGATCAAGAACCACGGGGCTAGTAGAGAATAGTAGAGATTAGATAAGGTTGATTGAATGGAGCAATATGTGTGACTGGTGGGACCTATGAAGGAGACATACAAAGTTAGTAGAAGGTGATGTCACATTGGTAGGTGGAATTAGCTTGCATACCCTGCTGAGAGTTCAGTGGGACTCGGTCAAGACTCGTGGGGCTAGCAGGGAACTATGGAGATTAATCCATGATGAAAAGTAGAGATTGAACGAGATAGATCTAATGGTGATCACTAGTCAGTAAAGATTAACGGTGCTTGCATCAAAGTCTGGTGGGATCAGACTAAGTGAAAGGTGACAATGATGGAGGATGGCATGCATTTTCAGTCATACAAAGAATGACAGGATGACAAATGACAATTGCTTGTTAGATGATTTTGCATCCTTGTTGCAAAATCAACATTTGATCAAATGAATTATTTGGTCATGTTGTTTTACTGTGTAACCCTAGACAATGAAAATAAGTAAAATGAAATTATGAGAGGTGAATTCTAACAAGATCTATGATGGTGATTTGAACGGCTTCTTATTTGACGACTAGGGTTTAAAGGCATGAAAGTGAATGAGGATTATAGGATCAAGATGTGAAAAAAAAGATCAATGGCCAATATTCAAACTTGAAGATCTATAATGGTCTAGTACGTGTGAACTGCATTACAACTAGTAACTGACATAGAGAAAGGAATTTATTGGTCTAGCTACACAAGCAACAAAAGTAAATGAAGATTTGATCTTCAAGGCATAGATATAGATCATAGATATGATGAAGATAAAATTAGATTGAATGGAAAACATAATGCATTGAATGCATGATCCGATTCTAGGCTTCATAGAGAGCTAATTTGGTCAAATTATGTATGATCAAATTAAATGTTGGGGGCTTAATGTAAGATATGGAAATATCTGGTAAACACTATCAAATGTCTTTATGATAAGTTGATCAGTGTTGTGTGTGTGGCTCGAGGTAAAGGAATCTTGTTGGTGAATTCAATATGAAAATAAAACCCTAACAGTAAGCTAGTGATGATCTGGACGATGGAGAGAATATCGAGGTAGAGATAGAAGGTCAGTGGGGATAGAAGACAATTGTATATTTTCAATATATTGAATTATTTTAGTGTATATGGTACTTGCATCTTCTTGTATAGAAAGGAGTCTACAATCACAAATAGTGCAAAAAAATAGAGTTATGAATATATAGAAATGATGGTAAGCAAGTAGAGAGAGCAACATAGTAGACAACAAATGCATTTTGTGAAGCCCTAAAATGTAATATTGAACATCCTCTAGGTGTTTGCATTCATGGATAAGAGAGTGTACAATGTAGCAAGATAGAAAAGTGATTTTTCTATGTGCAAAGAAGAGTGTAGTACAAAAAAGAGTAGAGAGGTCTAGAGTGTGTGTGTTCCTAAGAGTGCAACTTCAGTAGCTGAAAGTGAGTTGCAGTGTGTGCAAGTATTGATTGTAATGCTGTATTATTAGGTTTTGTAGAACCAATGCAAATATGAGCTTGTAATGTTGTAAGAGGTTGTAGCCTCATTATACTAGGTTTTAGCTTAGTTTAGGGGATTGTAGTCTCCTTGGAGTTGTAGCTCCTAAACCTAGGTGTTTATGCATCCTTGAAGTTGTAGTTTCTAAAGCAATGCGTTGGTGCTTCATTGGGTTGGTGCCCTAAAAATTATAATAAAGATTTGGATTGTGAGGCTATATTTGAGTAGTAGACTCAAGAAGCATTTCTCACTGTGGTTTTTCCTATTTTGGGTTTTCCACGTATATCTGGTGTTGTGGGTATTTTTTTTGGTTGTTTGTTTGCATCTTTAGTTTTCAATGTACACATTAAGAGTCAGAGTCAAATTATTTGAGCTAAGAAAGTAATTTGCATAAATTTTTTTTAAGGTATAAAGTTTTTAAAATCTACTCACTCACCCCCTCTCAGTATATCATTGCATTACAACAATTGGTATCAGAGCCCTAGGTTCCCTAGGAGAAGCTTAATTATCTTGGGTAGATCTTGGATAAGTGAACACAAAAATGGTCAGTCAGGAAGATTCATTTGTAGAAGAAGTACATCTCTTTAATGGATCAGATTATATATGGTGGAAAAAAAAATGGAGTTGCATTTGGGATCCATAGGATTTGATGTGTGGATGTAAGTGGTATATGGATTTATAGCTTTTGGTACACCCCCAACTACTAAGGCTGAAAATATGGCATATGAGAACAATGTTAAAGTAATGGATGCAATTCTTTGTGGGTTGTCAAGTTCCATATTTTTCAATGTCATCCATTGCTAGAATGCACAAGAAGAGTAGAACAAGCTAAAGAGGGTGTATGAAGAAATTGATGTTGAGGTGGAGTCATTGATCGAGAGATGTCATAGTGAATCTAAACATCTTGAGAAAACTGAAGCTGAGAAATCTACAAGTTGGCTCTTAAGTGAAGCTGCAAAAAGAGGTAATGAAGAAGAAACATCTACTTCTGGATCAGAGGAGATTGATGAAGAGTAAGTTGAGTTCATAAGAAGACTAAGGAAAGGATCCAAAAAATGTAGAGGTAAATTTGCTTATCTTGCTTCTAAATGTGTAACTTAGAGTAAGAAAATAGTAGTAAGCAAATGGATAAGGATAATCTACACACAAATGAAGAAAGTGGGTCATCTAATGTAAATGGTAGATAATATGATGAACATGGAAGTTTTTGTGGGTTTGACACATTTGGAACAAATTCTAATAAAGAAGTTGAAAGGTTTAATAAAGAAGAGATTGATAAGCTGACCAAGAGTCTCGAAGAATCTAATTAGATGGTGATCAACTTGGAGACTAAGGTGGAAGAAGAAAGAAGAGAAAAATATGTAGTTCAAATTGAACTAAAGTCTAAATTGAAAGAGTGAATAAAATTGAAAGAAGTAGAGGCCTTGAGAAAATATTTAGCAAATACTAAAGAGAAGATTGATAGAGGTCTAAATTTTAAAGATGGATCTGAGATTTGAAATGAATTAGTGAAATCACAGAATCCATCAAAACCAAAAGAAAAATTTGGCCCTGGGTTTGAGAAAGGAATGAGTTCCTCTACTAGTACTTCTACAAACTTGTATGCTAGATTTAAAGCAGAAGAAGATTCTACCAAAGAATGAGAAAGCCTAGATGAGTTGTTCTAAAGAAAATACCTTTGGAAATGGAAGATCGGGAAAAGGCACTACTGAGATGAAGAAGAAAAAAGAAGAAAATAAGTTAGATACAGAAAAGAAGAAAGTTGAAGAATTCAAATCAAAGAAAACCTCCTCATCCTGCATAAGGTAGAGCTATGACCATGTATCCCTCATATTTTGATGGTTATTATTATGCTTGCAATCATTTTGGTCATAAGGATAGTGAGTGTAGAGCCACACATAGTAGTAGCACAAATTATGTGCATGTAAATTAATGTTCTCTTGTTGTAGACATGAATGTGATGTGTTTTAACTACCATAATTCTGGTCACATTGCAAAATATCATAGAATGATTCATGTAAGACCAAAAGAACATAGTGAGAAAAATAATATGTTCCTCAATGTGAACAATATTTCACATGTTCTTGAGAAGAAGGATGATCAGATAGAGAAAAATAAAAAGAAGTTCTTGAAAGAGAAAGAATCGCAGGTAGTGCTCCGTAAGGTTATTTCTGCTTTAAATCACTAATTAGTAGTGGTGAGGCATGAATCTAGGGGGGGTTAAACTAATACCTCATTCATCCCTAGAAATGGAGAAAGAGATCAAGTCAGGTAAAACATGTTTTACCAAATTTTAACAACTTGATGATTGTAGATCTATGGTCACATTCTTACTCTTTGAAATGCTCGTCAAAGGGTAAGAACATCTGTAGATAGTGGATAGTTAGCAGCCATAAATGATATCAATAATTGGAATCAGATATCAAAAAAATGGTGTAAATTCTTTCTTAATAGAAATGCTTCTTATCTACAAGAAGAGGAGATATGTCTTAGGGGGGTTGTTCTATATATTTTATTTTTATTTGGGTATTAGAACACCATAAATTGGTTCAGAACAATTCATTCAGCACATAGCTCAAAGTGAAGAAAATGCTCAAGTATATAGGAAGAGATCATGGAGCAAGGTCTAAGGGGGGGATGCTATTGGTATCAAATCAATGTTATACTTGATACAATGCAATTTAGGATATCAATTGGTACATATCATAACATGAACACATTCAAAATTGGTATCAAAATGATAATTAGTACGAGGGAATGATATCACCAATTGGTGTCAGAAATGTGATTCAGTTGGTATGGAGCATGAATTATAATATATACAATTGGTATCATACCTTGACTAGTTAATAGCATGAATGGCCCTTTAACTAGCATCAGATATTGTTAATTGGTATAGTGCAGTTGGAGCATATGGTTTTACCATTGCAATAAAATGGTTGAATACATAAATTGGCATGAGAGAAAAAAATTGTCTTTAGTTGGTATCAGTCAAAGAGGGAGCTTAGTCCCTTTGCCATTGCTAAAAAGAAGTGAAGTTTGTAGCAGTATGGTGACCTGAGCCAAAGAAGAGGAAAAAGTTGTGACCCTTTTCAATTGATTTCAGAGGGGGAGAAAGTAATGAAAATGCTCAAAATAATTGAGCATGGGGGAGACAAAGTGAGAAAATTCTTGAAGTAGAGAATAAGAGAGGAAGTTGTGTAGATCCTCATAAGGATGAGTAAAGGAGAAGGAATGTAAAAGGGGAGAATTGAGAGCTCAAATTTCATCCAGCATTGGTATCTGACCTTTGGTAGTTTGAGCATTTAGGTTTTTCTATAAATGATAAAGAGGTAGATTGTTGACATATAGTTGTCATTGATGTCAAAATGGAAAATCATGCAAGGCAAATTGTTGGTATGATGGAAGAGGATCAGAGATGAAATGGATTTTCTCATGCAAGTGTGGATGATGGAATTAATGGAAAGTGTCATTGATGTCAAGGAGAGATAAGGTTTGCATTGAATATGGAAGCATGGGTATAGGTTTCTAGTGAATACATATGCTATGATGTTGCCATTAATGTCAAAAGTGAAAATCATGCAAGGGAGATTGTTGGCATGATGATAGAGGATGAATGTGAGAGTAGTGGATCTAGTTCTAGAAGTCTGTGGATTGGTTTTTGCTATAGAAGAGAAAATTGATCAAAGTGTTGCATAGTTGACGAAATGTTTTCATCTCTCTAAAATAGATGGTTCAAGGTATTCGATGGAAAATTAGGTACTAGATTCGATATGGGTTTTTTGAGAGCATTCCAATGATGTGCTTTGTAGGTCCAGAAGGTGATGAATATGCCCAAGAATGAACTATTTCTGTTTTCAAGTGATTTTAGGGTTTACAAATAAACACTAATAGGTTTACATTCATGGCATCATGAACAAAATTATATTTTTTTGTTGACTGTGTACCAGTGGTTGCATGTCACATAAATTACAACTTATGTCTTTGAATTCATGGGTATGACCAATCCCTTCACCTTATGTTTACCATCCTCACAAATATTCAGTAGCTACAATATTTCTTAATTCATGAGATTCCAATTTTTTCTAGCTTAAGTCATGGGGTTCTAGAGTTTCATAACCTTCTGACTTAGTGACTTAGTGATCTCTTTTTTGTCGGTGAGTTGTGGGTTTTCAAAACTTCATAACCTTCGGCAAGAGGTTCTAAGATTTAGGTTTTTAGTTATTTAGAGATGGAGTGATAAGGAGGAAGGAAGCACTCTGAGTGGGACCTAACCATAATGATGTGGATGATAATAATGACGATGTAGAGACATGGTGACGACCTATCTAGTGGACCTGCATATGGCAAGCAAGCAACAAATGAAAGAGTGATGAAGATGGTGGGACTAGATAGTGGAAGGTAACATATGTCGTATACTAATGGTAATGGTGAGTGGTAGAGATTGATTGAGGAAGATCTAACATTGCCTGTATACCCCACTGAGAATTCAGTGGGGCTCAGTCAAGAATCGTGGGGCTAGCGGGGAACAATAGAGATTAGACAATTTTGATCGAATGGTGCATGATGTATGAATGGTGGGACCTATGAAGGTGACATATGAAGTTAGTGAAAGGTGATTTCACATTGACAGGTGGAGCTAGCCCACATACCCCACTGAGAACTCAATGGGATGTGGTCATGACCCATAGGGATAGTGAGGAACAATGGAGATTAATCCATGATGAATAGTAGAGATTGAATGAGATAGATCTAATGGTGATCATCAGTTAGTAAAGATCCATGATGCTCACATCAAAGTTTGGTGGGACCAAACTAAGTGAAAGGTGATGATTTTGGAGGATGGCATGCATTATCAGTCATAAAGTGAATGCCAGGATGACACATGGCAATCACTTATTAGATGATTTTTCACATTTGTTGCAAAATCAACATTTAATCAAAAGAATTATTTGGTGATGGTGTTTTACTATGTAACCCTAGACAATGAAAAGAATTAAAATGACATTATGAGATGTGAATGCTTACAAGATCGATGACGGTGATTTGATTGAACTCTTATCTGATGATTAGGGTTTAAAGGCATGATAGTGAATGATTATTGTACGATCAAGGAATGAAAGAAAATATCAACGACCATTATAAAAACTTGAATATCTACAATGGTCTGGTTCATGTGAACAACGTTACGACTAGTAATCGACATAGACAAATGAATTTTTTGGTCTAGCTACACAATCTACCAAATTAAATGAATATTTGATCTTCAAGGTGACAATACAAATTGTAGATATGATCAAGATCAAATCAGATCAAATGGACAATAGAATGCATTGAATGCATAATCAAATTCTAGGGTTGGCAAAGAGATAATTTGGGTAAATTTTCTTTGACTGAATTAAATGTTGGGGGAATCGATGCAAGATATGGAAATATCTTGTAAACACTATCAAATGTCTTTATGATGAGCTAGATAGTGGTGTATGTGTGGCTCAAGGTAAATGGAGCTTGTTGATGAATTCAGTATGAAAATAAAACCCTAAAAATAAGTTGAAGATGATCTAGATGATGGAGAGAATATCGAGGCAAATATATAAGGTTGATGTAGATAGGAGACAATTTTATATTGTCAAAATATTTAATTAGTTAAGTGTGTATAATAGTTACATCTTCTTGTACAAAAAGGTGTCTGCAGTCACAAATAATGCAAAAAAAATAATTATGAATATGTTGTAGTGATGGTAAGGAATTAGAGAGAAGAAAAGAAGACAATGAATGCATTTGTGAAGACCTAGACTATAACACTAAACATCCTCTAGGTGTTTGCATTAATGGTGAAGAGATTGTATAGTGCAATAAGATATAAAAGTTAATTTTATATGTGTAGCGAAGAGTGCAGTCAAAAAAAGAGTAGAGAGGTACATAGTGTTTGTGTTGTTGAGAGTGTAGCTTCAAGAGTTGAAAGTGTGTTTCAATGTCTACAAAAAAGTATTGATTGTAAGGTTGCATTATAAATTTTTGTAGATCCATTTTTTTATGTAAATGTGAGCTTGTAATATTGTAAGAGGTTGTAGACTCATTGTATTAGGTTGTAGCTCAATTTACGGGATTGTAGTCTCCTTGGAGTTGTAGCTCCTAAACCAAGGTGTTGGTACATCCTTGAAGTTGTAGCTTCTAAATCAAGGAGTTGGTGCTTCCTTGGGTTGGTGCCCTAAACATTTTAATAGAGATTTGAATTGTGAGGTTGGATTTGAACAGTAGACTCAAGTAACATTTCTCACCATCATTTTTCCCATTTTGGGTTTTCCATGTATATCTGGTGTTGCGAGAATTTGTGTTTATTATTTGTTTGCATGTGTATGTTTTCATATTTAGTTTTCAATCTACACATTAAGAGTTAGAGGGAGAAATTTTCTCAAAGTGTTTGAGCTAAGAAAGTAATCTCCATAATTTTTTTTAAGGAGAAGAGTTTTTAGTATCTACTGATCCACCCCCCCCCCCCCCTCTTAGTAGATCATTGTGTTCCAACAATATTTATAGAAGTTATCACTATAGGTGGAATCACTATCCAAGTGGACTCACTTACCATAGAGAAAAAGATAGAAGAGAGATTATGTCTCACAACCTATTTTGAACTGTTACAATTACATCAATAATATGCATGGAATATACTTCCAATGAAGCTCAATAAACTAACTTTACACACTTCATATGATTATAATCTAACACTATGCTTTCCTCTACATTCACATCACTTTAATCTTATAATCAAAATTCATGACTTAAATTTTCACTATTATTATAATATTCACATGTAGGACATTCATAAAATTCATCACACACCTCAAAAAATAAAAAAGAGGATCTAACATATATATCTTCTTCTAGCATAACATCAATTAGGTCATCCTAATTAAATGTAATATTTAAAACATAAATTTCAAGCTTCAATCCTTTTCATACACACCTCATTCCAAAATAAAAAATAAAAAACAATTTTAAATAGGCCAACATGGACCTATAATAGATCCTGCATAAGAAAACAACACTTATTTAACCTTTGCATCGCTTCAAACTTATTAGCTCAGTACCACAAAATACCTAATACTAAAATTCTTCAACTATATATCCACATTCATACATGTTATCCCCAATACTCAACGCCAATTGGAATTCATAGACTATTTATATCTGCCAACTTATACTCAATAGTGCAAAGACAAAAACTTATCAACAGAGAAGTGCTGACTCTCCCACTTAAATGCGCTATATAGAAAATAGCTACAAAATTCTAGAACAAACTTTTGTTACTTAGATTTCTCAAACTAAAAGCCAAAACATGATGAAATTCTATAATTAGATACTTATAAAAACCAAAAAATTAATGTTAGAAGCAAAGAGTGAAAAAATCATGTGTAGACTAGTACGGACCCAAAAATGAATGCTTTGTCACACTGAATTAGTAGAATTGACATAGTCAATTTCCAACACAATTGACTTCTCTGAATCAAACTATATTGCAAAATTTTATACCATAATCATTTCAAGACATGTTAGAACCAACCATGATCTACACCAAATTATTCATATCAAGATACAATGTTTACATCAATGATGACACTACAACACATAGAAATATACCTTATGTGTATCCATCAAGCTCATGTTTCCAATAAAAACATTAATGACATTCTTCCAATACTAAGTTTGGTGTGGAGGATGATATTCATGTCCTGATATTTCTACAATATGTATTCCTTGATATCTTTCAAGGTTCATGTACCAAGTGATGAGATAATTTACAGAAGATTGGCCAAGGCACTATTGTGTATATCCTAAGGCAATATCATGTCTTTTTGGTCTACATCCTTCCGCTATGCAAGTTTATATCTTACGGTTCAAATGAAATGATAACCGTTATTTGAAGATCTTATATCTATAAAATCAGGTCTTCACACCTTTCACATTCAAATCTATAGGCAATAATATTTCAGTCTATGACCTAATAGTGCAATCCATAGAGAAAAGGTTAGTTGGAATGCTCTGCATTCCTTCGGAGATGAAGGGTTAGTCTTGCAGATTTATGGATATGATCAATAATGATCAATATGTGTTGTCTAATAGCATCAAGTTTGTTTTAGTTCTACAAGATTGATCATTAATTAGCAGTATGTTACACTTATTTTGGATTTTTTTTTTGTATTTTTAGTAATCCTTCTCAGCTATGCCATCATTTAGTGATCAAATAATCTTTTAAGAGGTTGTAGGGATATTGTAGATTATCCACATTGTTCATATCTTGATCTGTATGGTGTTTTTGGTATCTCCTTGGTGGTGTGAATTTAAGCAATTATAGTGTTGATGGAACTTGTCTATTTGGGCCAAAATGTTTTGATTTGGGCCAACATGTTTTGTTTTGTGAATTTTTGGTTGTTCTTGTTTAGTTAATATGTTTTTGGAGAATGTGTGTTAATTCTTTTAAGCCTCAACATAGCATTTTTTTTGCACATTCAAATTTATTTCTTTTTTTGAGCCAACCTATGAAATACCAAATTTTTCATTCAACAGTCATCTTGGAGCCAACTTAATCAAGAATTTTGGTATTATTACAGAGGATATTTATAGAAGGAAAAATCATTTTTGAAGAAAATAGTTACTGTGTGATGCAAGTTAAGTAGAATGATAATATGAAGTGTCCAAAATCTATGTGATGATGTGAATGTATTAAAAAGGAACTACAAATTCTAGTATAAGTCAAATGCCTCATCTTCAACAATTCAATTTTAGTTTATTTTCATAATTCTCATGTACCCTGCTCTGAGACAAAGAGTATCATTAGGTCCTTGGTATCTTTCTCCTAATGTTTTCTCTACTTCATTATTTTCAAGTCAATATGCAATGATCCTCAAACTATTTTAAAGTCATTTTAAGAAATGAGCTTTTATATTGTGAGGTAACTCTCACCATGGTCTTTCCCTCATTGGGTTTTCCATTAAACAATATTGGTGTTATGGTGTGGTGCATGTTATCCTTTCTATTGTTCTTTCAGTTCATATGAGGTGATGTTTTATCTACAAATGAAAATGATTTATATTTAATGTATGTTGATTCACCCTCCACTTCTTAGCATTTTCTTGTGTTCAACAGAACTAAAACAAGAAGTGAAAAAAGAACATACAACTTCCATTGTTATAAGATCATTGTGATTAACTTGGATGATGAAGATAAAGTTACTTAAATTTATGAACAAGTCCATAATGAGCTTAATGTGTTATTTTCAATGAAATTTTATTTATATGGGAGTAACTGTGATGATATTCTTGATGAGAGTGACCCACCACATGTTGAACTTTTAAATTTTCCTAGTACCAAAATTGTTGTAGTCCCTTTAGATAATTTTCCTCCTTCCCTATATGATGAGAAGGATCAGGATGTAGATGAACTACTTTAGGCTGGCTCGCATGTTTAATACTCCTTTATATTTGGTTTCATGTGTTCTTTGTGTTTTCTTGCATGTGATGTGTGCATTCATGTTGTGTTGCTTGAAATGGAGAAAAATATGGTTTTAATGGAAGGGGGTTCACCAATTTAAAATGTAGACTTATTTCTCTCTATTTCATTAGGCAATGAGATTTAGACAAAGAATTGAATTACAAACCTTAAGTAAGTGAACTCAATGAGATAATGTATTGATTTCCTTATGCTTGAGGACATGGGTTTTAGTCTAAACAACACTTTTGGGAGAAAAACTAAAAATTAAAAATATACTCAATCATGCCCATTCAAAGTTGAGACAACAATTTAAAGTTAAATACTAATAGAAATAGAAAAATTTCTATGGATATGAGGAGGATAGAACACTATGTACTGGTCACTAAAAGGTAGTTTTGAGAGATTTTCTATGACTCATTCAGCCATGGGCGAATGGGTTTTTTTTTTAATAGGACAATTGATAGGGGGGTTGAATCAATTGTCATAGATTTTCACCTTTAATTCAATCACCAAAACTAATACTTAAAATTGATTAAATGATTAATCATCAAATTCCAATGCAAAAACTCAAAATCAACACATAAACACAATAATACTAGATTTACATGGAAAATACAATGAGGAAAAAACCATAATGAGGATTAAATCACACTATAGTGAATATCAAAATTGATTATAAAAAGGCTCACTACCTAAAATAAGGACTCACTGTCCAATAGAGCTACAACCTTGAGGGCTCACTGCCACATAGATACAAAGAAGAAAAAGAAGACTTGTTACAAAGAGACTAAAATCCCAATGCAACAAAGGATTCCACCGTAGTTACTTGATCGACTTGCATGAACGATAGAGTTCACCTTCTTCTCACTGCATCTAGAAACTCAACATTAATCTTCACACTGATCTGCCACACACAACTCACACACACTTTCTAAATAGCATCAATGTCACATCTACTCTTTCACTTATCTTCCTTATTTCCTCATACATCTTTCATTACTATCTCATCCCATATTTATATTGTCTCCAACCTTGAAAAAGAGATCCAAAGTCGCTCATCCAAATTCAAACTCATATTAGGTCAGTGCCAACAATCCTAGGGTGGAAGTAGAATGAGAGCAACCCAATCGCACACTTCATTAGGACCCAAAATAGATCCAACATACTTCATTAACTTTGAAGATAGTGCTTAACATAAGGTCAACCAAACCAGTGTAAAACATATAGAATAATTAATCTTGAAACTTCCAAAAACCAAAAATATCTTCAATGCAACCAAAACATCTTAACTCTAGATCCGTAAGTCAAAAAAATTCATCAAAGAGAAATCCAGACCAACAAAATTTCAACCAAACCTCAACTAGAACACAAAAGCCATAGTTCACAACTGGTGAACACAACCCAAACTTCTTAGAAAAATAATAGAAAAAAATATGGATATAGCAACATTCAACAACCATAACCAACATATCTGAATTGCACAAAGATAGGGGTAAATATTGGATCAATAGCTTAGTACCTATAAAATTTCTTTTATACAATTTTCTCAATATCCTCAACATATACAACCAACAACACCTAGTATATAACCAGTTGACTAGTTGACAACAATGAAAACACCTTCAATCCTTTCTTCATTCTTGCAACAATCTCCCCCTTTGTCATTGATGGAAACAACACATGATGTGAAAAACCATCAACGACATCATACCAATTTTGAATATACTTCTCAGGATTTTTATTTTTTCTTCTCCCCCTCAGAAGATCATCTTTCTCATTACATTCTTTCTCTTATTAGCTTTCTTTCCTTTCCACATGCTTTCTCTCCCCTTTTTACATCAATGTCAAAGGAAAAATATATGTTCATTGAATCTTCTTTTGACATGAAAATAAAATACTCATAAAGACAACACTTGAAACTACCTACTCCCTAGAGAGGTAGCCACCAAAACATAAGTCCAAAAAGATAGAACCATGAATCCACTAGATTGATGTATCTCCATGTGCATCTTAGTTTATTAAAGGAGGGAAAATAAGCCCTACTTTCTTCTAGAGATACTCAAAAGTATCTTTAGGAAGAGATTTCATGAAAATGTCAGCAATCAGACCCTTCATTAGAACATACTCAAGTTTTACTTCATTCTCCATGACCTTATCTCTCAAGAAATGATATCTAATAGGTATATTCTTCATCCTTGAGGGCATCGCAAGATTCTTTGAAATGTTAATTGCACTTTTATTATCACAGAAGATAGAAATGTTTCATCATATAACACTATGATATATTTTATTGTTTGTTTCATCCATAGAACTTGTGTACATCAAGATTTAGCAGCAATATACTTAGCTTCAGCTATAGAAAAGGAGACTAAATATTTCTTGTTACTGGACCATGCCACCAATATACATCTAATAAAAAATTCACCACCACTTGTACTCTTTCTCTCATCTACACATCTATCCCAATTTGCATCTGTATAGGCACTAAGTGTAAATTCAGTATCTTTAGGATACCACAATCCATATTCAGGAGTGCCATTCAAATATCTGAATATTATTTTAACCATAGTAACATGTGTTTCCTCTAGATCTTCTTGAAATCTAGCCACAAGACAAACTACATGCATAATATCCCATCTAGTTATAGTCAAATAAGGTAATATGCCAATCATAGATCTATACTTGCTCTGATTAGTCTTAGGTGAATCATCATATTTACCCAATTTGCAACCAGTCACCATAGGAGTACATATCGGTTTGGAACCATCCATCCCAAACTTCTTCAACATATTTATCACATACTTAGACTATGAAATGAAAATTCCTTTCTCTATTTGATTAATCTATAGCCCAGGAAATAAATTCATCTCCCCAAACATAGAAATTTCAAATTATTTCTAAATCTCTTCCACAAACATCTTGCAAATATTTTTATTTCCTCAAAAAATAATATCATCAACATATTCAACTATAATCAAGATTTTGTCATTATCAATATTAAATTACAAATTACTATCTGTCATAACTTTGTTAAATCCTTGCTAAATCAAATACCTATCTAGCCTTGCATACCAAGATCTAGGAGCTTGCTTCAATCCATATAAATATTTCTTCAATTTGCATACCATATCTAGTTGATCTATCAACTAAAATCCTTCTGATTGTTCCATGTAAACTTCTTCCATCTCACCATTTAGAAATGTTGACATGACATCCATCTGATAGACTTTGAAATCTTTATAAGTAGCCAATGCCAAGAAAATCCTTATAGATTCCATTCTTGCTATTGGGCCAAAAGTCTCCTAAAAATCTATACCTTCTACTTGTGAGTATCCTTTACACACAAGCCTCACTTTGTTTACGATAACTTCTCCATTCTCATTCAACTTATTTTGAATACCCATTTTGATCCAATGATATTTTTTCCTATCAGTCTAGGGACAAATTCCTAAGTTTGATTCTTCTCAATCTGCAAAATTTCCTTCATCGCTTCCTTCCAATGTTCATCTTTACATGCTTCACTTATTTTCTTTGGCTCAATCTCAAAGAATAAACACAAATTTACTTCAGCAACAACTTTGCTTCTAGTTAACATGCCTTTTGTCTTGTCTCCAATAATCTAATTTTTTGAATAATTTCTCTATACATATTTTGGTGTCCTAGGGGACATCACCAAATCATATTCTTCTCTTTCATCCTTTTTATCCATCTTCTCTTGCTCATCTTTATCCTGTTCTTCCACAATTTCTTTTATTATTGCACAATCATGTTCATCAATAGAATTATTTATTGTCTCAAAAACCTTCATGCCCAATATCTCTAAAATTTTTATTAGTCTTTTATTGAAACATATGTATGCATTTATTTTAGTAGAATACCCAAAAAATATTCCTTCATCACTTCTTGCATCAAACTTACCCAAAGTTTCCTCATCTCTTCTAATATAGAATTTACTTCTGAATACCTTGAAATATTTAACTATGAGAATTCTTCCATTCAATAGCTTATAGGAAGTCTTTGTACTATATTATATTTCTTGAACTTGATTGAATACATAAAAAGCAATATGAAGAGCTTCTTTCTAGTAAAATTTTGATAAATCAGCTTCCATAACCATTGATCTAGTAGCCTCTTGAACTATTCAATTTTTCCTCTCAATAAATCCATTTTGCTGATGAGTTCTCAGAGCAAATAACTATCTCTTTATTCCATGCATTTCACAAAACATATTGAACTCATGAGAGGTGAATTCTCCACCTCTCTCAGATCTTAAGCATTTTATTCTCAAATTCACTTTATTTTCAACTATAGCCTTGAATTCCTTGAATCTATCTAATGCATCTGATTTCTCTCTAAGAAATGTAACCCATTTATATCTAGAATAATCATGAATTAAAAGCATAAAGTAAATTTCACCAAGTATACTTCACACTCTCATAGGACCACAGAGATTTCTATGAACTAAATCTAGTAGTCTAGTAGTAGATTTTTTCTTTGATCTATAATGATTTCTTGCTTGCTTCCCAAATTGACAATTTCTGAAAAATAGCATTAACAGGCTTTGTAGTTCTTGGTAAATCACTCATGGCCTAAACAACACTAATCCTTACCAAATTATCAAAATTCATGTGACACATTCTCCTATGCCATAACCATAACCAAATGTCATATATCTATCATAAAGCATCGACCATCAACACCCTTGAGTTAATAAATATTCTCTTCATATTTCTTTCTTGTACTAATCAATATATTGGATCCTTTTTGGATCTCACATTTCAAATCCTTAAACACAAGATCATATCCTTTTCTACACATCTAACCAATGATGAACAAATTATTCCTTAATCCATTAACATAGTAAACATCATCAGTATGATGCTTGCCATCAAAACTTACTGAACCTATCCCACATATTTTAGCACCAGCATCATCTCCAAACATAACCAATCCTCCATCATATTGCCCAAGCTTAACAAACTTACTCTTATCACCAATCATGTGATGTGAACAACCAATATTGACTACCCTAATATTATTTTCTTGTTTAGCAGGTAGGGAAAAGATAATCATACCTTCATTTTTCTCCTTCTCATTCTCTGAAGGGATTTACTTTAGCTATTTTTTTGAATTAGTAGAAGTTGGTTCATCCTTAATCACCAAGAACAAGCATTCATTGCCATCTGGATCTTCATATTATGAATCTTCATCTGAAATCCTAGCATTCTCATTCACATAGTAAGCTTTGTTAATCTTCTTTCCTTTCTTTTCTTTCTCATATCTTTATGTATTCCTTTTAGCTCTTTCCAGACACTTTGGAGCATAATGACCTATTTCTCCACAACTAAAGCATTTAAAGGTTAACTTACCTTCATACTCACCAAAAACATTTCTCATTCTTCTCGCAAAGTTATCTTCTATTTCATCAAAGTTCTCTTCATTTGGACCTTCAACTTTTATAGCTTTAAGAGCAGTCTCTGATTTTCCTCAATTTTTGACCAGGCTTCCTCATTTCATAATATGTCAAAAATCCTAACAAAAGATCCTTATTACAAGTCTTATAATCTGTAGTCTGATCAATAGCACTCAACTTCTCATTATAAGCATCAAGAAGAATTTTGAGAATTTCCTTTACAATCCTAGTTTCATCTTTAGTAGCACCCAAAGATTGCATTCCAGCCACTACCTCATCCAATCACTATACATAAGCTTTAACATTTTCATCTTTGGAAATATGTATAATATCAATTTGTGTTTCCAAATTCTACAATTTCACCTCTTTAACTCTTTCATCACCATGATGTGCTCTTTGTAAAGCATCCTAGACTTCCTTAGTTGTCTTTAGATTCTAAACCTTAATCAACTTAGAATGTATCAAACTATTCTTCAAGATGAACTTCACCTTATTGTTCACTTCATATAATTTTATTTCTTTAGGTGTACTTGAACCATTAGCATGAGGAGTGTAAGGATTCTTGTAAGATTTATCCACATCATATTTTCAATACTCTAGATATTCTTTCATCAAATATTTCTAGATACAATAATTAGTTCCATCAAACCTAAGATAATCAAAGACCATCTTGCCAACCATCCAAGACCTTTCTCAAGTGGCTAAGATATTCACCAAGGAACCAATCTCTGATATCAATTGTTGAATAGGACAACTCAGAGGGAGGGTGAATTAGTTGTCACATATTTTCAACTTTAATTCAATCACTTAAACTAATACTTAAAAATGCTTAAATGATTAATCATCATATGCCAACCTAGAAACTCAAATTCAACACAAACAAAATAACACTAGATTTATGTGGAAAACCCAATGAGGGAAAAACCATGGTGAGGATTAACTCACACTATAGATAATATAAAAAAAATTACAAAAATTCTCACTACCTGAAACAAGGCTCACTACCTAAGAAAAGGATCACTACCTAAAATAAGAGCTCACTGTCCAATAGGGCTACAACCTAGAGGGATCACTACCACAAAGCTACAAAGAAGACTTGTTAGAGAGGGACTCCAATTCCAATGCAACAAAGGATTCCACCATAGTTACTTGATCAACTTGCATGAATGATAGAGTTCGCCTTTTGCTCATTGCATCTGAAAACTCAAGATTAAGCTTTGTACTGATCTGCCACACACAACTCACACACACTTTCTGAATAGAATCAATTTCACATCTACTCTTTCACTTATCTTACTTATTTCTTCTTTTAAATTTTTCATTACTAGCTCATCTTGTATTTATACTATCTCCAACCTTGAGAAAGAGATCCAAAGTCATCCATCCAAATTCATATTCAAATTAGGTCTATGCCAACAATCCTAGGGTGGAAGTAGAATGAGGGCTACCCAACCACGTGCTTCATCGAGACCCAAAATAGATCCAACACACTTCATTAACTTTTAAGATAGTGCTTAACACAAGGTCAACCAAACCAGTGTAAAACATATAGAAAAATTAAGCTCGAAACTTTGAGAAACTAAAAACATCTTTAATGCAACCAAAATATCTTAGCTCTAGATTTGCAAGTCAAAAGACTTCATCAAAGAGAAATCCAAACTAGTAACATTTCTCCTGGAACTCAACCAGAGCAAAAAAAATCGTAGTTCAAAACTAGTGAACACAACTAAAACTTCTCAATGAACTAATAGCCAAAAATATGGATATAGCAACCTTCAATAGCCATAACCAACATATTTGAACTGCATGAACATAGGGGAAAATACTAGATCAACAACTGAATACCTATAAACTTTCTTTTATACAATTTTTTGAATATCCTCAACATACATAGCTAACAAAAACTAGTAGAGTACCAGTTGACCAGTTGACATCAACGAGAAAACCAACAATCCTTTCTTCATTCTTCAAATAGTCTTTGCTCAGGGTGTTTAGAAAACTTTTAGGAGCCTCTAATGTCAATCTGTAGCTTCTTTTTGATCTGGGTTGCAGTGTTGAAAAGCCAAAAATTAGATCTATAGGTGAGTTTGCATGATTTGATGACAAGTTTTGGAACTTTGACAACTTTTCAAATATTTCTCTTCAAAATATCTTCAATCCTTCTTCAACCTAAAATCTACAACATAAATACAAGAGGAAATTTTTATTTTTTTGGTGAATGGTAGTTTTCCTTGGTCAAACCATGTTTGGGTAATTAAACCTTTAATTGAAATAATGAAACATGAAAGTAATTATGAATGAACAATGCAATGTTTCAACTCACCAAAAACTTCAATAAACCTTTGGAATTCTACAATATTGATCTTGATCTTGCATGGAATGGCTTCAATAGATCTAGAACTTGATGCTTGAAATATTACTTTGAATGCTTGCTTGATCTTTGAAACATACATCATAATGTGAGCTCCAAAAATATGCATGATGCTTAAGACTTTGACATGGTGCTTGAGACCTTGATTTCTAAAAAAAAATCTTGATAAATCTGCTCTTGAATGCCTTGAAAATAATATTAGCTCTTGAAAACTTGCACTTGAAATCTAGGATTGCTTCTTGAGAATTCTAGGATTTGAATGAAAAAATAACCTTTTATGTATAGGTATGTATCCTTAATTTCTCAAAAATTAAACATTACAAGACAACATCAAAATTTGAATTTAGAGACATTAAAATACCACCAAAAATATAATTTAAATTCAAGTTCAAAGCCCTAGGGCGGAGCCATTCTCCCATGGGCGAATCGGTCTCAGGTCCCTATTCTTGGAACACACATTTCTCAAGGTAAAGTGTTATGTATTGGAATTAATTATTGCCAGGTTTCCCCTTCAGAAAATGTAATTTATTAGGCTTGCAGATGTAAAATAGGACTTATTAAGGCCTGATTAAGTCCAATTTAATTAAAAGGGTCCAAAAAAGTGTGAAAATGTAAAGGAGTATTTTTTTCTAGACTACATTTAGCCCCCACTTTAGTGAGAGGATGACCTTGCACTAAACTCACACTAAAGTACACAAGTATGCAACAAGAGGGGGTCCAAATGTACAAATGTTAGTGATATGGGATGATAAAGATCAAGGAGGTGGTCAATCCCCCAAGATCAAGATTCCATGGAAAACCAACATAAGCACAAAGGGACACACACAAGATGTATGATATGCAACAACAAGACTATATACACAAACATACAGTGTTAATGACTAAAAGAAAGGAAAAATAAAAAGAAAAAATAGGTGGATCAAGCCTCAAGTTTTTGTCCAACTCATTGTGGATCAAGCCTTAGCTATTTCTCTAAAAAAATTTAAAAGTGAAACCCATTTTCCACTATGGAGACAATAATGTGCTCACATAGGCTAGTGAAATTGTTTGTCCACTAGGTGAGCCCCCAAAACATGGCTAGTGATAAATTCATGCCAAGTCTATAGGCTCTCACCGTACAATGAGAAAATCATGCTAGCTCTACAAGCTTCCATTGTCCTAACCATACCAAAGAGATAGCTTTGATAACTCCAATAAGGCACCACACAATATGAACTTCAAGGTTCATAAGGCTATGAACTTCAAGGTTCATAAGGCTTAGCAAGCTACATTATGCTAAGAACTTGTGAACAAACATGAAAATAAGATATTCAAAGGGGTATTTCTTAGTTCATGTAAGGTCTCCCCTTAAGAAGAATCATACCTAATTTCTCCAAGAGAAGACAAGTCAAGATAAAATATTTGCAACTTATGGAATAAAATCAATAGCATTACCACTAAGAGGAATGTCATATTCTAAGAAAGGTCACAATCTTGGAGGACATCAAAATCAATGACACCATCAAGACTTCAAGATACAGTGCATGAAGTAAGAAGACTGCATTATGAAATGTATATCATAGTTAAAATGATAATGCCAATATATGTCCCCACTTTAAGTAAATTTATAAACACCATGTTGTGAGAAATTACTTTAAAGTAAAAAATGATGAATTCTAAATAATAAAGAAGACATGAGAGCTTACATGTGTTGCAAGTATGGATGTGTTTGGTGGTGTTGTCATTAATGTTGTCATTAATGTCAACATAGTTTAGAATGATTACAAGTAGTACTTGCATAGTTGAGATACTGTAGAATTGTTTAGAGTACATGGAGCTATATCTATGAAGTTGCAGTTGTGTTGTTGCCATGTGATTTTGAGAAAATTAGTAAATAATCAAGACTATGTAGTATGTGTGTTCTAAGTGTGCTCTGGTAATGTGATCTACATTTCTTTTGTGTTGATCCTATACCAGTGTGGATGTATAGTAGTGTTCATGAGCTTTAATGAATAATATATCCTAAGTTTTAGCTTCTGAATCGATGGAGAGTGAAAGCTATATTCACCAGTGTATGAATCAGTTTGGTAGAACTATTTTTCTATGGACTATGAGAAATGTTTTTTCTCTACAACCTTCTCGTAGTTTGTTTCATATCTTGCGGATCTAGAAGAAGGTTAACACTATTGTTCTCTATGTCCTAGCATATGTTCTTATGGTTTTGTTCTATGGAAGACTTACTCTAGAGCTCATATGTGTGTTGTTGCTCGATCTGGTTGGATAGTTGAAGAATGTTATGTTGTGCATATTTTGCACACACGCCCCAGCAAAGACAAGGACCCCCTTTCTTTTGCTCCTAACGGGTCATTTTTGCTCCTGATGGATTGTTTCACTCTCACCTCATTTTGTGCACCCATATTCCCAAGCCTAGGTTGGTCATATGCCTTAAAATGACTAAAGTTCCCTTTGACCAAGTTCACCTATCTAAATTTGCTAAGTCTTTTTCTTTTGCGGGGCCCCCCTTTTCGCTTTTACCTTGCTCTTGCTAACTTGGTCCCTGCTCGCTTGCTTAGATCTTTCTTTTATTTTTTGACTTTGGGGACAAGTTGCCTATAGATTTGGGATGTTTTCATGATGCCTAAGTGAACTACCAAGGTTTTGTTAAGTTTTGGGAAGTTGCAGAAATTTCATTGCGGGTTGCCACCCCTCCACCGCCATCTATGAGAACTTCCTTATGGGTCATCGTCCCTCTGTTTCCATCTACGGGAATTCCTTGGTGGGCTGGCATGTGCGGGTAGCCGTGTGCTCATGGCCATTTTAAAAGGGCAATGAACCCTTTGGCTTCCCCCTCCCAAATCTCTGCCTTTCCAAAAAGGGGTGCAAACTTCAAGTTTTCATCATATAGGACCCATAAAATGAATGACTTCACATGCCTAAAGGGGTCTGCATTAAGTTTTCCATGTGTTTAGATGTTGCAAAATTTTCCTTGTGGGCCACCATCCCTCCATCATCATTTGCGGAAACTTCGTTGTGGGTCGTCGTCCCTCTGTCATCGTCTGCAAAACTTTCTTTGCATGTTGTTGTGTGCGGGTCATTGTGTGCTCATTGCCATTTCAAAAGGGTGACAGACCCTCCAACTTCCCCCTCCTAAATTTCCACATTGTTCAAAAAGAGTCAAATCTTAAGGGAAAATGTCTTGGGACTCTTTCTACCCCTTTTACCATGTGCTAAAATTAAAAAATCTCAAATTTACAAAGTTTTATGAAGTTGCAGAAATGTCTTTATGGGCTGCCGCCCCTCCATCGCCATCTGTGGGAACTTCCCTTGTGGACCACCGCCCCTCCGTTGATATCCATGGGAACTTCCCTTGCGGGCCACTACCCCTCCATCATTGTCTCTAGGAACTTCCCTTGTGGGTTGTCATCCCTTTGTCACCGTTCGTGGGAACTTCCCTTGTGGGTCATCGTCCCTTCGTCGCCATCCATGGGAACTTCCCTTATGGGTCACCATCTGTGGCAACTTTCCTTGTGGTTCATCATCCCTCTATCCCCATTCACGAGAATTCCTTTGCAGACCACCCTGTGCTAGTCGTCGTGTGCTCATTGTTGTTTTAAGGGCGACCGACCCTTAACTTCCCCCCACTTGGAGGGCTCTGCATTTAGTTTTTTTGTCTTCCTTCTGCCTTCAGCCTACTAGTTGTCCACTGTCCGTCATCCACCTTTCATCTACCTTCCATTCGCCTTCTATATGCCTTTCGTTTGTCTTCCACCTTTCATTCTTTGTCCGTCCGTCATGCATCTTCTTGATGTTGTAGTCGCCAGTGTCATCTTTACAGCGCAACCTTGTCGGGCTTCCCACCTCCCAGCCTCCGCATTGCTCCAACCCTCAAAAGTGAAATCTCCCCAAAATCCAATTTCTCGAAAAGGAAAGTTTCTCAAAATGTCAAAAAGGAAATTGTCTTGAAATGAGAATTTTCAAAAAATGGACATTTTCCTAATACGGAAATCTTTCCCGAAATAGATATTTTCTAAAAATGGATTTTTTTCTAAAATGAAAATGTTCCCAAAAATGATTTTTCTTCCTAAAATAGGAAAATTTCAAAAAATGAAAAGTCTTTTTTTCAGAATATGAAATTCTTGATGGACTATAAATTGATACATTTTATTTTTTTTGAATGAGGGAAATTTTTCATTTTTGGAGATTTAAATCATGATATCTTATGTCATAGGTACTTTTAAGGATGTCTAGGGGAGTAATGGATCAATTCAAGAACCAACATATGAAGGGTGATGGAGGGAACTATTTTATTTCACAAAAATGATGATGATTTTCAGGAGCTATCCATTTGAATTAGGAGCAACATCTCTACCTCTCAAAAGCACCAATTTGCAAAAAAATGCACTTAATTGGATACAAGAATATTGTGAATACATCAAGAAAAGGAAGGTTGTCACTACAAGACAAAACTGCTATAGTGCCAGTGTCACTAGATGACAAAATAGGGAAAAGATAAAGAATATATTTTAAATTGCTAAATATTTGGGGGTAGGTGAAACCCCAACTTGTAACAAATCTGGGTTGCACAATGAGATTAAATCTTGGCCACTCATTTCACTTTTGGAGAACTATAAATAGGGGCTTGCCCCTCATTTGTAAATGGTTGGAGAACAAGTGTGAAGGGCATTTTACAAAAATAGAGAGAAGCATTGCATGATTTATGGGTGTGTCTTTTGAGTTGGTTCATTATGTATGCATGGTTCAACTCCCATGTTAGTCTAGTTGTTAGTTTCTTGAATAGTTGTGATAGTGGTGTTGTTGTTATGGTATTTGATGAATTTCCAGCCCATAATTTTGGCACTTGTTGATGACAAGCTACTATGAAATGTTAACCCTGCCTTCCATATTTCATTGCTGGAACTTAGTTCAATTGTGTGTTCATGATGTGCATGTGCAATCTGAAAATCAGCAATCCTTAGAAGATTGCACTGGTTTTGTGTAGTTGTAGGTTCTCTTGGTCAAGAAAAATCTAGTTCTGGAAGTTTGTCTACTGTAGTAGCCTCCATTGTTACTGTTCATTCATAGATTAGATTTAGAAAATCTCTCTTAACCCTTCTCTTTTGCTATTTCTTTTAGCTCCTTGTTAGAGTAGGATTCAAAGAATCAAAACAATGCCAAATCTGATGAACTCGGTGAGTTTAAGCTTGTTGTTTTGAGTGGGCAATGACTATTCATTCACTTCCAGCATTCCTAAAACTCCATATGCAGACCCAACTTCCATGCTTTGTAAACCATAAAGGTCGGCCATGTGTTACCAGCAAAACACATCAACCAACTGAACTATTCCAAGCATTGTCATGACCTGACACCCGAGAGACCTTGAGGTGATTTTCTAAAACTTGCTTGTAGGAAATTACCTTTCAAGAGAGGTGATGCACCTATGCATTACGTGTGTTGAGAAGTGCTAAAACACACATCAACAAAACTAGTGCTAGAAGGAGGGCATCACTGAGCTTGAGTCTGCAAAGCTAAAAGTTGGAAGTTGAAAGTAGTCTCAAGTAAAAATATGAGATAAGAGATCTGCTTACATTATGGAAAGTTAAAATCAAAAAATTGGAAGGCAAAGCAATGACTAAAATGAAATGAAATAACATCTATAAGTCAACATCACTCAGCTATATGGAAATTTAAATAGGATATTGAGGCATCCATTGCATCAATTTGCATTAGCTGACAAGTGTAGGATCCATAACACATGCAAACACAATGAATTGGACAGCCTAACATTCTTGGGTAGAGTTGAGATGGACTTGCATGGAAGAATCCTCTTTTGGGAAATATACCAACCCTTGGCTCCTTGAGACCCAGAAGAGGAATTTTCTAACATGGTAGCCAAGGCCTTCAAGGATGGACCGAACTTAGAACAAGTGACGATTTCTAGATGGTGCAGATTCCATAATGCACCCCACTTGGAATTCACTTTCCCATCATGTGTTGATGTCATCACCCAAGTGAGGAGTTGTTTAGGCAAGTTAGAACAACCAAATCTCAATGAAAAAGAGCCGTCCCATGAGGCATGCACGTTTTCAACATCTGGGAGACAACATACAGAAGTTGAATCAAGAAGCTCCACAGAGGTAAATGCTGGGATAGAAAAAATAAGGTTGGAAGTCAAGAGGAAGGAGTTGACTTCCTTGGGACAGCAAGGAGCTTTGATGAAAGCTCAGTTGGAGGGAAAGTAGAAAATATTTTCTCCATCAGTGAAGAACAATCCTCCACTCAGGAAGAAAACTAGACCACAACTAAGAGGCACTTTATAGAAGATGAATTTTCAACACTATTTGTGAGGACAACCAACACAAATGTTGAAGAACAAAAATAAAAAGAGGTCAGAGGCCTTGGGGTAGTAGAAAATGACAATGAAAGCATAAGTGAAATAATATTAGAAGACCTTTCCTTCATGAATGAAAGTGATCAAGAATCTGAAAATGAAGATTTGGAGGAGTGGGAACAACTATAGGTAACAATTGTTTACCATCAAACTTCCTTCCCAATTGATGATGAAGACCCCATGATTGAAATATATGATGAGCTCGTCTCAAGAATCACAAGGGATTGGTCTGAGCTGAGACACCAAGTGGATTTGGAGGTGTTATTGTTGTCGGGATAGTGCAGGCTCCATGATTCATTGCATTCTTAGTTCACATGCGGGTTGTGCCAAGAGCCCATCGAGAAAGTTAAAGAACAATTGGGGCAGCCAAGTGCCCTAGCTCTTGCTTCAAGGATTGAACTAGAAGTCCAAGAGTTGGATCCACCTAACAACTTAGCTGAGAGTAGCTCCCAAGAGAGTGTTAGCACAACAACAGTAGAAGAACAACATAGTCCCTAGCCTCTGAATGATGAAGTAGATCAAGTGGGAGATCTCTCCATCAGTCATCAAGAGTATTTCCCTCTTGTAGAGCATCTATAAACAAATGATGACAAGATCTATGGGGAATCCTTAGAGGGAAATAGCATAGTAAATTTCAGTCCCCTTGAGGAGGTATTGTCAATTGATGATTTATTTCCACTGGGAGCTATACTCCGGAGGTATAACCACACTGAGGAGGAGTACATTTCAGAGGTTGGAAGTGATGAAGACATCTTGCCTAAACCTCCAGATGGTGAAACATCAGATCTTCCAAATTGGGAAGTAGGTTCCTTCTCCATCTACAGTGATAGTGAACAAGAAGAAATGAGTGAACTTCATGATGAGATACATTAACTGCAAAGAGAAGAAGACAAAGGTAGGGGTGTTCTAATGGCTTCCAACAAGTATGACATATCTAGCCAACTACAAGATGCAACTAGGGGACCTTCCACCTTAGCCATGGTTGATCCTCCTACATGCTCCAAGAGCTGCAATAGGACAGATTCATCCATGTCATCTTCCTATGACAATGAACATCATAAAATTAAAGTCAACACCTAGGGAAGGAGATGGGACAATACGTTACCTTTTGAGGACAACAGTCAACTAGATATCGAGACTTCAAAGGATCGATGAGACGAAGTGTATCTCCTTGAAGAATAGCCAATGGAGGTTGTGGGTCCCACTAGTAACTTGGAAGAGGTGTATATTACCTTGTTTTGTCAGCCGTATACAAGCTCGAGATTAGGTACAATATTCCTTGCATTTGAAAAAAATTATTCACAATGTGTACTGCTTGATCAATTTGATTGTGATCTGCAGATATGTAATGCAAGAGGGATGTTGCACCATCCATTGCATCCACCTGAGGTTGTCAATGCAATGACCAATGATGCAATGCTCACTCTCGACTATCAAACGTTTCCACCTTCACATGTTGACATCCAGGTTCTATCTTTCCTTTCTCCTATGAAATATTATAGCTGTGTTTATCATTTTAATTATGGGAATGAGGGGGAGACAAATGTGTTTATGGGGTTTAATGAACCTCCTCAATTGTTTTTTTTTCCTAAATATGCGATTGAATTTGAATGCTACAATGTTGAACTTATTTTTTCTAAGTATAAGGATGAGTTATCATGGCTTAGAACTATAATGGTCACTCGCCTACTAGTGCATGCGTTAAGATATCCAATGGGAGTGAGTGTCAGTTTTCCTTGCCTGAATGTCATTCTCTTTAAATATCTTTGTACATAGTCCACTTTGAGTACTGTAGGCTTCATGTACATATCTCACTTTCATGTATATATTATGATTTCTTGCTTTCATTAGGTTGGTTGGTTTTCCATAGGCTTGCTTGCTTTAGAGTATTTTCCTTGCCGTTTTCTTTTGATTTGATACTTTTCCTGGGGTCCCTTTGTTTTTCACTGGGTATGTTTACATGCACAACCATCATTTTATTGCCTGGGGATGTTCTATGTCTTTCTTCGAAAAAATTTAATGAAGTTTTTAGAATGGATGGTGAAGGTCTTCCATTAGTGTCAAGTGATCAGGATGTTTGATTCAAAGAAGATGGGTTAATAGTTTGATATGATTCTAACATATTTTGAAGTCTTATATCTATTACACACATTAATAATCTGATGGTTCCTATAGGTTCCTTTTGTGAAGTCTAGTTAAGTGAAAAATCTAAAATTCTACTTCAGCACCACTATGATTCTCAACTTTGAGTGCAAGCTTCATTGCTTACAGGTTGAAATGAAAAGAAAGAAGAGAAAAGAAAATAAAAAGAAACAAAAAGGAAGAAAGAAAAATGATGAAAATCAAAAGAAGTAAAATTCAAATTTCAGAAGGATACGAATAACTCTACCGGGGTTATATACGCCCAACCGATAGTAGAGAAATATTCAGGAGAATCACAACAACAACCTTGTTAGGGCTATGATTGCCTAACTGGCAATGAGGGAATGTCCAGGATGCTTTTGAAGTTAGAATCAATTACATAGCTTAACTTTATGGAGCTTAGGTTCTTGTAGTGACTTAAGGATGGGAATGAATGCATCTACACACACTTGGAATTTCATCATACTGAGGGTTGGGTTGATTAGTGGTTTTGATCCTTTGGTTGAGCATTTGGTTTTTTTTCCCTAGCATGAGGATTGGAACACAATATTCTAGGTTCATGACTCTAGTTTTTCATCAAAATTCTTTGGATCATTTCCCCAATGAGTCACCATTTTTTGTGCATATTTTGTACACACACCCTGCCGAAGGTAGGGACCCCCTTTCTTTTGCTCCTAATGGGTCGTTTTTGCTCCTAATGGGTTGTTTTTCTCTCGCATCATTTTGTGCACCCCTATTACCAAGCCTATGTTAGTCATATACCTTAAAATGTCTAAATTTCCCTTTGATCAAGTTCACCTATCTGAATTTTCTAAGTCTTTTTCTTTTCGGGGCCCCCCTTTTTTCTTTTTCCTTGCTCCTACTAACTTGGTCCCTACTCACTTGCTTCACTCTTTCTTTCATTTTTTGACTTTGGGGACAAGTTGCCTATGGCTTTTGGATGTTCTCATCATGACTAAGTGAACTGCTAAGGTTTTGTTAAGTTTCAGGAAGTTGCAAAAATTTCATTGTGGGTTGTCGCCCCTCTGCCGCCATCTGCGAGAACTTTCTTGCGGGTCGTCATCCCTCTATCACCATGCACGAGAAATCCTTTGCGGGTCACCATGTGCTTAGGGATATTTTAAAAGGGAGATAGACCCTCTGGTTTCCCCTTCCAAATCTTTGCCTTTCCAAAAAAGGGGTGCAAACTTCAAGTTTTCATCATCTAGGACCCATAAAATGAATGACTTCACATGCCTAAAGGGGTTTGCATTAAGTTTTCCTTGTGGGCTCCCATCCCTTTGTCACCAATTGTGGGAAATTCCTTGTGGGTCACTATCCCTCCATCGCCATCTATGGGACTTTCTTTGTGGGTCACCATGTGTGGGTTGTTGTGTGCTCATTGCCATTTCAAAAGGGTGATGGACATATAGCTTCCCCATCCTAAATTTCCACATTATTCAAAATGAGTTAAATCTTAATAAAATATGTCTTGGCCTTCTTTCTACCCCTTTTCCCACATGCTAAAATTGAAAAATCTCAGATTTACTAAGTTTTGTGAAGTTGCGAAAATGTCTCTATGGGTCACCACTCCTCTGTCGCCATCCATGGGAACTTCCCTTTCAGGTTGATGCCCCTCTATCACCGTCCATGGAAAATTCCCTTGTGGGTCACCACCCCTCTATCGCCATGGGAACTTCCCTTGCAGGCCATCGTCCTTTCATCGTCGTCCATGGGAACTTCCCTTGCAGGCCACTGTCTGTTTGTCACTGTCTATGGGAACTTCCCTTGTGGGTTTTCATCCCTTCATCAGCATTCGTGGGAACTTCCCTTGCAAGCCATCATCCCTTCATCGCTATCTATGGGAATTTCCCTTGCAGGATTTCGTCCCTCCATCGTCGTCCATGGGAACTTCCCTTATGGGTCATCATCCCTCTATCGCTATCCATGGGAACTTCCCTTGCAGGTCGTCATCCCTCCATCTGGCAGGCTCTACATTCAGCTTTTCCATCTACCTTCTGGCTTCCACCTTCTACTCACTGTTTGTCCATTGTCTATCATCCACCTTCCGTTCGCCTTCCATCTATCTTATGTCTGTCTTCCGGCTTTCGTCCGTCAGTCGTCCGCTTTTCGTCTGTCATTCACCTTTCGGATGTTGTGATCATAAGTGTCATCTTTATGGTGCAAGCTTTTCAAGCATCCCACCTCCCAGCCTCCGCATTGCTCTAGCCCTCAAAACTGAAATCTCCCTAAAATCCAATTTATTGAAAAGGAAAGTTTCTCAAAATGTCAAAAAGGAAATTGTCTTGAAATGAGAATTTTCCAAAAATGTAAATTTTCCTAAAATGAAATCTTTCCCGAAATAGATTTTTTTTTGAAATGCAAGTGTTCCCAAAATTGAATTTTCTTCCTAAAATAGGGAAATTTCCAAAAATGGAAAGTTTGCAAAAATGGAAAGTTTTTTTTTTCGGAATATGAAATTCTTGATGGACTATTAATTGATACATTTTAATTTTTTTGAATGAGGGAAATTTGTCATTTTTGGAGATCTAAATAATGATATCTTATGGAACAAGTACTTTTAAGGATGTCTAGGGGAGTAATGGATCAATTCAAGAACCCAAAAATAAAGGGCAAGGGAGGGAGCTCTTTAATTTAACCAAAATGACGATGATTTCCAGGAGCTATCCATTTGAATCAAGAGCATCATCTCTACCTTTCAGAAGCACCAATCTGCAAAAAGAATACACTTAATTTTCTACAAGAATGTTGCAAATACATCAAGCAAAAGGAGGTTGCCACTACAAACAAAACTACTATAGTGCCAAGATCACTAGATGACAAAATAGGGAAAAGAAAAAGAATGTATTTTAAATTGTTGAATATTTGGGGGTAGGTGAAACCCTAACTTGTAACTAATCTGGGCCACACAATGAGAGTAAATCTTGGCCACTCATTTCACTTTTGGAGAACTATAAATAGTGGCTTGCCCCTCATTTGTAAATGGTTGGAGAACAGATGTGAAGGGAATTTTGCAGCAATAAAGAGAAGCATTGCATGATTTATGGGTGTTTCTTTTGATTTTGTTCATTATGCATGCATGGTTCAACTCCCATGTTAGTCTAGTTGTTAGTTTCTTGAATGGTTGTGATAGTGGTGTTGTTGTTATGGTATTTGATGAATTTCCAGCCACTTTTGGCACTTGTTGATGACAAGTTATTGTGCAAAGTTAGTCTGGGCTTCCATATTTCATTGTTTTATCTTAGTTCAATTGTATGTTCATGATGTGCATGTACAATCTGAAAATCAGCAATCCTTAGAAGATTGCACTGGTTTTATGTAGTTGTAGGTTCTCTTGGTCAAGTAAAACCCAGTTTAAGAAGTTTGTCTACTGTAGCAGCCTCCATTATTATTATTCATTCATATCTTAGATTTAGAATAGCTCTCTAAACCATTTCTCTTTTGCTATTTCATTTTAGCTCCTTGTTAGAGTAGGATTCAAAGCATCAAAACAATGCAAAATCTGATGAACTTGGTGATTTTTAGCTTGCTGTTTTGAGTGGGTAGCAACTTTTCATTCACTTACAGTACTCCTAAAACTCCTTTTGCAGAGCCAACTTCCCATGCTTTGTAAATTGTAAAGATCGGCCTTGTGTTACCAGCAAAACACATCAACCAACTGAACTATTCCAAGCATTCTCATGACCTGACACCCGATCGACCTTGGGGTGATTTTCTGCAACTTGCTTGTAGGAAATTACCCTTCAAGAGAGGTGATGCACCTATGCATTAATTGTGTTGAGAAGTGCTAAAATACCCATCAACATGCTATGTGCATGAAGATTGTTAGAATTTTTGTAGATGTGCCTGAAGGTTTCTAAGAGATGTTAAAGTGTCTGGTGAAGCGTGTTGGGTGATCCACATGTGATAATCTTGCTGGAGATGTGTGTACTTCAAAGATCATTGGTTTTTTCATTAGGTTTGGTTGACCTGTTGTCTACATATTACATAATTTTTTTTCATCAAATTAAGGAAGCATGTGATTGATCCAAGATGTTTTCTGGGTTCTAATTAAATGTGTAATTGGTCCTCTCTCATTCTTATCCATCAAGGGAATGTTTAGTAGCCAACCTAATTTGAATTTGGAAATTGAAGAATGTATAGCTGACCTTAGAGAATTCTTCTAGGGTTGAAGATGGTATAAAAGCAAGTCAATATGTTGTGAATTGAATAAGTCAAGAAAGTGAAGTGTGTGGACAAGTGCGAAAAGCAAAGTGTGAAAGAATGAATCAAGATAGTAGTACTTTGATGTGTTAGATTCCTAAAAGTAGTGAGCTAATGGTTTCTGCAATCTTTTGATCAAGTTTTGAATGTGTGGAGCCTATTGTGGCGGATGTTTATTTATCTTTCCTTATATGTAGGTAGTGAACCTCCTTCTAGATAGTGAGTCCTATTGTATGCAGTGAGCCTTTGTATCTAGGTAGTGATCCCTCTAGTAGTGAGCCTTTTGAATCTGGTATTGCATTACTACTATATTGTGAGCCAATCCTCACCATGGTTTTTCTCTCATTGGGTTTTCCATGTAAATCTAGTGTCTCTGGTGTTTAGTTTTTGTTATTTGCATTTCATGTTTATTTCGAATAAAAAATTAAGTTAAGGTGAAATTGATTAAGGATAGAAGCTAAAGTAATTTGGTACAATTGATTCACCCCCCTCTTAGTTGTCTTGTGCATTTCAACAACATGAAAATACCTATGCCAATAATATGTTTCCAAATGAAGCTATGTCATGAATAAGGGGATTCCCCCAAATAAAATCCCAATATAACACATAAGTGATCCATGGATTTAGGGTTAGTGTATGTATCTACTATAGTGATATAATTGATATTAGAACTTTCATCATCCCCTGAATAACTTATGTAACTTGAATAATGACACATAGAGAGAAAAAATAAAGAAAATATTTTGGGTCAACATGGAAGAGACTTGAATGTCTCGATACCTTGCATCATCCCCAAAAGGAAAACACAACTCAAAAGAAAAAGATAAAGGTTTAGGACATATAGAAGAATGTAGGTACAAATAGAGTAATGAACATAAAGACATGTCAAATAGAATGATATAGGGGATCACATTATGAACATGTGAAATCACAAAAAAGAACTTGAAAATAAAAGAAAGAAAAGACTAGTAAGGAAAATGCAATTCAACCTATTAGTAGGTCATCTGCATCCCAATCTTGTTCATCATATACAAAAGTAGGATAACTAGCCAAAGGAACAATAACAAGTGTTGTACTAGGAGCATCAATAGGTTCAACACGTGGTGAGTCACTCATTTTAGGAGGATCATCATAGTTGTTATTATCTAAGCTCATGGAAGAGGAAAACAATAAATTCGGTTCATTATGCACTTCCTCATCAATTTTAGTAGTCTCATCATATCATCCAAGTTAATCACAATAGAAGGTTCTTGCTCTTGTTGTGCTTGAGATATATGATTTTCTTGTTGGGGTGAAGGTGGAGAATCATCATGCATTACTTAATTTTTTATTTGATTTTGAGTTGTTGGTCCATGTTTTTCTTGTATCAAATGAGCAATAGCATGATTTCTACACCTACGCTCTCTAGAATTTTGATTTCCTTTTGTCCAATTTTCAAGTTGTAATTTTGTAGGGGTGGGTTTATCAACCATAGGTTTCTTTTCTTCCCATAATGGAGGACCAAAAGGAACCATGGGAGGGTTTTTGACCACTTTCTCTTTAGATTTATTAACTTCTTTGATTTTAGGAGGCACAACAAGAATTATTTAGTTCTCATGGTCTCTTGTAGGAAATAGGTGAAGGATTTGTTGTAGGTTGGTCTTAGTTGCTTGGAAGGAATTTTGGTTCAATTATGGTTTCATGAAGTATAGAAGGATCAATTGTGGGATAAGGCATATTCCTAAGGGATAATTCTTCTATGCACTTTGCCCTAAAATTTTGATAAGATTTGAAAAATAAGTCCTCATGAGGCCTAATAGGTTACATAGGTTCATGCAAAAAGAAATCCAATGATAAATTCCCACAAGAAGACACAGGATTAAAGCCACTATGGAGCATAGTAAGGATCTCTTTTCCAAATGGAAACTTTAAGCATTTATGCACTACTGATGAGATGAATTTCATGGAGTGAATCCATGGGTAGCCTAACTTCACAAAAAATTGATCTTTTTGGTCCAATGTGTAAAGGAAGAGTTATCTAACCTATCGTAGGGAAATAAAAACCATTATGTGTTTTGATCCATGCTTTCTATTGTTCATAAGTATCCTGGTAAAGTTCATACAGAAATAATATTTCTTTAGTTATCAAATTCTCTACATATATAGGATCAATTAGTATCCTATTAGTAGGCTTGTCATTGATTCTTAGAGCTATGTAAAGAGGACCATCGGGTGCATGTTTAAGTATGTCATTTTGTGAGAAAGAGATATCAAGGGACATATTGGTTAGGCCATTATGAGGTTGAAATTCAATGAATTTGAATGAAGGGTTTATAAGATACTTTTCTATGTGAAAATTAATGATGTAAGAGATAATATGCAAAATTTATATTCCTTGTTCATATTTAAGCAGTTTCCTCAGGTTATCTATGAAAGGAATCATCGTACTAACAATGTATTAAAAACTCACAAATATTTGCAATTTGTCAAATTCTTCATCCATTTTCTAAGGTTCTCTTGAGTGACATTAAAAACCATTGATTCAACATTAGTAACATTATTTTTTGGTGAGCATGTCATAGGAAATGAAGTGTTGAGGTTATGATCTATAGTGGGTTGACCAGTGTCAACACTATGAGTGAAAGAGTTTGAAAACCCAAGATCCACTGCGAGTGATGTATTACAAGATGACATGAGTCTTGAACTACATATCACAAGAGTATTGGAAATAGGAAACCAAGTTTTGAAGCTCATACAAGTTTCAAAAACCTAAGGTGGACCTAAAATGGAGAATATGCAACAAACAATCAACAATAGGAAATACAATGAAAATATGTAAAAAGAGAGTAATTTTTAGATTTTAAACAAGATAATTTTTTATTATACTATGCAAAGACCTTAAAATGATCTCTTGTAAGTCCAATTTTATTTTTAAAATGCTCTTGAATTTGACCAATTAACCTTAATGTGAATAATTTCAAAGAATAAACATTGTAGAAACTAAAACAAAGATCTAAATGTAGAAACATAGAATGAAAACTAAGGGTTTTTAATGCGCATAAATTTAGGAACAAGATTGATCATGGACTCATTTCCCCAAGCGTGAATGGATCTTTCTTCAAGGATTTGAGAAATCAAATTATAAAATTTTAGAGTTGATATTTATGCTTTTAGATTTTGGTAACAAACAAGTAGTTGTAGTTTTAAATTTCGAGAAAATCATATCTAAATGCAAGTGTAAAATGATGCTAAGTGACGAGAAAAACTACCTAATTTGAAATGCAATTTTGATTCAATTTTTTTATTTAATTTGTTGATCCTGCAATGCTATGTAAATACTCTACAAAATTGATGAATTTTTAAAAATATTCAAATTTTAAAGAATGAAAAAATGCAAAACTAAAACTCTAAATGAGATGCAAAACTAATGCAAGTTAAGAACACTAAATCAAATGAAAATCAATGTAATGTTATGTAAAGTAATGAGGATTCTAGATCTAGGGTTTTAATGGACTCCAAATTTTATAATTTTGATGTACAAAGTTAGGTTCACCAAAATGAATTGGTGAAAAATATGGTTTTAATCAAAGGGGGGTTCACTAATTTAAAATGTAAACCTATTTCTCACTATTTCATTAGAAAATGAGATCCACACAAAGAATTGACTTACAACCCTTAGGTGAGTGAACTCAATGAGAGAATCTACTAATTTACTTATGTTTAAGGATAAGGGTTTCAACCTAAACAACACTTTTGGGAGGAAAACTAAAAATTGGAAAATCTACTCAACTATGCCCATTCAAACTTGAAACAACAATTTAAAGGTCAATACTAACAGAAATAGAAAAATTTCTATAGATATAATAAGGGTAGAAAATTGTATACTAATCACCAAAAGATAGTTTTGGGAGGCTATCTAGGACTCATTCACCCATGGGTGAATGGGTCTCTACTCAAGGTTTTCATAAAACTTTCGGGAGCTTCTAACGTCAATCTGTAACTTCTGTTTGATCTGGTTTGTAGTGTCAGAAAGTCAAAAATAAGATCTGTAGGTGATTTTATGTGATTTGATGATAAATTTGACAACATTTGTAACTAGGACAAATTTTATAATCTTTCTCTTCAAAAAAATTCAATCCTTGTTCAACCTAAAATCTGCAACACAAACACAAGAGGAAAAATTTTTTTTTTGGTGAATGGGAGTTTTCCTTGGTCAAACCATGTTTGGGTAATTAAACCTTGAATTGAAATAATGAAACATGAAAGGAATGACGAATGAACAATGCACTGTTGCAACTCACCAAACCCTTGAATAAACCTTTGGAAGTCTATAATATTGATCTTGATCTTGCATGAAATGGCTTCAATGGGTCTAGATCTTGATTCTTGAAATATGACTTTGAATGCTTGCTTGATCTTTGAAACCTACATCATAATGTGAGCTCTGAAAAAATGCATGATGCTTAAGGCTTTGACATGATGCTTGATATCTTAACTGCTGCAACAAAATGCTTGATAAATTTTCTCTTGAATGACTTGAAAATAATATTAGCTCTTGTAAACTTGCACTTGAAATCTAGGATTGCTTCTTGAAAATTCTAGGATTTGAATGATAAAGTAACCTTGTATTTATAGGTATGTATCCTTAATTTCTTAAAAAATGAACATTACAAGATGACATCAAAATTTGAATTTAGAGACACTAAAATACCACCAAAAACTTAGTTTAAATTCAGTTTCAAAGGCCTAGGGTGGACCCATTCACCCATGGGTGAATGGGTCCCAAGTCCCTATTCCTAGAACACACATTGCTCAAGGTAAATTTTTATGTATTGGAATTAATTATTGTAAATTTTCCCCTATAGAGAATGTAATTTATTAGGCTTGTAGATGTAAAATAGAGCTTATTAAAGCCTAATTAAGTCCAATTTAATTAAGAGGGCCCAGAAAAAGTGTGAAAATGTAAAAGAGTATATTTCTTCACACTACACCTCCATTATGTTCATTGTTCCACAAGTATTTGGGGAACGATGTTAGTTCTAAGATCTATTATAGTATTGTAGAAAAGATATATACTGACCCCAAATTCATTGATCCCTTATGTGTTCCTATTCTATGTTATTTTGTTGGATTAAATTTTGGAGCAACCCCTTTCGATGTAAAGAAAACCTTCACTTAGCACAACTTGACACTTTCAAAAGATTGGTTCATTCGTAATCATGTCTTGGTGCACTCTAATGCAACTTGGTAACATTGTTTTTGAAGCCTAAAAGCCATTCAACAAAGGAAATTGTTGGTTAATTTTTTAGGAACAAAACTGAATATTACCAAATGCCTATTAATTTTTCAAAATTCAATAATTAACACAGATAAGGATTGACCAAAAAACAAGGATTACTAGGCCCTTACTTCTACTCTTCTAGCTCTATGAAACCCAGAAGGGTGATCGTAAAAATATTTAGATAGTCTTCATGTTCCATTTTATTATGAACATTATAACACACAGTAGTTCTCACATAATTTCTTAACAAAAATAATGTATCAAATAAGTTGGCTACTTCTTAACAACACTCAAAAATTGAAGCATGAGAATGGTAAAACCCAACACAATTGTAACCCATTTTTGAGAATTTATTTTAATAATTTTTTTTTTCTAAATTGACCAACTAAATACAACATAAATACTTCACTTAGATTAGTGCCTCACCCATCGAATGGAGTCAATTCTAATACCCACATAACCTGATAAAAATTTCAACATGACACTAATTAAGCCTTGAAGATATTGCATTATAGTATTTCAACATAACCTTCACAACCACCACTTCTTATCAATACCCTAGTACTTAATTTTCCATAAACTTATAGCTTCACCCAACCATTTCAAATAATTATTTGAATTAACAAGAAAGAACAAAACTACATATCCATTAGAAGTAAATGGATAAAAACAAGACAATCCTTGATTATATTATTCATAGCTTATGAAACAAGTACATAGGAGAGAAAATGGCTCTGAATTTGCACCATTCTATACTATATTGCCAATATTATAATCAAATCACACATTCATTAGAAAAATCAAACCTAAGACAACCTTAAAATTCTTAGTATGTTCTTTGCAATGTTCTCTTTGTGATCAATTACATAACAACCCCCATAATTGTCCCTAAATTCCCATTTATAGAAACATGGGAGAAAACAAGCCTCAAACCAATTTACAATTTCATTCACATTTATGTTTGACATTCAATTTCATTCACATTTATGTTTGATGTTCAATTTCATTCAAATTTTAGAGATTCCCTAGATGGTTATATTTGTACTTTATAGAGCGGGGGAAAGCAAAAAGGAAAAAATAATTTCCATCATTGAAGGTTATACCCACCTTCCGAAAGGAATCATTCATTGTTGCAGCAATACGAAAACCCATTGTCCATGTTAGTAGAAAAATCACTCCCCATCAGCAAAAGGAAAAAAACATGTTTTCTCAATAAAGGAGACACACTAGTTGTTGTAGTAGCAGTGTCCAACACCTCTCCTTCATTTTGGTCATCAAAAACAAAACCGTACTTTATTCTACCTTTAAATTCTTTAGAATCAAATTACATGCACCCCCCTTGTGATTTTTCTAAAACTGGAGAAGCTACATCTCCATCATCAGAATCCTCTAAAAAGTGAGTGAGAATTTATTGGGCATAATCTGAGTTAGTATCTACCTCATCTTCCGAACAAACTACCCCACCTTCCATGGAAATGTTAGGCCTCCCCATATAAGAATCATAAGACTTGTGG
Organism: Sequoiadendron giganteum; assembly: GCA_007115665.2. NCBI lineage: Eukaryota > Viridiplantae > Streptophyta > Pinopsida > Cupressales > Cupressaceae > Sequoiadendron > Sequoiadendron giganteum. The sequence continues at coordinate 279,566,068 of CM021106.1, forward strand.
TACTTATTCTTCTTCTTCCTCTCAAACTTAGTCAATTTACCTAACTTAGTTTCCTCCTCAAAAAAATTGTTCCCTCAAGGGCACAACACCAGGCTTACTCTAGTTATGAACAACAACCTTACTTCTCAGGTTGTAAGTGTTACTAGTCTCACCTTCCATGAGTATGGAAAAATCCTTCTTAAATTTTTCTAGCTTCAATGAATTCTTGGAAATATTATGGGCCTTCTTTTAACATTTTGGCTTTGCAGGAGCTCCTTGTGTACATTACTCAGTTTCAGGTGTATCATCCTAAGGTTCAAACATACTAATCCTTGTAGGCCTTCTGACTAGTTTGACAGACTCACAAGGCTTACTCATTCTCATAGAAAATGTAACTAGAGATAAGAAAGCACTAATTGTAGGAAAACTATCACTGGTTTATTCTCCAACTGAATTTTTAGATCAAAACCCCTAGACCTACATAATTCTTACTAGCTCAAATGGAAATTGCAGACAATTAAACCTTCACTAACCCCAAGAATTCAGGACTCCCAAGCCAACTGGTGTACAATTAAAACAAAGAAGGTATAAACACCTACTTACCTGGGAAAAAACTATCTTCAATATCTCTACAATTTCTTGCCTGAAACCCACACACTTCTTTCTAGCTCTAAACTAACTCCTCAACTCTTGATGGTTACGAATTGAGAAGTGAAACAATTGACAATCTTCATAATGTAGAGTAACTAGATCATGTAGCCATTAATGTTCAAAGAGCCTCGTGCAAGTGAGCTAACAACCCAACCATCCAACTTTGAATATGGGTTGTCGATCCCTTTTGATTTTAAAACACAATCAATGATGCTCCTCAAGCATCACCACTTTCCTCTTTATTTGTACTTAAAAATAATGATGACATATTATAAAGCTACCACACAATCATCTGCACATTCACCAACATTTATTTGACAACCATCATGTTTTGCTACTTTAGTTCTCACTCCCTCAAGTGAATCTATGATGGTTATAAGCCGACGAGGAGGGGAATATTCTATCAGACATTCCATCTCCCATTGATAATACATGTTTTGGAAACCCATTTAAAATCGCGATGACCATATATGGTGTGATGGGCACAAGGCATAACATTGTAATTTCCCATTGTGGACTTACTTTATAACTATCATAACACATCAGTGATGGAGAACCTCAAATCACTGATCAAGATCGAGACATGTGTCCATAAGAAAAGATGAAGGGTTGAGAAAGCATCAGTCCTACCAATACTTCATATCAATGATAGCATATTTGAACATAGGATCACATGAAACATTGTCGATTCATAGTTGAAAACTCACAAGGAATTAGCAATGGCAAGGGAAACCAGTGATATAGAAGATACCACCCACATCGCTCATTGCTACATTGAAAACCAAGGTTGAAACTTCATCTACAATGAGAGATATGAAAGGAAAACCATTCATTGTGCATCATTGATTCATTTTCAATGATCAAAGCATAACTCATGATAAGCAATGAAGAAGGAAATGAACAAGAACATAAGTGGATCCATTTTGCATGTTCCCATAAGTTTTTTGAGATGGGGACCACCTAGGGCAGTGTAATAAAAGGCCTCAAATGATTTAAAACCATTTTAATTAACCTTATAAAATAAAGAATTCAGACCTAGGCATGAGGGGCTTGCTACTTCATGGGATTTAACGGGTTAATATGTTTATAACATGACTAGAAATGGGGCAGATCAGGTTAACACTAAAATATAACATTTGCAATGGACTAGGCTTAAAGGTTATGTAGATACCGAAAATTGGTCTAGGCTTGCGAGTACACATTCGACATAATTTTCTATAGTCTGTTATCATGATTAAATAATGTTAATTATTTAATTAACCTTTCTAACACATATTTCCAATATTAATTAAATACCCCTTTTTAATTAATTCATTAATTCATAAATCACCCTTTATTCAACTTGATTAATTAAATAAATCATATTTATTTAATTAGGTTGCGAACTAATTAATTCTTCCCCCTTTATCTATCAATTAAATAATTTATTATTTAATTACCCCTTTATCATACTTTTCCAACTATAATTAAATATCTTTATTTAATTATTCATTTAACCTCTTTTATCTATAATTAAATATTTATTATTTAATTATTCATATTATCCTTTTCAAAGAGTCAAATTAAATAAATTACGATGTTGAATTAAATTAACAATTAATTCATATTTAATTATTTATGTCACATTCTTCTATCAATTAGTTATCTAGTCATTCACTCACCTTCTGACTTGAGATCTATTTTTAGTTCTCCAGTTATCTCTTGAGTTCAACACCAATTTATCTCTGTGAGAGGACTCTCCGTCACAACTAGTTGATTAAATAGTTCTAACTCCTATTTGCATTCGAATGCATTAATCTTCAACTTCTAACTTTGTCTTTTACATAAAAAGTCTATTTCTTCTATTTTTGAAGATTAAGATATTGAACTCATGTTCTAACTCACGTTCTAATTTAGTCTCTATCTACAGTCTTTTCTGAATCATGTTTTGACTCATGTTCTAACTCGTGTTCTAACTCACGTTCTATCTAAGACAGAACTCATATTGCATGGCGTTCATCAATCTCATCCATCAATCTCTCTTTCAATCTGAGCCGATCATTTGAAAACCCAAAATCTATAAAATGGCTTGTCATTATCATTATTCCTCCTCCTGAAATCATACACTTTTGAGAAGAAACTTATCTTCGATATTTTGCTTAGACATTCGACAAAGTTATGCTTGCATTCAAACACAGAAATCTGAGGGCAAGAATACTGAAAAAGAAAAATGGAGAAGAGCAATCAAGATAATTCGAAGGGGTGAATGCATATTCAGTGAGAGCTTTCCAAGTTATTTGTTTAGTTTATTATGTTTACTTTCTTTGTTCTTTGTTGTTTGATTTTAGATTAATGATTGATTTAGATTAGGACTAACATCATTTATTCTAGTTGTAGATTATCTATTCTTATTCACAGATTTTAATCTACTGTTACATTTGGTGAATCCAACGCGAACACGCTTCAAAATTCGCACATCTTTTCTTTTTTCCATTTTTTCATTTTTCTCTTTTTTTTGTAGGTTTTCGTATGGCGCACCGCATCTGTTTATAAAAATGATTTATCTGTATCTGCGAGCCACATCTGTCATCCTGAACTGCATCTGCGAAGTCCTGAACCACATCTGCCTATCAAAAAAATTTGCGAACTGCATCCGCCTGTCAACAAATTTGTGAACCGCATCCGCCCGTCGACATCAAACCGCATTTGTGGCTCCAAAAGCTACATCTCGCTAGTAAACACTTTTCACTTTTTTTTATTGAATTTCATACATCTGCATTTTCTTTTATCGATTTTGTGTGTTTTTGCTAATGTTTGTTTCAACTGTGTTAAGGAGGAATAACGTAGTGTTTGTAGGATGAAGCATAGAAGACAATTAAAAACCAAAGACAATATTTTCTGCAAGACGAAAGCCAAAGACAAGAACAATGAACTACTGATAAATTTGCATGCAAGACCTAATGCCTTTGTGTTTATTTATTTAACAAGATTTTGTTTGCTAGATAGATAACTCTCATGTGGATTAAAAAGAACTTTCTATTTGGTAGATAGATAGCTGTCATTTGGAATAAAAAGAATCATTGTCTTCGTTGTCTGGTGCAAAAGCAAAATTTTGTCACCCTTACAATTTGGTATACCAAAGTATCCTCTCCCCTTGCACATTTGTGTGATCTTGGGTGTAAGAGAAATGGTTACTAACTCTAGAACTTGGGCCTATCTTGGTGGGAAAAAGTACTCACCCCAAGACGACTCAAACTGGTAGCACGCTAAAGCCAAGCGACTTCCAACTGGTATATAAAAGTGGATTCTTGGGGAAAGCCCAAGAATCATGTGCACTATATCGATGAGATGGATAGAAATGGACTCTCACCGACGTTGGATAGTGTCCCACAAATGGAATGCCCTTATTAAACACCTTGTTGTAGAGTTACCAAAATCCTACCTACTTGTTGGCACAACAGGGTTGGCCCTGTGAAGCCGTCTTACATTCTTATGATTCACGTGTAGAGTTGAAATGTATGCCATGGGAGTTTCATGGGTACAGTAGCTTGGCTGCCCCATATAAGTGAGTGTCATGGAGGGGAGCCAGTGGGGTCAAGCTACTAATCATCCACTGTGAATATGCGTAGCTGGAGAAATCCAAGTAAGAACTCAACAAGTATTGTCCAAAAAGCTTAAGTTGTAAGTTTTTTTTGAGTCTTAACAGTTCTACCATCACAAAACTTAAAATACATTGATTGTTGTGTTTGTTGTTTGTTGTATTCGCCAAAATCTTGATCAAAATGGAGTCAGTCAAAAAAAACTTTTGGGAAAATTTCAACTGTTAGGAAATTGAGTCGCATTTGCCAGTTTAAACGCCACATCTATATTAGCGAGTCACATTTGTTAGGGGAAACACCACATCTATCTGTAAAAAAAATTCATCATTCACAGTCTGGTTATTACGAGCCACAACTGTCATATTCTGAGTCACATTTGTGCATTCAAATCGCATCTGTTAATTTTCGAGCCACAAGTGTCTGTCAGAAAAATTTGGGTTTATAGAGTCCAGTATTCGAACCGCATGTGTATTGGTAAACTGCAACTATCATAAGAAACACCGCAACTGTCAGAAACACCACATGCACTGTGGAAAACCGCATCTGTCAAAATTTGAACCGCAACTATTAGGTGAACTGCATTTTCCTATCAACAGAAAACATCAAAAACTGCAAACTGAGTTAGAAACATCATTGTCATTTTTTCTTTTGGTTCTTAAGATCAACCTTGGATAGAAACTATCAAAATTTGTGCACAAAAACCTTGCATCACTAGGTGTCATATACATCTTAGTCACAGTAAACGTCTTATTCATAGTCATCCTAAGTTGGATGCATATAGATACTTCCTAGGAAATTGCATATCACAGAATAGATAATTGTCCTCGTCATTGGATACATTCATGTCCCGATTTGTCACAATCATTGAACCTAGTCACTTTAGTTCTATCTAGTGAATCTTTTCAACTCAACAGTCCAGTTTGGAAAATTCACCTTGTCAACTGTCCTTGTCCTACAATCAGGTTCCTTGGTCAAATCAAATCCTTGCATGCATTTACTCCATAGGAGGTAGGTTATACCCATTTTAGAATCATTTACCCTCATAGTCTACACAAGATTTTGCATATTGTCCGTCCTACCATAGGTCATTTTAGTATACGTCTTTTTTAGGAATCATTTTAGCAACATCCTTATTGTCAGAAAATCCAAAAACATAGAAATAGGTCATATCACTTTTTAGGCATAGTCTGCATAACCACATTTTGAGAAAATTTTCATGGTCGAAACAAGGTCTCGAAAGAAACATAGAGCAATGATAGACCCCAACGAATTCATCAATCCATTCGAAAATCAACCATCAAGAAGTAAGAGACCGCACAAACCTTTGCTTGAAAAACACGTCACTAGAGACACACATGGGAAAATTTACATAGAAGACACAGACGCAGTAGTACAAGATCCTGAATTTGCATCCTTTATGGATGAGTGTTTGGCAAATGATCCCCAACGATATCTAGCAAAGTTGCTAGTAGAAGGTGCCAAACTACCCATAGGATTCGATATTAGTACTTTGCAAACACCGCTAATTCAACCAACGCAAACTATCACGTCAAGTGTTTCTATTCCTAAAATTACCGCAACAATACCAACTAGCATACCAACTCAAACATCATAAACTGTAAACACAACCCCTTTCAACATAACACAAGGTTTACAATTTACTACGGGGGCAACTTCCTCCAACCCCTTTGGCACCAACACGACTAGTAAGAGATCAAAAGTTGGCGGGAATATACCTATACCAAATCAAACCATTCAGACAGGCAGTATCCCTATACCAAATTAGATCATTCAGATAGGAAACATTCCTATACCAAATCAGACCATTCAGATAGGAAATATCCCTATACCAAATCAGACCATTCAGATAAGAAATATCCCTATACCAAATCAGAATATTCTCATAGGATATATTCCTTCGCCAAATCATAACCCGTCACAGAACATGGCATATCAGAACACCTACATTGACCCAAACAACACAAACAACATGTCCTTGATACAAGTAGATGTCCTCCAAAACCAAATGAAAACTCTTCAACAACAGATGGACAACATGTCTATGTCAGGCAAACAAACTATCTCAGTGCAAAACCTATGTCCATGCCCATTTGACAAAGCGCTTTATATGACACCTTTCCCCCATGGATACATTATACCGATTTTGCCTAAGTATAATGGGAGAAAGAATCCTTTGGAACACATTAGAGAATTCTCAACAACATGCATGGACATATCATATGACCCCACATACTTGATGAGACTATTTCTGTGAACCCTTGTCGGGATAGGACTGGAATGGTTTTCTAAACTACCATATGGTATACAATCCTGGGGTGAACTAGCTGAGAAGTTTGTCGAACATTTTTCCTTTAACATAGACAATGAGGTAACAATAGCAACCTTGTGCCAGACGACACAAGAAGATGGTGAAACTTTCACCACTTTCTTTCAGAGATGGAGAAGTCTAGCTAGTAGATGTCCAGTTGAAATACCAGAAAAAAAAAAGGTCACGATATTCCTAGAGAACATCAACCCAAAAATGTGAAGTGACTTAAGGGTACACTATTGTACTTCATTCGTAGACTTGGTACAAAATGGCATCATCCTTGAAAAATTCCTTATTGACAAAGGCGAAATAAAAGTATTAGGCAGAAACCCCATTGTCCAAAATCAAAACTCACCAAATGATAGAAACAAATTCAAGTCTAGAAACAAAAATGTTACAAATGATGACATTGTTGATGCTAAAAACATACATACGAGACCAATTATCACAATTATAGGTTACAAATCCAATCAAGACATGACGGATAGTCCAGATCAAACAACTAACTATGTCCAAAATTCACAACAACAACGACCACAAAGAAGATTTCCTACATGTGAATTTACTCCTTTAGGACAACCAATCGAGGTTATTTACAAATAGTTGATAAAACACAATCTCATCAAACCTTTGGAACCAAGAGAGTATGATCCTCGATAGTTTAAACCTTCATGGTGGGACCACAAATCTTATTGTGAATATCATCAAATAAAAAGACACAACCTACAACAATGTCACCAACTCAGGAATATTATACAAGACTTTGTTGAAAACGGAACCATAGAGGTCGGTGGGCAGAAAAATACCAAGAACAGTGATCATAAGGTCTTCAAAGATCCCTTACATGACCACACAAAAGGAAAAGCCTCTAGTTCGGGACCTAAGAACGATCCATCAGCCAATTATGCAAACACCAAGTATGACTATGGAAAAGGAAAGACCATATATAGCCTTCGGGCTACAAATGAACATGTCGACACCATCATCATTAAGAAGCACCCAAAATGTAATGTAAACACATGTAGAACTAAGATTACTATTCCAGGACCTTCTTCTGAGCCACCTACGTAGAATTTCAAGTTCAAGTAGAACCTCCTTGATCAATTGAGTAAAACCTCCACACAAATATCTATCTTGGAACTATTGACTTTATCACCTGAGCATCGAGAAATTCTCAACAAAGCTCTATAGAACACAACTATTCCTATAGACTTAGATGTCAATCATTTCAAAGAAATGGTGGGATATTTAACTAATTCACATCATGCCACATTTTCCCAACAAGATTACTCAACCGAAAAGTCTGATCATAATGACCCATTACATCTTGAAGTCCTAGTCTATCAAACAAAAGTTAGACCAGTCTTGGTAGATGGAGGAGTAGGTTTGAACTTGTGTACCCTAAAATTGGTTAAGGCATTAGGATTCTTAGAAGAATACTTAGACACCTCAAAAATTATATTCATCAAGGCTTATGATGATGAGGAAAGATCATCCAAAGGAGTGGTCACACTCCCTATCAGAATTGGCCCAACAATCATGAACACCAGCTTCCAAGTCATGGATCTCACCCTTCTGTACAACTTGTTGTTAGGTATACCTTGGATACACGCAATGACAGTTGTACCTTCAACATATCACCAATGTCTTAAGTTCCCCTATAATGGCACAAAGATCACAATTGATGGTGATCTAGATCCTTTTCAGTATTGTACAAGCCTAAAGGAAATTCCACAATGACAAGTACCAGTTAACCAAGAAGCTTCATCATCCACTTTATCCCTATACATTGACCAATCACGTCTTACCAAGTCCATCTCATTCAAACCTCCATCAACTACTCCTAAGATTGAGATCCAAGACAAGGGTTGTGGCGAATATCATATAAAGGCATCATACTATGTCAGTCAACTGATTCCACCTAAGGCATATGGCCTACCCATGGCAGATAGAAGAGAGTCAGTGGTCACATTTCATGTTCCCCCTACAACGACATTGACCAAATGGGGAGATTTAAGTGAAGAAATTGTGGATCAAGGTGATTCCTGGTTGTATCAAGAAGAACATGAATACCCCTCCCCATCTATTCAAATAGCTAAGGACCAGTATGGAAAAGGCTTTAAGATAATACAAAATGAAGGCTATGACAGGCATAGTGGGTTAGGACTACATCAAAATGGAAGGACAGAACCAATTACTATCTACCCATGATCGAAATACCTAGGGCTACGGTGTCAACCTCTTAGAATTGGGTTTCCTAGTACTTCCTCACTATTTCAAGAGGAAGTGAGTGTATGCATAGACATCGAGATATCTCATGAACCACTTCCCCCAGTTTATGATGAATCTCCTGACTCAAGCGATTGTGAATGGGATTCCCTTTCCTCTACCAGTACCATGAACATAGAGGCTCTATTTGGAGAATTGGACCTAAAGATCAAAACTGTACCAAAACCATCTATCCCACGTCATAAGAAGCACTTTTCTAAACAAGAATGGCAAGAGAACTATTATTGGGAAACCCTTGATCATGCATCTTGGGCATGTGATAAACTATCTTCTGACGACTCACCCCTTACAATAGTCCCACATCAAATTTTACCTACCCGTAGGGAAAAGAACAAGTAGGAGTTAGTCCAAAACTTCTGTGACCATGTCAACCACTCTCTATTCACCTTGTCAGCCACTACCTTTAAAAAATCTGATGATGACATGCCCCTCATATATCCCGAACTTATCGACTGGGATCAACAAGGTACACCTATCATAGATACATTCGAGAATGACGAAGCAATTGTTGAGTTCATTGGACTTAGAGAAGGCATACCAAGAGGGGATTATAAAGTTGGTTTTACCATAGACTTGGAGAACAAAGCATATTTTGGGGAGTCTATTTACACCTCTAGTCACAAAAATGAGAATAAAAAGGAAAAAGACAATGAAAATAAAAATGATGAGTCCCTAGGTGAAAACCGAAAGGCACCTTTGGATGAAGAAATAGTCAAAATAAAGGACGTATCCGAGGGCGAAAACCTCTTAGAGGCACCCAAGGATAGAGGTTTAAATATTCTCCCTGTTGAATAGGAAAATTCACCGATGCTAGTAGAATAATCTTTTGAAGTCAACATAGGTATAGAAGAGAATCCTCAAATGGTATATTTTGTAGCTTCTTTAACAAAGACGGAAAAACTTGAGTTTAAGGACTTCTTCCAAAAGAGATAGATAAAATTTGCATGGTCATATGATGACATGCCTGGGCTGGATCGAGACCTAATATTGCACCATTTACCACTATAGCTAGGTATTAAGCCATTCAAACAGAAGTTAAGGAAAATGCATCCGCAAATGTCTCTATTGGTCAAGGCAGAACTTAAGAAACTCTTGGATGTAGGATTCATAAGGACGATAGACTATGCAAATTGGATATCAAATCTGGTACCAATGACTAAACCAACTGGGGGCATTCACATTTGCATAGAATTTAGAGACATCAACAAGGCATGTCCTAAAGATGACTTCCCTTTGCCGAACATTAACATGATAGTAGATCTTACAGCAAGATACGAGATGCTATCCCTCATGGATGGTTTCTCTAGATATAACCAAATTAAAATCGCACCTGAAGACCAACACAAGATGACTTTCACGTGTCCATGGGGCACATACTATTGGAACATTATGCCTTTTGGGATTAAGAATGTAGGAGCTACCTATCAACGGGCAATGACTACGATTTTCCATGACTTTATACACACTCTCACGGAAGATTATGTAGATGACATTATAGCAAAATCAAAAACAAGGGAAGATCACTTAAAGGTTCTAGACAAGATATTCTAGAGGCTAGAGAATTATAAAATCAGGCTAAATCTGAAGAAATGTGTCTTTGGAGTGAAATGAGGGAAACTGTTAGGGTATATCATCTCAATAAGAGGCATTGAAGTAGATCTAGAGAAGGTAAGAGCTATCATAGAAATTCCTCTTCTAGTCAGCATTGGTCAACTCAAAACCCTACAGGGAATATTATAGTCCATCAAGCGTTTAATAGTACAACTGGCAGATAAAATACACCCATTTCAACATCTACTCAAGAAAGGAGTACCATTTGTGTGGATACCTAAATGTCAAGAAGCCTTCCAGCAAATCAAGGACTATTTTCTTACTCCACCAATCTTAATGCCACCTATAGAGGGAAAACCTTCGATCCTATAAATTTCAGCAACCCAGTCAGCATTAGGAGATCTTCTCACACAGCACGATGACCAAGGTCATGAGAGAGAAGTCTACTACATCAGTCGTACCTTAGTGGGATATGAATTGAATTACAACAACATAGAATGTGCTTGTCTTGCGGTAGTCTTTGCTACCCAAAAACTTTGACACTATATGCTCAATCGCCAAACAATGTTGGTTGCAAAGATTGACCCACTCAAGTATCTCTTAAGTAAGGCAACACTAACAGGCCGATTGGATAAATGGGTTATGATACTTAGTGAGTATGAAATTCAATATGTCAAGAGGAAGGCTATAAAAGGACAGGTGATTGCAGATCAGTTAGCCGATGCACCTATGAAGGTAGACCATCCCTTAGTGGCAAATTTTCCTGATGAATTTCTCTTCAACATTGACATTAAAACCGACTAGAAGCTATACTTTGATGGGTCACATACAAATCATGGTTCAGGAGCTAGTATCTTATTTGTTACACCTCAAGGTGATACTATTCCTAAATCATTCAAGATTGCTTTCCCTTGTACAAACAATATAGCAGAGTATGAAGCCTTAGTGACAGGATTAAAAATGGTAGCTCAGTGGAAGATTAAGAGCCTACATGTTTTTGGCAACTCTCAACTAGTAATTCGGCAGGTAAATGATGATTACGAGACTAAGGATGAGAATCTTGCCCCTTACAAGCGTATGGTTGATAGTTTCAAGCAGTATTTCAATGACATTACTTTTCAACAAATACCACGTATCCAGAATAGAGTTGCATATGCTATGGCAACCGTGGGTTCCTTGTTGGATATTCTGAGTAACGTGCCTAAGTTCAAGTTTTTGGTTGAATAGTTGTTGGTCCCCACCTATGATGTCCCTGATACTGTGATGGTGTGTACCATTGTTGATCCTATGTCTCCTTTGTATAAAGACATATTCAACTATCTCACTGATCAAACCTTACCTCAAGACTTGTCCAATAACCAATGTTGAACCTTCATTTGAAAGTCAGCCAAGTACACCATCATTGGAGAAACCCTGTATAAACGTACCTTAGATAACATCCTAATGAGATGTCTTGATGCTAAAGAAGCACAAACAACTTCGTGAGCGGTGCACGAGGGTATATGTGGATCCCATTCGAGTGGTCCTACTTTAGCTCATAAGATTATGAGACTAGGTTATTATTGCCCTACAATGGAGAAAGACTCATATATCTTTGTAAAGAAATGTAGACAGTGTCAGATACATGGAGATTTGACAAGAGCACCAGCACAGGAACTTTTTCCGATTACATCACCATGGCCTTTTTCCCAATGGGGACTTGACCTCATAGGTAGGATACACCCTCCATCATCCAACAACCATAAATTCATCATAACCGCCACCAAATACTTCACCAAATGGATTGAAGCCATTCCCAAGACCTACATCACTGACACACAAATATCTAAGTTTATCCTAAACTATATCATTTATCGGTATGGTGTACCCCAATCCATAATCATAGAAAATGGTTGCCTATTCAAAAACCAAAAAGTATGCCATTTATGTGAAGATTTCCACATCAAGCATCATTTCTCCACCCCATATTACCCACAAGGTAATGGCCAAGCCGAGGCATCTAATAAGACCATTGTTAGAATCCTTAAGAAGACTGTCAATGACGTTGGTCGTGACTGGCATCTACAACTAAATCTTGCCTTATGAGCCTACCGCACAAGCATCTGTACTCCCACTGGCTCCACTCCATATTCCCTCGTATTTGGGTCCGAAGCTATCTTACCTATTGAGGTTGAAATACCTTCTCTAAGGGTATCCTTGAAGGGTCATATTGATGATGAAGAATACCATGTCTCTAGGTTACAAGAGCTAGAATTGTTGGATGAACGAAGGCAGGAAGTATTAGATCATTTGCAAGCATATCAGAATCATCTTCGTCGTAGCTACAATAGGAAGGTTCTCAATAGGCACTTTGACATTGGTGACCTGGTTTTAATGGAAAATCCTAAGAACCAAGTTGAATGAGAGAAACTAGGAAAGTTTGAGCCTAACTGGTTAGGGCCTTATATTGTAACAAAAGCTTTTGGATCAGGAGCGTACCAACTCTCTACTCCTGAAGGAGAGCCACTTTTGTCGCCTATCAACAGTCTACATCTAAAGAGGTTTTATGCTTAGTTTTTGAGGATCTGTGTCTTAATCTAGAAAATACAAAAAAATGAAAAAACAAAAAAATGGTTACCTTGATGAAAACCTGGCAAACAGGCATCTTTGTAACACCAAAAAAATTGAGAAAAAAAAAAAAGTAAAGAGAAATAATTCGTCCAATAGTGAAAACCACTTTGGTGGTGCTATGGATAAGTACCATGGTGAAAACCTGGAAAACAGGCGCCATGTGTATTCAAGCTCGCTCTTTCATCTACCATCATTCAGATCATACTTTTGCATCATCACTCATACTAAATGGTTGTCTTATCCATTGCTTGGAATGATTGACATCTAACGTCCATTATGTCACATTACCCACTCCATCTCGCAAATCTTATTCTCGACTTGGGGAAAATCCTTGTCTTGTTCCATGAACGCCTTGTACATAACATTGCACCATCAAAAAATTTCCTCAAAAAATCTCAAAAACATTAGAAAACTTCAAAAAAAAATCTAGAAACATCAAAACATGTCAGAAAATACCAAAAACATCATTAGTCATGTCAAGTCAGTCATGTCAAGTCAATCATGTTAAGTTAGTCGTAGTCATAGTCGAACTACATTGCCTCTGCAACTGGGACGTAGGCAAGGCCATCAATCGATGTGCCCCCAAGGCATTAGGTTTTCCATGTATCACACACATTTAAATCATGACTCTTTGTACATTCAAAGTCATTGGTTGTGTCGAACTATGAGGTCTTTGTGTATACAATGTAGGCAAGGCTAATCAATTGATGAGCTCCCAAGACCACACTAGGTCAGTCCAATAGGGTTCATTCACGATCACTATCACAAACATTGCATATCATTCACTTAGATGCATGTCATTAGCTGCATTAGGTCATACTTTAGGGTATCATCTCATGTCATACACTGTCTACATGCACACACTTTTATCAGTCAAGGAATCAAAACAAGTCATGCATCGACAAGGAAAACCATCTCAAATAGTCATCAAGTCAACATTAAACACATTATCAAAGCGATCAACTTATGTCTTAGCAAGATATGTCTTTCTTGTCCATAGACGTTATCAACTTTTCATAGTCTCATGTATCTTGTCGCATCAATGTCATCAGGCTCCAATGTCTTATACGACACATGTCTTTTTTGAAACCAGGCTTTGTCATGCCTTATACAGAAGTCACCAGGTCGAAACCAGACTCAACGTCTTATGCGGTATGTGTCATTCTCTCACATTACTCTATGTCAAACATTAAAAATCAAACAATCCCACAAGATCAAGTTTTGGTGAATAATTTTATTTGGCTTTATGAATTTATATCTTATTTTGTCTTATCTTTTTATCAATTTGTGAATTTAGTCTGATTACTAGCTTTCTCAAGGATATCCCTTGAGGGATTTAGAGAAGCAATGATGTATCGGGACTCTTTTTCTTTGGCTGTTGTCTATCAACTGTCTTTTTAACATTGGTTTTTGAGTCATGTTACTGTTTTCCTCAAGGATGTCCTATCAAGGATTTAGAGGAGCCGTGACGTCTCATGACCCGTCTTTTATTTGTCTGTTGTATGTGGTTTGTCTCAACAACAATGATTGGGTCAATCTTGTCCTTAGTTTGCGTTATGACACTCCTTGTCTACGGCTTTTTTTTTTTCCACAGATGGATGAATTTGTACACTATGGTCTATCTCATATCATAGTGTGTACCATCCATTTGTGTCATGTCGTGCCCAATGATGATAACAAGAAACCATAGCATATTTTAGAAATATATCGAAGATTATATGTTTTTCTCAATCAGTCAACCTTAATTATTTCTTACTAACATTCTGAATTAATTCATGCTAACATTTCTCTTCTTCGACATAATGATAAAGTCCTTTGACACAATAAAAACATTAGATCATTTGCATCCAGACATTCAATAAGCATTTCATATAGTTACATTGCATTTTTGAGAAATCATTACATAATAGGCATTGCATCATCATTGCATAAATAATGTAAACATTGCATGTACATTTCACCCTCACATATAAATAAGCATCTTATACATTCATTACATCCATTATCATAAGTAAATTAAGACATCCATAACATCATAAAATGCATAACTCATAACATGTAGAAACATTCATTCATAACACATATATATACATCATCTAGGAAACGCCATCATATAGAAATAATGCTTCATCCATAAAATAGAATGGAAAATCATATAGAAGCCACCAAAATCATATCTATATATATATATATATATCGCTCAAAATAGTGTGTCACAGTACAATATCAGAGTGTATCAATAAATAACACACAAGCTCGTAGGCTCTCTGATCAAAATACAAATGTCTACATGAATATATCAATGCAATCGTGTCCCACTACCACTAATATCACATGGTGAAGGTGGTGGGAAGATCCTTGGAGGTGCTCTCTGTGAAGTGGAAGGCCTGTCATACAGACCTATCCTCGATGGTCCTACCACCCCCTCTGTACTATGTGTCCTCTGACTCCTGCCCTATGACCTCTGACTCCACACCTCTGAAAAGCTAGGAGCCCATCTCTTTGCTGGCACCACTACCTCATATAATTCCCTATAATAGGTGGCTCTCTCAATGGATCAGACTAACTCTCATACCATGCCATTAGATGAGGACCCACTGCAAAGGCGTCTAACCTCTGTGAACTGCTTCTCTATCTTGTGTCTCTAAGCTATAGCCTAATCTCTCTCCATAAGTGTAGTTTCCCTCTCTGTACGAGCACTGTCCCTCTCTACGTATGCACTGTCCCTCTCTATGTAGGCACTATCTCTGCTAACCTCATAGCGTCAAAATCCGTTGTCATAAGTCTAAGTCTCTCCTCCAAAGCCTCCCTGTCACCATCTCTAGGAGCATCCTCCTCCCATCTCCCCTCAACTATCTGATCCCTGAGCTCTCTCTCTTGCTCCTCCATCGATGCCTCCTCAACATCATCCTCAATGTCATCCTCACCGTATCCTGCCAAAATACCCAAAGGGTCTATAGCCATATCCACATCTAAATCCTCTGCAACATCCTCTACTCCAACATCCACATCTACATGTTGCTCTACCACTACCTCCTCTACAACATGCTCACCCCTAGCCTATACATCCGCTCCCCCTCTAATGTCCAACATCGGTACATCCTCTGCAACTGCCTCAGGGATAGGTGATAGTGCACCTACCTGAACCCCTCTCCGTCCTCGTCTACCACCTCTCCCATCACCATATCTCCCTCTAACTCTCCCGAATCTAGCACCTCCACCTCTCTGAAATCCTCTAGGTCATGTGCCTCGTCTCTCAATAGGTGTCGGCTGATCTGGATCTGTGTAAGGAACATGTCGATGCTCTACCCACCATGTGTCATACATAGTTGTCATCCCTGGGTCTGCTAATCCATCTCTCCACCCCCACTGTACTGGTTGTAATGCCTATATCTCTGCCTCAACTGTCACTACTGGTATCATAGGTCCTCAGTATGGAACCTCTCTGGATGAATGAGCAAACTCTGCTCTGCTCCGAGGCTCATCCTGAACCTCGCCGAACTGTCTCAAAACTCTATCTAGCGAGTGTCACTCAATGATATGTACACTAGAAACAGACCTCCCTATAAGGTACTGTGTCTATCGACAAAAAGCCAAATGTACCTCCTCATCCACCCACTCCTCACAATCCATGTAAGGTCTCCATGTGAACTGATC
Organism: Sequoiadendron giganteum; assembly: GCA_007115665.2. Classification (NCBI taxonomy): domain Eukaryota; kingdom Viridiplantae; phylum Streptophyta; class Pinopsida; order Cupressales; family Cupressaceae; genus Sequoiadendron; species Sequoiadendron giganteum. Next base: position 279,582,712 of record CM021106.1, read on the forward strand.
AAGAGTGTTCAGTGCATGTTTCCAAAATCTTGTGTCTCCAACATGTGTCTGCGTAATGTGTCCTGTATACCGGAACACATATGAAAATCTCTCATGTCACTCTACTATAACTGGAGGACAAAAATGGCTATCCTCTCCCAACCCAACACCATCAACAAAGTAGTCCCACAACTCAGTGACTGAGCATCTCTATATGCAATGTTGTGTAGGTGAAAATATAACATCCCAAGTAGACATGGACCCCATGCATACCTCGTCTCACTCTCCAACATACCAACCAACATAGCCCCCCATCCTACTGGAAATCCGTGGCCCTGTGTATCTAGAAGAACTATCCCCCCAATCAATGTACATAAAATATAGTCAATCCTATCATATCTATCTACTAACACTGGCCATTTAATCTCATAGTGCTCGATGTCGAGCCTACTAATGTCATCTACCTGATAGAACCTCGCCAACTCGGTCAATCCGCGCTAGGTATCATACATAACCTGCTCTCCTCTAATAGGAAGTCTCAATATCTTGTACACATCCTCTAATGTGATAGTGGCCTCCCCAGCCAACAAATGAAAGGATGATGTCTTCAAATTCCATCTCTCGCATAATTCCATCAACATACCCATGTTCGCCCGAATAGTGGGCATTGACAAATAGTGACGTAGACCCAGTCTCCATAATAGCTGAATCTCTGCACTCATCAAACGATCTCTCAAATCAAATGTGTCTAGACATGACTCCCATGTATATATAGGATCTAGAACAACCTTCATTTAAACCATGATGTCAAGAATTTTCAAGTTTTTCTAAGGAAAATTTTTAAAAATTTTACCAATCAAATGCGGTTCACTTTAACAGATGCGGTGTATTTTTTCAAATGTGTTGCACGAAGCCTCAATTATGGTGCATATTACATATGCATCACATATTTCCCACATCCACTTCAGCCTACCACACATGTGGTTCACTAAACCACATGCAGTGTATTTTTAATAAATACGGTGCATTTTCTATAGTCTCCCTATCTACAACATATGTGTTGCACTAATGCATATGCGGTTCACTACCACATATGCGTATATTCCTAATGAATATGTGTTGCGTATATACATATGCAATGCATTATACTTCAAATGTGATCATTCCCCAAACTGCCTAACCTAGCCTAGTCATGTTTTCACACATGCATCGTTTTGCAGTCAAAAGCGGCGAATACGATGGCATATGTGTCGTTCACGATGCACCGCATTTGCTAATCAACTTTTAACCACCTAGAAAAACATGCAAAAATGAATTTCAAGAATTTTTTTTTGGGTACATACCAGTGGTCCTACGTCAGATGGCCTCTTGAACATCTAGATCTGATAACCTCAATGCGCAGCATATGGAATGGGTGCCATTTTTGTCCGCTAGTCAGAGAAAATCTCCTCTTTTTCTATCTCCTTTGGGTGCAAATGAATTGGGTTTAGACCTAATTCCTATTTATAGGTAGAGCTTGGGTGGTATTTCTTTAGCCCTTCTCTACTGGCCGCTTAGCCTTTCAATTTCCAACGACCCGAATTCGTCTGTATCAACTCCAAATTCAATTCTGTCAACTCCATAGCATTTCTGACTATCAAATCGACTTATCGAGAATATTTCTTGATTTTTTTGAAACTTTCAAAATTTTGTCAATTTTCTCGAGGGGGCATACCTTAACCTGTTTCATGCTGGGGCACGATCGGGGCATATTTTCTTTGACATAACATCGTACCAACATTGTATCAAAGAGGGGCAAACTGTAGATACCGAAAATTGGTCTAGGCCTACAAGTACACATTTGACAGAATTTTCTATAGTCCGTTATCATGATTAAATAATGTTAATTATTTAATTAACCTTTCTAACACATATTTCCTCTATTAATCAAATATCCCTTTTTAATTAATTCATTAATTGATAAATCACCCTTTATTCAACTTGATTAATTAAATAAATCAGATTTATTTAATTAGGTTGCAAACTAATTAATTCTTCCCCCTTTATCTATCAATTAAATAATTTATTATTTAATTACCCCTTTATCATACTTTTCCAACTATAATTAAATATCTTTATTTAATTATTCATTTAACCTCTTTTATTTATAATTAAATATTTATTATTTAATTATTCATATTATCCTTTTCAAACAGTTAAATTAAATAAATAACTTTATTTATTTAATTAAACTCTCTTATTTTTGAATGTTGAATTAAATTAGCATTTAATTCATATTTAATTATTTATGTCACATTCTACTGTCAATCAGTTATCTAGTCATTCACTCACCTTCTAACTCGAGATCTATTTTTAGTTCTCCAATTATCTCTTGAGTTCAACACCAGTTTATCTCTGCGAGAGGACTCTCTGTCACAACTAGTCGATTAACTAGTTCTAACTCCTGTTTGCATTCGAATGCATTAATCTTCAACTTCTAACTTTGTATTTTACATAAAAAGTCTATTTCTTCTATTTTTGAAGATTAAGATATTGAACTCATGTTCTAACTCACGTTCTAATTTAGTCTCTATCTACAGTCTTTTCTGACTCATGTTCTGACTCTTGTTCTAACTCGTGTTCTAACTCATGTTCTATTTGAGATAGAACTCACATTGCATGGCATTCATCGATCTCATCCGTCGATCTCTCTTTCAATTTGAGCCGATCATTTGAAAACCCAAAATCTATAAAATGGCCTGTCATTATCATTATTCCTCCTCCCGAAATCATACACTTTTGAGAAGAAACTTATCTTCGATATTTTTCTTAGACATTCAACGAAGTTATGCTTGCATTCAAACACAAAAATCAGAGGGCAAGAATATTGAAAAAGAAAAATGGAGAAGACCAATTAAGATAATTCGAAGGGGTGAACGCATATTCGGTGAGAGATTTCCAAGTTATTTGTTTAGTTTATTATGTTTACTTTCTTTGTTCTTTTTTGTTTGATTTTAGATTAATTATTGATTTATATTAGGAATAACATCATTTATTCTAGTTGCAAATTATCTATTCTTATTCACAGATTTTTAATCTACTATTACAGGTTACATAGAAAGGGTTTTAGCAACACAAACCCTAAGTCATGAAAAATGGACAAAAACCTAAACCCTAGGATATGAAAACACACTAAATTTTGTGAATTTTGGAGATGGAACACAAAAAAATTTTATAGGTTCCATCATTGGCTCCTACTAGGGACATCTATTCCTCCATAATAGAGAAAGATCCTAAAATATTGGGTTGAAGAAGACCAATCAGGGAGGACCAAGACCAGGAAGTACCCAAACAAGGCAAGAAGAGCATCCCAAAGAAAACTAACATATATACAAAATTTATAGGACTATATAATGTACATGGAAGAAACGTTCTTAGGAGAACTATGGCCTCAAGAATTGTCCATATACTGGAAATTAAAAAAAATCATCATATCAATACCTTTAATTTAGAATCCTTTCAACTATATAGGCTTCATCTTCATTGGGTGGCCCAGCCTCCCCAAAAACTTAGAACCATCATTTACCTCTGTCAAACACTTTATTTTTTGCTATCTTCACTAAGCTAAATCTAAGAACACTTCCATGAATTTCCCACTAGCTAACCCTGTTGTTGTAATTTCCATTAAACATCATTACCATGTGTCTAAACATACCATTGTCATCATAAATTCTACCCATTTTAAAACTACAATAAGGTATTAACTAAAATCCATAATCATTTTGATACTTTACCATATTCAACACACCAGCCTGTTTCACCATATGTTCATACAACTGATCGGAGAAACTAAAGCACTCATAATCCACCTGATTACTAAGGTCATAAAAGTTGACACCAAAATTAGTTTTCACATCAAACTGAAAACCTTCATAAATACTTTGTTCAAGGTTCCCATCCAGAAACATACATCCTAACCTTTTGGAGTCACATTGAAATTCCACTTTAAATAACTCTGAATTAATAGGGAGATCATATAAAACCCTAGGATCATCCTTTGATTTTTGTCCCATTCAAGAAAAACACTCATCTTATGTGATGAACAAGAAATGTTCATACACAAGAATATTTTCAAATTGTTGTTTACATTCATATGCACATTATGAGTTAGTTATATTGTCACATGCTCCAGTATCTTGGAAAAGTGATTCATTAGAACCCATGGTATATTTTCCTCTATCCAGATCATGGTCATCACCATGAAAAACATCGTCAGTAACATCCCATGCATCAAAGAATACCTACATTTTAGGTTCATTAACATGGTCGAGTTCATTCTTCAAATCACTATCTATCTCAATGAAAAATGTTTCAAAGGATGGCTCAAATAACTCAGGATTAATAGGGTCAACAAAAAGTCACTCATGTGCCTCATCAATTGATAAGTATGTTGAATCAAATGTGAAAGTTTAATTATAATATGAATTTTTTTCATTAGCATTTGAACAAGCTTCTTCATCACTTTCCAAATCCATACATCCCTTGTTGAAAACAATCATATCCATTTTTTCCACAAAAATAGCATATTTCATCTCTTCTTCACATAGACAATCAGGAACAACTAGGACATGATTTTGCTAGTTAGCACGAAATTCTTCATCATTTTTAACACTGTGCTTAGGCTCAGGATACTGAACACATACATTCTTATCTTCAAACTCATCATCATTCACAACTCCAAAACACTCAATTACTAATATAACTAGATTGCATTCCCAATATCCCTCTAGTGGAATTTTCTCACTTACTTGTGAGGGAAAAACATCATGATCATTAATAGTATTGCATCCTTCATGCAAAGAAAAAGCCTCTAGATCATCCTCATTACAAGATTCATACTCCTTAGAAAAATAATAAGAAATATCACTCCCTTTATGATCATTATCACAAGGAAAATCATTACCACATGCACTATGCTTAGAGTATTCAGTATGAATGATCAAAATCTCATTATCAATACCATAACCATTGATTTGTGATGAGACATCAACAAAACTTGCAAATGTATCTTCCTCCTTATCATCAATGTACTCGTTTGCACATAGGCTACTTGTGAATTGATTACAATCACTGTCCTTTCCCATATAGCCACAAGATGGATATCTATTATTTGATACACCTTTTTCACTTACTTACATTACCTCATGATTCTCTTCAATTGGACAACCACCATTGACACTTTGAGATATCATAGTTTGTGCATAATCACATTTGGCTCCCTCAACAATTTTGACCCAATCAAGTACTTTCTAAAAACCTTGAGGCTTCAACTCCTTTGGAAAAGCACTTAGTCCTGGCTCAAAAGTTTCACAAAAAATTCAATGCATACTAAATCCTTTGGTCTAAGATTCTTATGACGATTCTCCTTTATGCCTTTTCAAGTTGGAAAATTCTACAATAAAAGACATAAGATTGGTTTTTCTCAAAATTTGTTGATTTCAATTAGGAACTCACCACTAGCCATATTCACCAATGATGAAATAATAGAAGCACCATCACCATGACAGCCACTTTTTTGTCTAATCCATCTATTTGAGGTGTGCTGAAATAGCCAACACTTGCAGCCATATAACCCTTCATCACTGAATATCTCAAGTTGTTTTCAATGTCCATAGCAATTTTATAAGCATGATGTAATTTTGTAGGCTCCTTATCCCTCAAAAAATAACTCATTTCCTCATCAAATGCACCCAAATATGCAACCAAACACTCTACATCACTTGGTCTCATATTTTAAGGAATATCCCTTATTGCCTTTGGAAATTTGAGATTGAAGGCTGGGTCTAACTCCTTTTCAACCTTTAAAATTTTCATGAGTATTTTCCTTACTAAACTTGGATTAATTGTTTCACCAAACTTTTCTATAAATGCTACCATGAATTCATTCCATGAAGAGATATAACACATAGAAAAATATGAAAGCCAATCTCTAGCATCTTCCTTTAGATATTGAACAAAAATCTTCACAACAACATCTTCATGACTTATCTCATAATCTCCCATCAAATCCATAAATGTATGCAAATACCTATAAGCTGATTTAGATCTTTGCCCTTTGAATTTTGGAAAATTTTCCCTAACACCATTTGAAACATGGTTTGGGAAACCTTGAATACAATTAAAATTTAATGGTCTATATATTGTAATAGATAAATTTCTTTGACGGCCTAGCATGCGCTACACATTATACGTGCTTTCAGTTGACACCCCACATGGACATGCAAGGGAATGATACATTTTCATGAACTCCTTTACAAACCTCAAATATCAACTCTACAATTGATCATTCACTACCCTGTTCCTTGATTTAATCGTGAGTGTTAAAAACATAATTCAAATACATTTATACCTAGTATCTTCTAATGGGCAGATTTCAATAACGAGCATATTTCTTCATCACACTATAGAAACTTTAAATTATATTATAGAATTATGTAAAATCACCACTACTATTCCCTTGATTACTAATAAATTAACTTGATAGGGAAGCAAAATTTTCTCCAAATCATTCAATATGATTTTCATACAAATTTATTCTTCTTGAAAACTAGAACAAGGGAAATACCTAGATATGTTGCAAATGCTAAAAATTCTTCTTCCTAACTAGAAATATTTGTAGATCTGAAACTTTCTTCACATCTTCATCAGGTTCTTTTGCCAGAGTCACCCCCTCTCTTCACAAAGCATTGAACTTCAAGCAATATGAAGCTCCTTCAAAAATGAATTTCCTTCTGGGTCTTCTCCAACAGTAGAGTCACACATAAATTCTTTTAAATTTCTGCAACAAAAACCACCTTCGGGTCTCAAAATTGCAATATTTGAATAAAATGTTCAGATTTACCACATTCTTGACTTTATGTACATAGATATTATTTTGATGTTTTCCCAAAAAATTCACCAATTTGTTGGTGACTCGAGTGGTCAAATGATATTCCACAATTTTCAATCTTTGGTTAATAATAATACTTTAAGATTTTAATGACTCTTTGATAGGCCAATCTACAACCATATTTCAAAGTTCATCCCCAATGGAGTCACCAATCTGTTGGTTATTTTTTAGGAATCAAACTTAATCTTACCAAATGCTTATGAATTTTCCAAAACTCAATAATTAACACAAGTAATCATTGGCCATCGAACAAGTAAATGATTACAAGGCCATTACTTCTACTCTTTGGGATCTGTTAAACCCAGGAGAGTGATCTTGACAATGTTTAGCTAGTCTTCATGTGTCGTTTTATTTTGAACATTGTAACACAAAGATAATTCTCACATAATTTCTTAACAAATAGAATGTATCAAAGAATTTGGCTGCTTCTTAACAACACTCAGCACTTGGAGCATGAGAACGGTAAAACCCAACACAATTGTAACCCAATTTTTAGAATTTGTTTTAATAAAATATTTGTTGCTAAATTGACCAACTAAATACAACATGAATACTCCACTTAGATCAATTCCTCATCCTTGGAATGGAGTCAATTATAATACCCACATAACCTGATAATAATTTTATACATGACACTAATTAAGCCTTGAAGATACTACATTATACTATTTCAACATAACCTTCACAACCACCATTTATTATCAATACCCTAGTACTTAATTTGCCATAAAATTTTAGGTTCACCAAAGAATTTCAATTAATTCTTTGAATTAACAAGCAAGAACAAAACTACACATCCAGTGGAAGTAAATGGAGACAAAAATTACAATCCTCATTTATATTATTCATAGGTTATGAAACAAGTACATTGGAGAGAAAATTGCTTTGAATTTGCACAATTCTATACTATATTGCCAGTATTGTTTTCAAAATCACCCATGCATTAGCAAACTCAAACCTAAGACTTAACCCTAATATGCTCAGTATTTTATTTACACTTTTCTCTATGTGATCAATTATAGAACAACCCCCATAACTAGCCCTGAATTCCCATTTATTGAAACATGGGAGAAATCAAGCCATAGGAAAAATTACAATTTCAGTCACATTTATGTTTGACATTAAATTTCATTTCAATTTTAGATTCCCGAGATGGTTATATTTGTATTTTACAGAGTGGGGGAAATAAAAAAGGAAAAAATACTTTCCATCGTTGAAGGTTATACTCACCTTCCAAAAGGAATCTTTCTTCGCTGCAATAGCACCGAAACCCCTCGTCCATATTAGAAGAAAAAGCACTGCCACCAACAAAAAGGAAAAAAAAACATTTTCTCAATGAAGAAGACACACCAATTGTCATGGTAGAAATATCCATCACCTCTCTTCATTATGGTAGAAATATCCAACACTGAACTAGGATGCTACCTTTGCAATTCTTCGAAATTAGAGTACACACTTCTCCCTCGTGATTTTGCTGAAACTGGAGAAGCTATATCTCCATCATCAGAATCCTCTCAAAAAGCGAGTGTGAGAAGTTACCAGGTGTAATCTAGGTTATTATCTACCTGATCTTCTGAAAAACCAGCCCCACCTTCCTCGGTAGTTTCAGGCTTCCTCATATAAGAATCATAAGTCGTGTGTTACTTATTCTTCTTCTTCCTATTAAACTTTCTCAATTTACTTGACTTAGTTTCCTCCTTCTCTCAAAAATTGTTCCCTCAAGGTGGTGCAAGGGAACCATCACCTTGGAATGTAAGGGAGAGAGTCCTTGAAATTTCGTTGAGTGAGTTTGAAGATTTTTAAACAATATGCAATGAGGAAGTTGCAAAATATGTTAGAATAAGGTGCAATGTCATAAGATTGTCCATGCATGTCATGTTGACAAGGTGATCTAGGTGGATAGGATATAGTGTAGGTTTGATTTTCATTTTTTTCCTTATGAATAAGGTCTGAATGATCATTTGATATATATTGGAAGGCCTTTGGGCTCTTAGTAGGTTAGTTAAGAAGAGTTTATAAAGAAAAGTTGTAAAGGGGTGGTCAATAAGAACAAAATTGGAAAATTTCCATTTTAGAATCAAGAAAAAGGGTGGTTATGGTAGTTGATCAGCTCAAGGGGTAGTTTGAAGGTGATATCATGATATATTGTTGTAATATCTTGAGTTTTTTTTTTTGTCGTTTAGTTCCTAAGAAGGAACAATAACTTTGCAAACACTGATCACTGGTTTTTACTGATTTTTTGAACTTGGCTTCCTTGGCACAGTCCCGTATTGGTCTGATATGTATTGAGGCTATGAATACTTGTTAATATATGTGTTTACCTTTCTTTACATTTGTTTTTGAGGCCTAGAATCACCGTTGGTGTGTGTGGGATCAGCAAACTCAGGGATTGCTTTGTTTTCTAGGTTAGGGGTTTTGAGAACAACACCATGACACATTAGCTAGTCCACCTACTATTCTGACCCTGTGGCTTGGTGGATTGGCATGTACCATGATTATTTAGGTGTATGAATACTTTGGGAAATGAGAGAATGAGGTAACTTTGCAAAGGTGTGAGTTATAAGGCTGAGTAGGGGTGATTCTACCATGAAAGTGAGGAACCCAAGTAGTGAATCTGAGAATTACTAAGAGGAATGAAATTGTGAGTGTTTTTCAAGTTAGGGCAGAGGTATTCTATGTTTTCTAGACCCTTGGAAAGATCGGGAGAGGTCTGGAGTTGTGATTTTTCCTAAAATCCTTGTTTTGGTGAGTGCTTAAGAGGGTTTCTTGGGGCAGAGGGTTAGAGTCCCTGTAGATGAAAACTATTGTCAAAATATGAGGTTTGGAACCATAATCTAAAACTATCCAAGGTATTTAGGTGGATACCTAATGTTGGAAGGGTAGTTCCTTTGGAAATTAGGGCTAATTATGAAGCTTAGAGCGAGGTAGGTGTATTGAAAGTTCATGATGGTCTGAAAGAGTGACTATTGATTTTGATGTATGTTGTGTAACCCTAAAAAGGGTATCTTAATCCACCATTTAATTGTTAGGTGTTTTGATAAAGGTTGAGTGAAAGTTGGCTTAAACCGGGTTTTGAGTGCTACAAGGTTAAACTAATGTGAAAGTTGTTGAATGGAGAATTTTGAGTGATTGCCGTTTGAGATTGTGTGGAAATAATTTTATTTCCATAGGGAAGGAGTTTAAAACCTCTCTCTCTACATCATAGTGGTATCAGAGCAAGGGAGTAGCTATTTTGTGAGATCAAGGTTGAAGTTTGTGTGCAGAAAGAAGAAGGTAGTTGGAGGAAGCAAAACGCCTCCTAAAGGTAATGTTGTTGCAAGGAAACTTGATAATCATGAGAAGGATATAGAGACACTAAATTAGGAGATGGCAGAAATAAAGGCTAAGGATAGGACCCATTTGGATGAAAGTGAATTTGAAGAGGAAGAGACCTCTAGTGAAGAAGAGCGGATGGATCCAGATGATGTTAGAACAATGAAGCTTCTGAAAGTTGTGAAGAAGGATGGACATGGAAAATGGATGTTCCTATGTATGGAGGAAAACTTGATAGTGAAGATCTCTTGGATTGGATAGGGGCTTTGGAGAACTAATTTGATAGTGAAGATGTTGATGAAGGACATAAGGTGAAGAGAGCAAAAACAAAACTGAAAGGACACACTTTGGTGTGGTAGAATTTTGTGCAAGAGGATAGGGAGAGAAAAGGAAAGAGCAAGATCATTTCTTGGGAGAATATGAAAACAAAGATCAAAGGTGAATTTATTCCTTTTGATTACAATATTCAATTGCTTAAGAAATTGAAAAACCTTAGACAAAAGGAGTTAGATGTACACGCATATACTAAAGATTTTTATAGGCTAAGTATAAGGGCTAAACATGAAGAAGATGAGGAAGAAATGACTACTAGGTACTTGAATGGTCTAAGATTCAATATTCAAGATGAAATCAGTTGAAGAATGCTTCCAAATGGAAATGAAGGCAGAAAAAAAGCTAAAGAGAAGAAAAGACAAGGTAGCAAGAGGAAGAGGCAACACTTCTAGAGGAAGAGGATTCAATCCCAATTCAAATTCAAACAATGAGGGTCAAGGAGATGACAAGAAGGACCAAGAGAAATCTGATTTTAGAGGTGGATGGAGAGGTTCAAGAGGCAGATTTGGTGGAGGAAGAGGCTCCTATTAGTTCTCATGGAGATGCTACACCTATAACTAGCCTGAACATCCAACCTTTAAATGCCCTGAAAAGCAAGGCTCAAGCTCTTATGGTGGAGAGAGGAGGAATCAACTAGTGCATGAAGATGAAGAGATTGTGACTTCACCTATAGTGACCCTCGCATCAAAAGAAGGAGAGGCACTCATGATAAGAAGAACTATTTTGCAAGCATCCAAGGAGGAGGATTTGAGTTAAAGAAGGAGCCTATTTAGAACTACATGCAAATGTAAAGGTAAAGTGGAAAGTTTTCATTGCTTCCAGTTCTCAAGATAATCTAGTGTCTAGGGAGGTGGTGGATAAGTTGATTTTGGAAAAGTTACCTCATGTAGCACCTTATAGAGTTTCTTGGGTGAATGATAGTCAAAATTTGGTGGTGAATGAGCAAGCATATGTTGATTTTCAGATTGGAGAGTATAAAGATAGGGTCCTATGTGATATTTTTCCAATGGATTTTTGTCATGTGCTCTTGGGGAGCACTTGGAAATTTGATAGGAGGTCTATATATGATGGCTAGGAGAACACATATACCATCAAGAAGGATGAAAAAAGATTTAAGTTGATTCCCTTGAAAGAAAGTGTAAGGGATAAGGGTAAGTCTAAGGTGGTGATGTTTGGTAAGAAAGAGCCTTTAGGGCTTGAGGAAAACAAGACCAATTTTTTTGTAGGTCTAGAGTATGTTCATGATGATGGAACAGTAGGTGGAGAGAAAATGAGTAATGCTTGGACAATAAGTAAGAAGGATATGTGTGATTTTAACAAGGAAGGAGTGAAGCATGCCTTTGTATGGCATAAGGAATTGAGTAGCAAAGCGGCTTATACTGGTAAAGGGCAGAGTGAGGGGGAATAGTCTTTGGAAAGGCAAGATGAGGTTGATAATGTGTTTGTAGGGAAAATTAGATGTCCTATGGTGTTGCAGAAAATCAAGGGATAGTCAGTAGGTATTAATACAAATTTTGGTGGAGTGGCAAGCAAGAAGATAGCGAGTCATGAGACAAGGACGACAGAGGAAATCAAACTTGAAGGTTTGATCATAGTAAAGGAACAAAGGTGCAAAGATCTGATAGCAATAACAAGAGGGAAGAGTGTACATGCTAAGGTGGATGGGTACAAGTATGGAGGTGAAACAAGGAAGAAGGTAGGGCACTATGTTTCTAACTTTTGTTTGATTGTAGGTATGAGGAGTTGGAAAATACAAAATTTTGATCCAGGGATTAGGAGGAGCCTCCCATCAGATTTCGATAAGTGAGGAGCAGCAATGTGGTGACAAAGAACAAGATTTTACTCTTGGGACAAGATTTTTTCTATGGGTGGGTGTATGGTGCAAGGGAACCATCACCTTGGAATGTAAGGGAGAGAGTCCTTGAAAATTTGTTGAGTGAGTTTGAAGATTTTTAAATAATATGCAACGAGGAAGTTGCAAAATATGTTAAAATAAGGTGCAATGTCATAAGATTGTCCATGCATGTCATTTTGACAAGGTGATCTAGGTGGATAGGATATAGTGTAGGTTTGGTTTTAATTTTTTTCCTTATGAATAAGGTCTCAATGACCATGTGATATGTATTTGAAGGCCTTTGGGCTCTTAGAAGGTTAGTTAGGAAGAGTTTATAAAGTAAAGTTGTAAGGAGTGGTCATTAAGAACAAAATTGGCAAATTGCCATTTTAGAATCAAGAAAAAGGGTTGTTATGGTACTTGATCAGCTCAAGGGGTAGTTTGAAGGTGATATCATGATATATTGTTGTAATATCTCGAGTTGGTTTTTGTTGTTCAATTCCTAAGAAAGAAAAATAACTTTGTAAACGTTGATCACTAGTTTTTATTGATTTTATGAACTTAGCTTCCTTGGCACAGGCTCGTACAAGTCCGATATGTATTAAGGCTATGAATACTTGTTAATATATGTGTTTACCTTTCTTTACATTTTTTTTGGAGGCCTAGAATCACCGTTGGTGTGTGTGGTATCAACAAACTCAGGGATTGCTCTATTTTTTGTGTTAGGGGTTTTGAGAGCAACACCATGAAACATTAGCCAATCCACCTACTATTTTGACCCCGTGGCTTAGTGGATTGGCCTGTACCATGATTAGTTAGGTGTATGAATACTTTGGGAAATCAGATAATGAGGGAAATTTCCAAAGGTGTGAGTTCTAAGGCTGAGCAGGGGTGATTCTACCATGAAAGTGAGGAACCCAAGTAGTGAATCTGATAATTACTGAGAGGAATGGAATTGTGAGTGTTTTTCAAGTCAGGTCAGAGGTATTGTGTGGTGTCTTGACCCTTGGAAAGATCGAGAGAGGTTTGGAGTTGTGAGTTTTCCTAAAACCCTTGTTTTGGTGAGTGCTTAAGAGGGTTTCTTGGGGTAGAGGGTTAGAGTCCCTGTAGATGCAAACCATTGTCAAAATATGAGGTTTGGAACCATAATCTAAAAATTTCCAAGGTATTTAGGTGGATACCTAATGTTGGAAGGGTAGTTCCTTTGGAAATTAGGGCTAATTGTGAAGCTTAGAGCGAGGTAGGTGTATTGAAAGTCCGTGATGGTCCGAAAGAGTGAATATTGATTTTTATGTATGTTGTGTAACCCTAAAAAGGGTATCTTAATCCACCATTTAATTGTTAGGTTTTTTGGAAAGGTTGAGTGAAATTTGGCATAAACCAGTTTTTGAGTGCTACAAGGTTAAACTGATGTGAAATTTGTTGAATGGATAATTTTGAGTGATTGGCTTTTGAGATTGTGTGGAAATCATTGTATTTCCATAGGGAAGGAGTTTAACACCTCTCTTTACATCACAAGGGCACAAAAATAGGCTTACTCTTGTTATGAACAACAACCCTACTTCTCAGGTTGTAAGTGTTACTGGTCTCACCTCCCATGAATATGGAAAAATCCTTCTTAACTATTTTTGTCTTCATAAACTTCTTGGAAATATTATGGGCCTAATTTTTTAATTTTGGATCGACAGGAGCTCCTACTATACCTTGGTCAATTTCAAGTGTATCAACCTAAGGTTCAAACATACTAATCCTCCTAGACCTTCTAACCGATTGGATAGACTAACAAGGCTTACTTATTCTCACAAAACATGGAACTAGAGCTACGAAAGGACTAATTATAGGAAAACTATCACCAATTTATTCTCCTACTGAATTTGCAAAATGAAATCCCCAGGCCCACACAATTCTTACCAGCTCAAATGAAAATTGTAGGAAATTAAACCCTCACCAACCCTAGGAATTCAAGACTCACAAGGCAACTGGTGCATAATTGAAATAGAGTAGGTATAAACACCTACTTACCTGGGGAAAAAATATCTTCAATATCTCTACAATTTTGTTCCTAAAACCCACATACATCTTCTCTAGCTCTAAACTAACTCCTTATCTCTTGATTTTTGTGAAATGTGAAGTGAAATAGCTAACAATCCTCACTAAGTAGAGTAACTAGAGCATGTAGCCATTAATGTTCAAAGAGCCTCACACAAGCGAGCTAACACCCAAGCCATCCAACTTTGAATCTAGGCCTTCGATCTCTTTTGATTTTAAAACATGATCAATGATGCTCCTCAAGCATCACCACTTGACTTTTCATTCATACTTAGAAATAGTGATGACATCATAGAAAGCTACCACACAATCATCTGTACATTGACCAACATTTATCTGACAACCATCACATGTTGCTACTTTAGTTCTCACTCCCTAAAGCAAATCAATGATGGTTCACTAGTACATAAACAACAATAAACTACTGAAAAAACTACTAAAAACTATTTATAAATGACTATAATTGGTCATGTGACCACTAGTAATTTATTTCCAGTCATATCTAATGCAACCAGATTGATGACTAAACCATTTTTAGTCATTTATTGGTTGTTTTGATTGATGGATTTGGTAGTATATTTAGTCATTGATTTAGTCAATCATTGTTGTGATTTGGTCACTTATTTAGTCATTTTTTATTTACTGATATATTTAGTCATTAATTTAATCATTGATTGTTGTTAACTGGTCACTTATTTAGTCATTTTTATTCACTAATTTCTATCCATTAGTAGTGTATTTTGTCAATAATTTTAATCATCATTTTGATCAATTTGGTAGTATATTTACACTTTTATTCACTAATTTAACATTGGTCATATATTTAGTCATATTTATTCACTGTTCACTGATTTATGTCAATTGGCAGTATATTTAGTCAATTTAATTATTAATTGACATTAATTATTAGTATATTTAGTCATTTTGAAGCTTGCATTTAGTCATTAGTATATTTAGTAGAATATTTTGAAGCTTGCACAATGAAAAAACTTTGAGAAGGTAAAAACAAATTTTTTTATTGATAAACAATGCTTCCAAACAACATATAGATCTGAAAATAAGTTACAATGCTTTCTCTTTGCTAAAATAACCTTCATGGTTACAATACATAGCTCAAAGAAAGAGAAAGAAATTGATTTTATGAGTATCACAACATAGAAGCACAAAGACAGTCATAGATGTTTTCTTCACAAATCCATGACTGCCCCATGAAGCTCACTGTCCTAGTTCAAGATCACATTGTCATCTCTGTCGAGATCATGTCTGATCATGCACCCAACTTGCTCTAGTTTATAAGCTGCAACTATGAATTATTACTTGTAGCAATAAACTATCCTTATCTCTAATATAGAAATCAACATCCCATTATGATACTAATGTTGCAAAAAATTTGTCTTGGCAGATAGCTCATGATAACCCTCAACCTTTTTGTTGCTCACTTGTACTAACTCTATGGTTTTTTCCTAGGTTTTCTTGCATATAACATGAAGACTCTTGACTATCATGAGATTTGGCACTATCAAATGCATACTAGAAGGCTATCTCCTTACCCCTTGAAATACCTCTTGAGACACTAAAAATATTGTAACCTTTGCATAGTTCTTCTCATTGACTCTAAGATTATCTTTTAATGTTTGCATGATCACTACCTTTTGCATGAATCTCTACCCCTTGATAGTCACTTGTATTTTTTCTTCATGCATAGCTAGAAGCTATTTAATAGACTCTCCTTTCAATCCTTACTGTCAAACATCCTCATTTGAAAACATATTCACTCAAGTTTGAGGAGTGCTTCTACCAAGGTCATAATATTTTGGAAACACTTCCATTTCCATGATGCCATTTGATTAGGACCTTCACTTTGTGTTTCCAGGTTAGATTGAAACTATCTGATCTCTTCACACTCTTCTCACTATATTATTTCAAACATCCCAGTGTCTTCTACTTATGGATCTTAGTGTAACCCTATCATCCATGGGTCTTTAAGTGTTTCTCAGCCTCAAATGACGATCAATAACTTTGATAAGGTCCTCTTATTCTTTTTTAGTCATATATATATCATAATTGTTCCTTGTGGGTGAAATCATGATACAAAGGATTATTGCAAACAACAAAGAGAGGACTTGTAAAGAAAAAAAATAGTTTTTAGTACTCGATCAATGATTTTTTTAAAGTTTTCCTAGTTGGACCATAATGAAAAATATATAGAACATTATCAATAAAGACTAACTATAAATATGGATAAAATATTAAGGTTAGGCAAATAATCATTCAAATAAGCATAAAGACATAAATATAAAGCAATGTTACCAAATATTCATGCTACCATTGATTCACCTTCACTGCACTTCTACATTTTTCTTGAATAATATAGCTGCCCTCAGATTTTGAGTATGCAAATAGGCCTATGACAATGACAAAGAAAAATATTGAAGATTCACAATATGACTATGGATGCAAACTGTCAAATGGCTTGATAGCAAGATACAAAGATAGCATAAGTTCTCCAAGATTGCATAAAGTGTAGATGATGAAATGACAATGATAGAGGTATTTTATAGGGAAGTCAATTTTAAGTGAATGGTCGAGATTGAAAGACAAGTAATCAATGGCAAAGATTAAAAGATGAGGTATGGAATAGGGTTAAAGATAAATTAGGGAAAATGATAAGGATTGACAGTCAAGATTAAATTATAAATAATTTAATCAAGGGTGGAGGTTAATTGAGACATGGATAGATAAAGACTTGATGTGGAAGATAATATTGACACGAATAAAGAGGAATTAAATAATAAAAATTATTTAATCTAGGTGGCCAATGAATAGTTAAATAATTAAAAATAATTATTTAATTATAGAGGAATGTGAGAAAGGGAATCTTTTGAATTAAATAATCATTTAATTCAAAATTCAAGAGAGTGCACCAATTAAATAAATAAAATTTATTTCATTTATGAAAGAAGAGGCTGATGAATAATTAAATAATTTAAAATGATTATTTAATTATAGTAGAAAGTGTTAAATAATTAAATAAATAAAATTTATTTAATTAATTAAGGAGGAATAAAAATAAAAATGAATTAAATAAATAATTAAAATTATTTAATTATGCAAAATGAAAGAATGAAAGGGGAAATGATGGAGAAAACAAGAGTCGCAAGCCTAGGAAAAAAAATTAGTTTCTAGATTTTCCCCTCTTTGATACAATGTAGTTAATCACATTGTGTCAAAGAAAATCAATCAAACATGCATGAGTGTAAGTAGGGTAGATCTATTCCCCCTTGAAAGAATTTCACAATTTAAAAAAAAAAAATTAAAAATTGAAAATTGTTTCAAAAAGTCAAATTAATAGGTAGAGATGCTATGGTGGAAAAAGAAATGATTTTCAAGACCTTTGGGGTAGACAAAAGGCAACCTGGAAGCTTGAACAAAGCATAGCCAACACAAACCCTAGTTAAAAACCCTAATTTTGAGGATGTAGAAATAGGAAATGGGCAAGACAAAGGCTCATTTTGCACAATTAGACTTTGGAGATCAAGAGCTCTAAGTGAAGATGTTGCGTGTTCCATACACCGAGCACCAGGCTTATCAAGTTCACACATTCAGATGGTTAGAGGGCATAAGAGATCTAGTAAGGCTCTACAAACCCACTTTGTCAATTTTTGATTTCACACTTTTCTAGATAGGGTAAAAATTTAATAGTCAATTGCATCGCTCGACGATAGCTGCATACAATTGACTAGAAATGACACAACTGTTAGCAACACACCTAGGTTAGGATAGGGTATAGGATAATGTGATGCAACTGCAAAAAATATGATGCAATTGAGGTGCGATGACACAACT
This sequence comes from Sequoiadendron giganteum, assembly GCA_007115665.2. Taxonomy (NCBI): domain Eukaryota; kingdom Viridiplantae; phylum Streptophyta; class Pinopsida; order Cupressales; family Cupressaceae; genus Sequoiadendron; species Sequoiadendron giganteum. The sequence goes on from CM021106.1 coordinate 279,600,993, forward strand.
AGCTATGAAAATGCACAATTGAAAGGACTTAGCCGCAACCACTTGGGCAATGGCACATGTGGAAATATATACCACAATTGATTAAGGGTTATACGCAGGTGTGGCCCCTTCGATGCAAGCAATAATTATATGATGCAATTGATAATAATGGCACACAAATGCTAAATTTGTGATGCAATTGACTAACAAAAAAGTTGACCTAAGGTTGAATGAAATTTCATTTATATTACATGCCAAATAATTATAAATAGGATGATTTCCTGGCGCAGTGCTTGTTGTGCATACCATAGGTTCATCTGGATTCGATCTACACTTGAGAGTCTCGACCTCTAGACACTTACAGATTGAGAGACTAGTTGACTAGAACTAAGAAGCATAGACTATGGCATATTGGATTATTTCATGTCACATTCATGCCTATGATTAGGGAAAATAGGGGTATGTTGACCACACTTGTCGAGAGGTGGCATTCAGAGACATGCCCCTTCAATCTACCAATGGGAGAGGCTACCATCACTCTAGAGGACATCTACAAGATTCTGTGATTACTGATTCAAGGCAAGAGGGTACGATATGACCCAGGTTAAGGTTACCAGGCTTTGACTACACACTATGTCTATGATGATGTGGTGTGGCTGGGGATTGACAGATACAAGATTAGGTGGGAGATACTAGCTACATGATATGAGCGATTTGACTATGTTTTGTGTACCCTAATAGCTAGTGTGATTCCAAACCACAAAGGACATGGGTTCCCAGTAGGATGGGGGGAGGTGCTTATTGGAATGTTAGCTAGAGATACTCTATATGCATGGGGACCGTGTTTGTTGGCTATGGTTTATTTTCAGTTGCATGATATAGCATATCGATGGGGGAAAAGCATGAGTTTTGGCATTACTCTTCTGATGGTTTGGGCTTGGGAGCACATTGTTGTGTTCCTTCTACTAGTTTTTCACTAGTTAGGGGCCAACATATCTTATGTTTACATGTACAAAAGAGAGGCCATGCAGACACATGTTGGGGATGTGGGATATTGGTAGAATGGATTGGATCTTTGGGTTAACTTCATATGGATACCATGCATCAATTGCACTCAGTGGCCTTGAGAGGAGTAGCACTTATAATGGTGTCAGTAGCAGAGGTATCTTATTAGGTGTATAGTGCAAACACAACATATTATGGACATTTATTTTTTAAGGCGAGTACTTAGATGGTTTGGTGAGCAGTAGGGTTTACCTCAAGGCATCATAGATTTTGTACAATCCTCTCGAGAGGTTACACCATGAGGTCTTATGATTGCAATGGCACTAATAGAGTAGGATATAGATGGGTTATATCCTTTGATGTGGGTATGGAGAGGGGGTTCATCAAATGATAGTACTACATTCAAGTATGATGCATGGTGGCTTGTACACATGCCCATTCCTTTGATAGATATTGACCACCCAGATCGAGTAGTTCAATGAGGATGGGTCCTCTAGGTAGGAGAGGTAGAGAGAGATTGAGAGGAGATAGAGGGAGAGGGGATAGAGGGAGAGGGGGTAGAGGTGGTGGAGGTGGTGATGCTGGTGGGAGAGGAGGTGATGGTGGAAGGAGATAGTGGTGGAGACTACAGAGGAGGTGGAGTAGATCACTCTCCCTTATCTGAGAGGAGGGAGAGGAGGAGGAGGAGGCTATGCCTGATATATAGGCAGAGGAGGAGAGATAGGATGGAGATCGGCCTAAGGCAGAGCAACTAGATGTGCTATTAGATGCAGTTGCGATGGATGTGGAGGTATATTAGGAGGTAGACGTAGATCATCCTGAGGACGAGGTGATGGGGGAGGTGGATCAGATGCTCCAAGAGTAGATTCTACATGGAGATGAGGGTTTTGAGGATGAACCAGTCAAAGGTTGTATAGAGAAAAGAGACTGTGAGATGACTGAGATGTAGGCTAGGGTATAGGCACTAGAGGCTAAGCTATAGAACCTTTAGGTGGATAGGGATGGCCTATAGGTAGAGAGGGATACCCTATAGGTAGAGAGGGATAGCTTGTAGTTGGAGAGAGATACAGTAGTGATCTAAGAATAGGAGTCAAAGTAGAGGGTTATTGAATTTGCGACTACATGCATAGGATCTACCACCGACACTGTACATGTTCTTATTAGAGAAGGGAGGTGAGAGTAGTACTATAGGGGCTTATATGAGGAGGCAATCCTAGCTAAGTGCAACACACCTAGTGCATCAATAGCATTGAGCAGTGGTCGATCCCATAGTAGATGGTCATAGAGAAAATCAATCCAAGGCGAGAGCAACAGTCAGGGCTCTAGGGATCATGGGAGTTCTGGATAGATCTCAATTTGACACATTTATTTTGACACTTATTTCTTTGTCTATCAATCCTGTGAGCTCTTATTAGGAGACACATTATGACATCATACTATGACACTTTTTTAGCAATATATATATATATATATATAAATTTTGGTGGTGATTATATGATATGAAATGAAATTTATATGATATGTAGACTTTTATTATGCATTTGTTATGGATAATGATGTATTCTTTATGATTATTCATGCAGCTCTTGATGATGTCTTAATTCTATATGATGATGTATGCATTTACTTGTATGATGTTATGGATGTCACATATTGATGCTATGCTTATGATTATGAAATACAATGGGATTTTATGTATTTTCCATGCAATGCGAATGTATGCAATGTCACAATATGCTATGTGATTCATGATGGTTGTGAAATAGAATCATAATGCATGTATTTTATACAATGGATTCCTAAATGCAATAGATGTGTATATTTTTGCATTTTCAAATGCCACATATATGCATTATTTACTAAGTATGCATGTATGACAATTCTTAAATGATGATTCTAATATGATTGCATATGCAAGATGCTTTATTTTTGTGTGTCACAAGACTCTGTCATAATGAAAGAAAAAACAAGTGTTAGTGTGGAAGACATGAATGTTAGTATAGAATGACTTCAATATGTTGCTAAAACATAATAGGCCCTACATGATTAATCATTGGGCGCTAAAATGAGACAATTTGAGAACAAACACCATGGTATGACATAGACGAAGGTGTGCAAGGTCATCTACTTGCAATACAGACATTCGTAGGTGAGGAATGTCCCAGCTCAAATGAAGGGAAAAATTGGCCCAATATTTTTGTCGAGACAATCCACAAACAACAATCAAAGAAAAGAGTCATGAGACATCATTGCTCCTCTAAATCCTTCATGGTACATCCTTGAGGAACTAGTAACCCGACTCAAAGACAAATTCCAAAAGAAAGATAAGATAAGACAAGCCACAATGTTAGTAGCTAGTTAGAGTGTTTTCCAAAATTTGATTTGTTTGATAGTTAATTGACTTGATGATTGATGGGTTGATGGTTTGATAGGGCCTAGTTTTAGGAGGGGAAACATGTCGTATAAGAATTCTATTTTGGTTTTTACCATGCATACACCTATATAAGGAAAATGATGATTTTGACTAAATGACAATGTCTGGTTTCAAGGAGAACACATCTTGTATAGGACATAAGTTGACTAATTGATTATTTGATTGTTGGACGGTTTTGACAATTTTGACAATTTGCTTGGTTTGACCCAGTGACCTTGTTTATTTGTTGTCTTTTTGATGTGTGACTTGTTTGATATTTTTATGATTTTTTATGTCTATGTTGACAATGTTTGATTTAATATGACTGACGTGACAAGCCCTAAAGGACTGGCCTAGGTGGCCTAAGAGGCTCATCGACAGATAGCCTTTCCTATGTAACAATGTGCAGAGACCACATAGTTTGACATGACATGACTTTGTTTTATTGACAAAGGATTGAGTCATGATTTTATTTGACAAACCTAAAAGGGCTGACCTAATGCCTCTAGGGCACATCAACAGATGGCTTTACCTACACTTAGTTCGACAATGACATGGACTAAAAGACATGACTAGCTTTGAATCTATTTTTGGGATTTTTGAAAGTTATTTGGATGTTTTTGTGTTTTTGGCATGTTTTAATTTATTTTTTGGATTTTTGAGGTTTTATCATTTTTTTGTCATTTTGGGAATATTTAATTTTTTTTGTCTTTTTGGGATAAAGCGACCTTCTCTAGCATATGTAAAGTCCAATGACATTGGTAAAGTATGTGCCCCTAGTCAATAATAAGAAAAAAGTATTAGGGATGGGATGGAAGAAGTTAGGAAGAGAGTGAAATGATGCCTAATGTCAATTTTTCAAAATTACGGAAAGGACAACCAATCATTATTATGGGTGATATGGAAAATGTGGGCAAAGAAAATGACATGGAAAAGTCAGGTTGGAATGATGGTAGATGATGGAGCAAGGTCAACTACACATGGCACCTATTTGCCAGGTTTTCACCTTGGTACTTATCCAAAGTGCCATCAGGGTGGTTTTCACTATTAGTAAGATAGCTTCTGAATCAAAGACTAGGGAATATGGAGTGGCACTGGTGGGAGTATGGATACTTGTGTGGTAGGCCCATAAGGTGGGACTAAGTTGGATATGCTAGTCACAACTAGCATCATTGATAGTATTTTTAAGGATTTTGATAAATGTTTTGTTAGACGCCTCAGCTTGACCATTGCCTTATGGGTAGTAGGGCATGGAAAAGTGGTGTTGAATGTGAAATTTCTCATAGAGTTGATGGACCTCTTGATTTTTAAATGGACAACCATTATCCATAATGATGGATTGAGGCATACCATACCGAGAAATGATGTAGTTGAGAATGAGCTTGGAAATTTGTTTGACGGATATGTATCTGAAAGGAATAGCTTCAATCCATTTAGTAAAGTACTCAGTAGTAGTAATGATGAATTTGGGACTATTGGCAGATGTAGGATGTATCTTACCTATGAGGTTGAGTATCCATTGGGAAAAGTTCCAAGGTGATGTTATTGGACAAAGTTCTAGTGTTGGCACATGTATCAATTTGTTGTGTATCTAACACTGTAGACATTTCTTGACAAAGTCATAAGAGTCTTTTTCCATTATCGGCCAGTAGTAACCCCGACTCATAATCTTTTTAGCTAGGGTTAAACTACTAGAATGGGCTCTACATATACCTTCATGTATCTTATGCAAAGTTTTTTGTGCTTCTTTGGTATTGAGACATCTCAACAAGGTATTGTCTAAGGCACCTCTAGAAAGGGTATCACCGATGATGCCATTTTTGGACTTTATAGATACATGTTTTGTGTTGGTTGTTTGAATGGCCGGGTGGGAGGGTTTGGTCATGAATGTAATCATATATGTCTTGATACCATGGGGAATTGGGACCAATGATTTCACACACCATCTTAGATTTTGGGATATTAAAGGCGGGAACCAAGAGCTATTCTACCAAAAACTTGAATTTAGGCATGTTGTCAAGTATATCCAAGAGAGAGCCAATTGTGTCCATGGTGTATTTTGCTTTGTTTTGAATATGTGGTACTTGGTGGAATAGAATTGTGTCAAAGTATTGCCTGAAACTGTCTACCATCTTCTTGTAGGTTGTGATCTTTTCATCCTTGGTGTCATAATCATCATTAACTTATCGAATTACAAGTTGAGAGTCACCATATACTTGTAGATGTTTGATCTTCCATTTAATTTCCATACGTAATCTTTTGAGAAGGGCTTCATACTCTACTATTTTATTTGTGCATGGTGATGGGTGAGGCAATTGATGTCAAAACTCACATCATTTAATTATTTATTTATCAAACTAGGTGTGTCTTAAAGAAATATATGATTAGGAAGACTCCAAAAATTAGGGGTTTTGCACTATGAACAGTGACTTTGATTTTGGTCAATCTCCTTCGGGAGCTCTCAGGATCTCTCAGGAGTGCTTCAGGATCAGAATGTGGTAACTTATTTCTAAGTATGAATCTAACTTACTGGTTAACGAATACTTGCTTAAATCGATTCTAATCCTAATGACTCAGCTTAAATTTTACCTTCCTTAACTGTAATTGGTTCATTGGGAGATCTACAAAGAAAATCAAATTCATTCTAAGTCTAAAAAATGTAGAATTCAAAGTTGTTGAAAAGGAAATGTAGTTACGTTTGCAAGAAATAAACTTTATTCTAGAAAACAATGAATCTATTTATGTTGCATGAAATTAAACATTTAATCTAGAAAGAATTAAAATTAACTCCCAAGAACATATTCCAATTTAGCTTCGACTTTATCCTTAGATCAGTCATGATTACCAATCTTTCTTTAGCTAGTGCATTTGTAAATAAATACTTAATGAAATATAGAGTGAATGATTTAACTTTGATATACAGTGAAATGTATCAACCAATTGAAATCATAACAACTTAATCTAAGTAAATACCATTGTTGAACATTGATAAACAAGAATTGAACTGCTAACTTCAAACCAATTATAACAAAATAGAATTAACTGAACCAAATAACAATGACACATGATCACCTCCTTTGGTTGAGAGTGCCCTTCTCTTCCTCCAATGGGACCTTAACATAGTGATTCAAATAAACTTTTTATTTTCATTCAAATTGGCCAAAATTGGTGAATAAAATAAAGTACTGAGTACCAAAAGTTACAATTTCCAGCAAAATATTGACTAACTCAAATCAAACCTAAGGATGGATACTTATAAGAATATCCCTTATTTTTGAATTCAAAACACTAGCACTAGCCACCATATTAAAGAGTGCAAAGACAAATGAAACTCTAACTGAAAGTATCAAGAGAATCTCACATTATTCAAGTTGTACCATCTGTTCCAAAATTGGTAGAGAGAGTCAGTCTGAAATTATAGCAGTTTAGGATATTTCTGGAGCCTTGAAGAGTGTGATTATAATTATGTTGTTAAATAGAGAGTCTAACAGATCAGATCAATATTCAACATTGAATTACCTTCATGAAATCCTCAAAGATATATTGCATTCATGATAACAGATGTTCTGATTTGCACAATCATCTCTTTATTAACACCACTAAAAGAAGCACATTTAATCTAAAACATCACATCCAATATATCCTTCAATTAGCCAAGTATAATATAAAACAAACAACCATTAAACATATTATCTACCACCATAATAGTTAATTAATAATATAATAAATTCTTTTGAGTTTATTAAAAGGTTAATACAAACAATATTCTTGAGCACTCATCATCCTCCCCCTCTTGATATGAACCATGTCCTCATGGTGGAGGGTTTGGAAAATCCTTGTTCCTTTCTAGCTGTAACACCCCACCACACAACCCTAGGGGAAGTTGCAATTAACTACTTAAGCAAACTAATTTTTTCTTGTTTAAGTACAATGAACGTGCAAGTGCACTACCCAATGCAAACATCCCCTAAGGTTATGAGCCATAGATTACTTAATAACCCACATCAACAAAAATGAATCCATAACATTTATCTACTCAAGATAATCAGAACACATACATTCCATAAAAGATAAATTACATCCACCATAATAGTTACAATATGATCTTAAATAACAATAATTTGAAAAAGAGATTACATCACTCATTCCTTGAATGAGGCAAGTCCAATAATAAGGTTACAACTACAACTTCCACCTCGATTACAAATGAGGGGTAATAAATCACAAGAGGAACTGAAGTAAATAAAGCATAAAAAAAGGAACTGGATCCCACGAGCTCTCCAACCAAAAGTCTCATCCACACGAACATGAAGAAAGAACCCAACGGATTTAGGTGCATGCCACCCAACCAAGTGGAACCCAAAGGCCCACTCCCCATGCTAGAAGATAGTAACAAGGAATCCTAGCCAAGACCAACACCTCTAGACACAAGCTAAAACAAAGCTGATCCAAACTAAAAATATCAATCACATGTACCCCACAAGTACAACACAAGTACATCATGAGTACAACTCTAGTACCACATAAGTACAACTCTAACATAGTCACATTGCTTCCAGATATAAAGCAAATCAAGTATGTTAAGAGAACCATACACATAATCATCAAATACCAACTATGGTCACATCAGGTATGTTAAGGAAACCATACCCACGAGATCAACAAGTACCAACTATTGTCCTAGACAAAGTGTCATCACATAGTCCGTCATGAGTTATCCATTGCGGATCTTCATAGGCTCTAACCAACATAAAGGGTTGTCCTGGTGGCCTCTACCGATCATCGACCCTCATACTTACTAATGCAGGATCAAATACCTTACATACAAATAGGATAAATGACCTTGCCATTCTAGACCTTCCCACTCATCCCAAGTCTAAATGAGCCCTTGTGTCTATGAGTGAGCCCAACTTATCTTGATTAGTGAGAAGTTAGTCCTAATCCTCTAAGAATTGATTTAGTTTCACTTGATTAAACAACTTCTGAAGGTTACCCAATCTTACATCTTCCGGGCTCTGGCCCCTATGGAAGCCACTCTTCTACTTGCCAACACACATACCATCTATTCACCAAGGGTAAAAAGTACAACAAACAAGATATCACGACCACACCTTCCTCAGGAGGCAACAAATCGCATAACAAGGTCATTCCTTAAAAGGAGGCAAAAATATCATAATCCACTCCCTCCATAGGAGGTACAAAACATCCTCGTTCATGGAAAACAGGTTAAACACTGACCAAAAAACTTGCACTAGCCAAGGAACTCACAATAGGTTGACAAATATGACACATCAACCCACATAATTGAAAAATCCCTATTGAACAAATTTATCCAAGGTGATAACAGATGAAAACATATTTAAAGAGGCAATCAATCAAGACTTAAACCTGCTTCAGATTTCCTAAATCCAATTCTTTTAATAAAATTCCATAGATTATTGCCATAATAAAACTAATTTAATAATGCCTCTTTCAGAAATAAGCATAAACTTGAATCAAATATTCAATCCTTAATTGCTTGTAATTAAAATTAAATAAACATTTAGCACTTTATTGCCTTAATGCAATAGAATAGAATAACTACTCCATTGGACAAGGAAGAAATTTGAATCCAATATCACATACTCTAACTGTTTTAATAAATATAAAATAACCATTTATTTCTACCATTTAGAAAATAACGTTTAAAAGTAATTAATATTTCCTCTACTTGACATAACTATTTTCGAAACCATCTACTTATCTTTAATAAGCGTATTGCTTAAAATCAAACATATTGTTCCATCAAATATATTATTTAAAATAAAATCAATAATTTAACTTTTTCACATTAATCTAAATTTCACAATTCCATTTAAATCATGCATCATCTAAATCAAATATTTAATTCCCGCAATTAAACTTAAAACATGCCTTGAATAAAACATCATTTTAAGATAAATATACACATAAAATATATATATATATATATCTTTTACAATAATATATATATAGCATTTTAAGACTATATAATATAATATTCAATATTATATTATAAAACTTATTTAGCAAAGTATAAATCAATATTTTAATATTTATGAAAATATAATATTAAAGAATATTAATTAAATTTTAATATTATAATATTAAAATTATAATGAAAATGGTCAACACCCATTCTTGGGCTGCGTGCATAAAGTTAGGGTTGGGCGGCCGCATGTTCTTCTTTGGCCGCATCTTAGGTTTAGGGCAGCATTTTATTTACAGGGGTGGCGTTTTATTTACCAGCCGCCTCCTGGCGGTGGCGGCGGTGCTACGCGCAGTCGTCCACCACCGATGGCGGCGACTGTGTTAACAGCGGTCACGGGTGGGTGTGGCTATGGGGAGTGGGGAGCGCACTAGGCATGGCTCCTCCCACTCACCTCCATGGGGGCATGGTGGGGGTGAGCCCCCAACGAACTTCCCCAGCAAAATTTCCTTTATTTTTATTTTTTTATTTATAAAAGCCTGCAGATTTTGAAATTCGTGCCTCTTCATAGTGGCATTTTGAAACATTTTCAATAGTATACTTTCCCCTAAATAATATATTTAACAATACATATATATGTATATATATATATATAACTATATATGTATATATACATATATATATATATGGATTTAACAAAATCCATATTCAGATTGAGAAATAAAATGAACAAATCATTTATCTTCAGTCAAGAAAATTTTCATTTCCTTTTCTTGAGAAAAACCAAATAGAGAAAAACATAGGTTTGATTTGCCAAAACAATTCAACATGAGGTTTTCAACATAGTTCAAGTTTTTTTTTCTTGAATTTTCCCACATGATTTTCAATAACAAAATATAAATGAATACATTTTTTTTAAAACAATCAAATTTACAAAGAATGAACCTATTTTTTTCTTTGAGTTGAGAAGATCCAAAATGGTGCTCAGCTTCTAACCTTGCTTCCCACTTCAACTCCACAAATTTTGCAACTTAAATCCCAAAACCCACAAAATCCAACAATTCCTCCTCTTTCTATTTCAATCCTCTTCAAAATTCTCATGATCCCAAATTGTGAAGAAAAAATTCCATAATAAAGAAAGTCCAAAAATATCACCAAAATATCAGTGCAACCACCCTCACCAATTTCAGAAAATAGAAAATAGAAAATATCTCATTTTTTTCAATTTTTTGAATTCAAATTTCCTAATTTGACTTTTTTTAAAACATTTTCTTTTCTTTTCAATTCCAAACCAAATAACAATAATTTCAAAATGAACAACTTAACTTATTTCAATCAACATAAATTTAATTAATTAATAAATAGATTTAATCAACGATTAAATTATTTATTAATCAAATTAAATTAATAATAAAATAAATTACATTTCAACATAAACCAAATAAGGTAATCATCAATTTAACTATAAGAGCATATATTTTAACATTTTTCTAACTCGCACTATAAACTGAAATCAAAGCCAAATGACACAATTAAGACAACTTAACCTGACTAAGACCAAATGACACACTAGGACTATGGTGACGACTTGGCACGAAAAACTTAGCTACTATCTCCCAATCGAATACCATTGGGCATTGGACACGCTCAAACTTGTGTAACCAGGTGGAGTCGATGTCTTGTACCTGTCAACCTACGAACAAAGAGTATATCCACATGCATATATATATCATAATTAAAACACACCGTGAAGAGGAAATCACGAAATTGTAGGGCACTCGCAAGCGAGTGATGCGATCCATCCCCTTCACCAACACAATATTACTAATTGACAAATCTAACATAATATTTTAATCCAAAGCATAATACATCATTAATTCGAATATTCACTTATGCTAATTCAAAACATGCCATAATGATAACATATGAATACAGTATCATCACATCAAAATACATCACCAAATCATGATATAGATAGTGGTCAAATAGTAACCAAGTACCATAGTCAAGATACTAACAGAAAATAAGACATAACCAAACAGAATGATGTTCAATCAAAAGAGAAAAATGGAGGGGTCTTACATCCTCCCCCCCTAGGGTCAGTCTTACTCCTGGAAGCCTACAAATAAACCTAGTACAAACTTCATACAATCACACATAGCCAAGGGTTCCAAACTGAACCAATCCAAACCTCAACATAAAACAATAGCAACCCGTGCCATATACAACTCATCCAAGCACTTTGTCAAACCAAACCAAACAACATGGTGAAGCAACCTCCAACCAAGTCTCCAAAAACACATAACCATGGTTTATCACACATAATACACATATGTACCAATACAGATAACCGAGAATCATCACAAGACTACACAAGGGTCCATCTAGACACCAGAAAGTAGCATACCAATCCATGATAGAAGAATCCATGAACCAAGAATAAATTACCAACTTAACAAGCCATACATTGCCATCAGTGGTGTGATGGTGTTAGGTCATACATAAAGTGAGACCAGACCACAATGACCTGTCCCTTGTTGTATAAGGTGATCAGCTTCCAAGAGATAGTCATCACACCAAGGTGAGTAGTGGGTCCTAGCTACGAAACAACCTCACATAACCCCATCCTCAATGTTTCCTACGTCTACTTCCTTGTACACACTCACCAAGTCCATATCATACATCCTTGGAGAGGAATCACATCACATCACATAAACGACATTGAAAACAACACGATAACTAGCTTAGCCACCGATTTCATAAAGAAGAGCAGCTTAAAGTTCCATTTCAACAATAAAGAAATAAATACGTGTAATTTCAACACTGAATCAAATTTATAACCACTAGGGTTATAAGAAAATAAGATCACAAGTTGTGGCTAAAACTTCACAATAAAATATAACAAAGTGTCGGCCATCACAATCAACTAAAAACAAATCATCAATAACCAAAAGAAAGTTCAAAATCTTTAACATTTCACTATACAACACTATGTGACTAGTTACTAGCCACCAAACGAGGAAGGAGGAAACAATGTCCAACTAGAATGATAACAACCCTCATGTGATGCGGAATGAAAACACCATCCACATGACCCAGAGTGAATCCACGACTCTCAAACAAGATACAATTACTGGTTTCTTATATTTGCAGAGGTACAACTACATACATAATCCCATAGGATCATCCAATTCCATAACCCATGGGATACATATCAAAACTTTCCAACCATAACCTTTTATCAGGTTACTTTCACGCTACTCTTTTCCACAAAGTACATCATGCTAAAGTAAAAGCCATGAATGCATGATCACTTAACAATTCAACTAACAATTTGTAGGGACAACACAGTGGGCACAAATGTACCCAGAGAACCCAGTGTTTAAACCTAGGCTCTGATACCATCTATAATGCCCCACCACACAACCCTAGGGGAAGTTGCAATTAACTACTTAAACAGACTAATTTTTTTTGTTTAAGTACAATGAATGTGCAAGTGCACTACCCAATGCAAACATCCCCTGAGGTTATGAGCCATAGATTACTTAATAACCCACATCAACAAAAAATGAATCCATAACATTTATCTACTCAAGATAATCAGAATGCATACATTCCATAAAAGATAAATTACATCCACCATAATAGTTACAATATGATCTTAAATAAAAATAGTTTGAAAAAGAGATTACATCACTCATTCCCTGAATGAGGCAAGTCCAATAATAAGGTTACAAGTACAACTTCCACCTCGATTACAAATGAGGGGTACTAAACCACAAGAGCAACTGAAGTAAATAAAGCATAAAAAAGGAACTGGATCCCACGAGCTCTCCAACCAAAAGTCTCATCCACATGAACATGAAGAAAGAACCCAACGGATTTAGGTGCACGCCACCCAACCAAGTGGAACCCAAAGGCCCACCCCTTGTGCTAGGAGATAGTAACAAGGAATCCTAGCCAAGACCAACACCTCTAGACACAGGCTAAAACAAAACTGATCCAAATTCAAACAATCAATCACATGTACCACACAAGTACAACACAAGTACATCACGAGTACAACTCTAGTACCACATAAGTACAACTCTAACATGGTCACGTTGCTTCCAGATATAAAGCAGTTCAAGTATGTTAAGAGAACCATACACATAATAATCAAATACCAACTATGGTCACATCAGGTATGTTAAGGAAACCATACCCACAAGATCAACAAGTACCAACTGTTGTCCTAGACAGAGTGTCATCACACAGTTCGTCATGAGTTACCCACTGCAGATCTTCATAGGCTCTGGCCAACATAAAGGGTTATCCTGGCGGTCTCTACCGATCATCGGCCCTCATACTTACTAATGCAGGATCAAATACCTTACATACAGACATGATAAATGACCTTGCCATTCCAAACCTTCCCACTCATCCCAAGTCTAAACGAGCTCTTGTGTCTATGAGTGAGGTCAACATATCTTGATTAGTGAGAAATTAGTCCTAATCTTCTAAGTACTGATTTAGTTTCACTTGATTAAACAACTTCCGAAGGTTACCCAATCTTACCTCTTATGGGCTCTAGCCCCTACAAAAGCCACTCTTCTACTTGACAACACACATACCATCCATTCACCAAGGGTACAAATTGCAACAATCAAGATATCACGACCATGCCCTCCTCAGGAGGTGACATAAAATGACACTCACTCCAACACTGGAGGCAACAAATCACATAACAAGGTCACTCCTTACAAGGAGGCACAAATCTCATAATCCACTCCCTCCATAGGAGGTACAAAACATCCTCGTTCGTGGAAAATGGGTTAAACACTGACCAGACAACATGCACTACCCAAGGAACTCACAATAGGTTGCCAAACATGACATGTCACCCACATAACTGAAAAACCCCTACTGAAAAAATTTCTCCAATGCGATAATAGATGAAAACATATTTAAAGAGGCAATTGATCAAGACTTAAACCTGGTTCAGATTTCCTAAATCCAATTCTTTTAATAAAATTCCATAGATTATTGCCATAATAAAACTAATTTAATAATGCCTCTTTCAGAAATAAGCATAAACTTGAATCAAATATTCAATCCTTAATTGCTTGTAATTAAAATTAAATAAACATTTAGCATTTTATTGCCTTAATGCAACAAAATAGAATAACGACTCCATTGGACAAGGAAGAAATTTGAATCCAATATCACATACTCTAACTGTTTTAATAAATATAAAATAACCATTTATTTCTACCATTTAGAAAATAACATTTAAAAGTAATTAATATTTCCTCTACTTGACATAACTATTTTTGAAACCATCTACTTATCTTTAATAAGCGTATTGCTTAAAATCAAACATATTGTTCCATCAAATATATTATTTAAAATAAAATCAATAATTTAACTTTTTCACATTAATCTAAATTTCACAATTCCATTTAAATCATGCATCATCTAAATCAAATATTTAATTCCCTCAATTAAACTTAAAACATGCCTTGAATAAAACATCATTTTCATATAAATATACGCATATATATATATATATATATATATATATATATATATATATATATATATCTTTTAATACAATATATATATATATAGTGTTTTAAGACTATATAATATAATATTCAATATTATATTACAGAACTTATTTAGCAAAGTATAAATCAATATTTTAATATTTATGAAAATATCATATTAAAGAATATTAATTAAATTTTAATATTATAATATTAAAATTATAATGAAACTAGTCAACACCCGTTCTCGGGCTGTGTGCATAAAGTTAGGGTTGGGCGGCCGCGTGTTCTTCTTTGTCTATGTCTTAGGTTTAGGGTGGCATTTTATTTACAATGGCGGTGTTTTATTTACCAGTCACCTCCCGACGGCGGCGGCGGTGCTATGCATAGCCGGCCACCACTGTTGGTGGTGTGGTTGTGCTTAGCCACCACCGGTGGTGATGACTGTGTTAACAACGACTGCAGGTGGGTGTGGCTATGGGGAGTGGGGAGCACGTTGTGTACGGCTCCTCCCACTCGCCTCCATGGGGGTGTGGTGGGGGTGAGCCCCCAACTACCTTCCCCAACAAAATTTCCTTTATTTATTTATTTTTTAATTTTTTATAAAAGCCTACAGATTTTGAAATCCGCACCTCTTCACAGGGGCATTTTGAAACATTTTCAACATCATACTTTCCCCTAAATAAAATATTTAACAATACATATATATGTATATATATATATATATAATTATATATGTATATATACATATATATATGGATTTAACAAAATCCATATTCAGATTGAGAAATAAAATGAACAAATCAGTTATCTTTAGTCAAGAAAATTTTTCATTTCCTTTTCTTGAGAAAAACCAAATAGAGAAAAACATAGGTTTTGATTTGCCAAAACAATTCAACATGAGGTTTTCAACATAGTTCAGATTTTATTTTTTGAATTTTCCCACATGATTTTCAATAACAAAATATAAATGAATACATTTTTTTTTTTAAAACAATCAAATTTACAAAGAATGAACCTATTTTTTTTTTTGAGTTGAGAAGATCCAAAATGGTGCTCATCTTCTAACCTTGCTTCCCACTTCAACTCCACAAATTTTGCAGCTTAAATCCCAAAACCCACAAAATCCAACAATTCCTCCTCTTTCTATTTCAATCCTCTTCAAAATTTTCATGATCCCAAATTGTGAAGAAAAAATTCCATAATAAAGAAATTCCAAAAATATCATCAAAATATCAATGCAACCACCCTCATTAATTTCAGAAAATAGAAAATAGAAAATATCTCAGTTTTTCAATTTTTTGAATTCAAATTTCCTAATTTGACTTTTTCTAAAACATTTTCTTTTCTTTTCAACTCCAAACCAAATAACAATAATTTCAAAATGAACAACTTAACTTATTTCAATCAACATAAATTTAATTAATTAATAAATAGATTTAATCAACACTTAAATTATTTATTAATCAAATTAAATTAATAATAAAATAAATTACATTTCAACATAAATAAGGTAATCATCAATTCAACTATAAGAGCATATATTTTAGCATTTTTCTAACTCGCACTATAAATTGAAATCAAAGTCAGATGACACACTAGGACTAGGGTGACAAATTGGCATGGAAAACCTAGCTACTATCTCCCAATTGAATATCGTTGGGTATTGGACATGCTCAAACCTGTGAAACCAAGTGGAGTCGATGTCCTATACCTGTCAACCTACGAACAAAGAGTATATCCACATGCATATATATATCATAATTAAAACACACCGTGAAGAGGAAATCACAAAATCGTAGGGCACTCACAAGCGAGTGATGCGATCCGTCCCCTTCACGAATACAACATTACTAACTGACAAATCTAACATAATAATTTAATCCAAAGCTTAATACATCATTAATTCAAATATTCACTTATCCTAATTCAAAACATGCCATAATGATAACATCTAAATACAGTATCATCACATCAAAATACATCACCAAATCATGATATAGAGGTCAAATAGTAACCGAGTACCATAGTCAATATACTAATAGAAAATAAGACATAACCAAACAGAACGTTGTTCAATCAAAAGAGAAAAACGGAGGGGTCTTACACTATCAACCAAGCAATTAAGTCTCCCAGGTCAGCATCATGTAGCACATAGTCCAAGAAATTCATTTGTCGAGCATATCCATTCATCTTTTCAACTTATGCCATTCAGTCCCTCAAATTTTCCCCAATAAACTATGGTGGTGCATCAAATGTTTGTGTTGGAATGATGATAAGATGAGGCGTAAACCTCATTCATATCCAGTTTGTTTGTTGCTCCTCAATAATATCAATTATAGTTCTTATTCTGGTCAGGCTCCAAGTGATATTTTTGGGTGAAATTGGTTCTCTTCTTCTCAACTATGCTCAAATAGTTCTAAATTTCTCTCTTGCAGCACTTAGGGCTCTCATTGGTAGATGATCTTGAATCCTTTGAAAAACTTGGATACTCTCATTCAGATTTCTTCTATAAGTAGGAGCTACATTTTTTGATGTGGCAAAGAATCTATAGTGAGCTCTAAAAGGTCTGGACCATGGAATTTCATTCCTCATTGGAAACCCAAGTTTCAATTGTGCTTCTTTATATTGAGTATCCTTGTGTTCCCACTCTACCTGGTTTTGTAGAAATGAAACAAAAAATCTTATTTGTAGCTCTCCTATGAAAATATTTGGAAAGGATTGTGGAAATTTTCCAAGCAAGAAGCCATGCTGAAAGTACTTGCACATTTGATTTTGGATAGTGGGATGAATATTGAATAAATCCTCAAGGAATTCCCTATCATCCTCATAATATATTTTTCTCTTGAGTAACAACTAGTTTATCTTCCACTAAAGAAACCTCTCCCTCAGAAAGAGTGCATAAGATCCTGAAGGTTTCCTCATTGATAGCATTGCACAAGACAATTCCACCATCTATTGTAATCTTTCATACATTTCTTCTTTTTCTCTTTCCAACTATAGGTTTTGATTCCTCAATTTCTCATTTTCTTGTTTAAGTTTAACAAGAGTCAATGGAAGATATCTGCTTGGAGCAGATGATGTGGAAGCTTCATATGATTGTAAATTATTGGACTGTTGCCTTAGCTAATGTTCCTTCTGCTACAACTCTTCTCTTAATATACCTATCTCTTCAGTACTAAACCTTATTGTTTCCTCCGCCCTGGCTAATGCCTATGCATTAACTTGATGTATAGTTTTTGTTGTTTCACTTAGTTTTCCTTGTAGATTTTTCTCCTTTTTAGCCATTTCCTTTTCTAGTTGCTCTGTTTTACTAACAAAATTTTGCAAC
Organism: Sequoiadendron giganteum; assembly: GCA_007115665.2. Classification (NCBI taxonomy): domain Eukaryota; kingdom Viridiplantae; phylum Streptophyta; class Pinopsida; order Cupressales; family Cupressaceae; genus Sequoiadendron; species Sequoiadendron giganteum. The sequence continues at coordinate 279,619,196 of CM021106.1, forward strand.
TCCTCTTCCTTTCTTCTCAATTTTTCTTTGAGGAATTCTATCTGTAACCTTGACATAGCCATAGCCTTTTCTATTTAATTTTCTTCATCGGAATCTTCCTCCTCTTGCAATTGAGTGGATTGGTCTTGCCCAGTCATTGGTTCTTTTCCTTCTCTTCTTTCAATAACTAGGCATTGTGAGGGATATTTTTCAACTTACTCTTCCTCAAACTCCTTTGAGACCTCCCTCTCTTCAGAATGAGAGTGAATTATTTCAAGGGATTCAAAATAATCTCCAACAGGTGTCCTCTCAGGAGATGAAAGTGGGGCTTCAAGAGATATTTGAGGTTGTTTAGGTAACTGCACAAGTTGTTGGTCTTCCTCATGAACTTCAAAATTTTCTTGTTGGCCTTCAAAAACTATGGTTTCCTCAGGAGTTGAAACAACCTCAACTATGCTAGGGTTTTCTTTCTCTGTGTCTTGTTTCTTCTTTTTGGCTAGACTATGTGTTATGCCAATAGACTCTGGTGATTTCCTCTTTTTCTTGTCCTTTTTCTATTTTCTACTAGAGGATTCCCCTTTCACCAACATTTTTGTGGACCCCTTTGTGATTTTCCCTTTTTTATTTTTAATAGGTGTAGACAAAAATTCTAACCATCCTTGTTTACTAGTTTCCTTCTTTAAGAAATGGTGCTTGATTATCATGTGTATTAACCCATGATACTTAATTGAATACTCTCCTCTAGATTTTACCCTAGCTATTATAGAGGAAATTTGGGAAAACAAAAATGCAAGTAATTGAATTTGGTAGAAGGGTCTTCATTTCCATACCTCAAATGCATTAATAGTTGCATTGCTGGACCAAATATAGCACCGTACTAACCTTCAAAAGTGAAAAATTTCATAAGCTAGGTCACAACAGTTCTGCATGGTTCTTCCAAATTGTTGCATGAAATTCCTCTCATCTCTCCTTTGTGCAAAAAAATCTCTGGATTTTTCTCAGGTTCTCTGGAAAATGGCTCCACTAAATCTTCATACTTCACATGCCCTTTTTCCACTAGCTTTCCTTCAATAGGAATTCCATAAATTTCTCTTATAATTTCTGGAGTGACCTCGATTACTTCATCCTAGACTCTAGTTACATTCGCATGGAAATTTCTCACGAATTCCTCAACTAACTCCTATTGGAATCCCTCGTACTTTAAGAAAAAATCTAACCTCCAACTTCTCTTAATAACCTTTCTATTTCTAGGTCGAAAATGAAATTCTCTAGTTCAACATTTTGGTTGTTCCCCTTTATGCTTTGCTCAACAACTTCGTCAAAAGAAAATGGCTATCTCAATTTAGTAAAAACATAGAATGACACCTTCTTTAACTACAAATTTTTTTAGAAAAAAATCATGTCAATCACACATGACGTTACTAATTGGATTTAATCATCTGGACGATTCGCATGCCACCACCCTATACTTCACATTTACTATTTGTAAATTTAGTGGCATGACTGACATCTGTGAACTTATTGATGTGGACGTGTGACAACTCACTACTAACTATTATTACTACTGCAGTCTTTTCAAAATCTTCTCTTGATTCTCCTGCCAGATTAGAAATAATTACATTCATTTATTATAAATTAAATACCTCTTTTGGCAGAGAGTCCTATGCTAAAATTTACTTCATTTCAAATTATAATAACTAAATAAAAAAGACAATATTTGTAAATGACATTCACAATAAATACGTACCTTTTAATAATGCCAAAGTTAATTTGAGTGCACCTATTGACTCAGTTGGAATTTAATTCCAATGAATTAATTAAAGGAAAACACAAAATTAATGTGAAGGTAACTGTTGGAAACTTAAGATGTCCTCAGTAGCCATCAGGAACTTTCAAGAGCTCTTAGGATCTCTCAGGAGCAAACTAAAGTTGATCTAGGATAACCGCCATGTTTTTTTTATTTATTTTTTATTTTTACAAATTTTTCCAAAAGATAAATTTCCATTTATTGGTTTTCAATTTATCCTCTTTATTCAGAAGGTAAACCTCCATTTTCTAGTTTTCAATCTACCTTCATTGATGCATTTCTTCAAAAGGTTACACAGGTACACATTCTCACATGGAAGAAATATCTTCCATCAGAAAATGTTCAATTCTTTGCTACAAGTCTGACAAGAACTCCTCCCTTGACTCAAGTTTATGATATATTTTTAGTCTATGACCATTAACTAGTGTGTGGTTAGAAAAATGTGTAAATTAATTAAACTAAACTAACACACCAATAAGACATTATATTGAAATAAACTAATCTAGAAAAAATAAATGCAAACTCTAAATGGAGGTAGCTTCTTCAAATTCGTCCTATTGTCCTCTATCTCCAAGGATTTGTAAAGTTGTTTGCTCTCAGTTCTGCAAGCAACAACTTGTTGAAATGACCACTTGGGAGAATGAGATTGATTGAAAATGCATGTATATTGCTAATAAATCTAAGCTATGAAATTGAAATACTAAAATGCTATTATGTTGATATGCTGGTTTGAGTGCAACTATAGTAATTATGCATGAATTCTAGATGAAATATACTTACCAAGGGGTTGTATTTATAGATTTACAAAGGCAAGAATCTATTTGGTGGAGATCAACGATTGAGATTCAAACTTGTTAGGATGAACGGTATGAGATTGAGAAGTTGAGAGGAATATGGAAGGTTGAGAAGAAAGTGGAAGAATGTTTTCAACCCACAAAACCTTCCTCATTCAAAAATGGAAATAAACATGGCATTTATTTCCTTATTTATGAAAATTGGTTGAAGTTGAGGAAAATTGCTAATTAAATAAATAAATTTATTTAATTATGTGTGACATGTGCAAATGGAAGTTTCCATAATTTAAATAATTACTATTTAAATTACGTGAGAAGAGTGAAAGAAAAATGAGTTAATTAAATACTTCCCATATTTAATTAAGTGAGAAGTGGAAGAAAAAGAGTTAATTAAATACTTACCATATTTAATTAAGTGAGAAGTGAAGGAAAAAGAGTTAATTAAATACTTACCATATTTAATTAAGTGAGAAGTGAAGGTAATTAAATATTTATCATATTTAATTAAATGAGAAGTTAAATGGATTAGAAGAATATTCCATAATTTAAATTTAAATATTCAAACTATTAAAAATGGAGTGATAATTAAATAAATAAATTATAAAATTTATTCAGTTTAATTAAGAGGAAAGTGGCAATAATTAAATAGACTTATTTAATTAATTAAATTAGAAGAATTGGAAGAATGAACAATATAAATAAATAATTAAATTTATTTATATGTAGATGAATTTAGAAAAGTAATTAAATAATTCATATTTAATTAATTAACAAGTTTGGATTGAATGTGCGGGTGTTATGGGAGCTAACGGTTGACTCTGGGAGAATGAGGCGACCAGGCCCTCTCCTAGCTTGAGCATGGAAGGGAAGGCACTCAAGGAATCATTCGGCACCAGTCTGAAGAATGGAAACTTCGTCAAGGATAACGGGAGGTGGGGAAATATAGGAATGGGCTCGGGGTTTGCACGACAGGTGAAGGATTTGGGAAACAAAAACCCAAAACAGGACGGCACTGGTGCAGGCAGAGAAGATCTATCCTAGCTTCGATGCCATAAAGGAAAAACATAGGTTGTTTGCATCTCAGGTGGATGTGGTGGAGAAAAGGGGTTTACATCAAACTAGATTGAGGGATTTCAAGAGAAACCCCAACAGCCTATGACGCTACCATCTAAAAGCATAAAGGATAGAAATGGAGGGGACTCGGTGTCACTTCAAACAACTAGATATATTTCTTTGGATTTAGATGAAGAGCTTGAGCAAGAAGTATTTTCTAATGAATTTTTTTTTTTTTGGACTGGGTCTGATTGGAAGATTCAAGGGTTTCAGACCAAGTTTAACAAATTTGCATCAATGGATTACACATCACTGGATGAATGCCTTGGAAGGGTATGTTCAGATTTACCCCATGGCCAAATGCTTTTCATTGTAGTTTTTGAAAAGGAGCAGGACAAAAAGAAAATTCTCTGTGAACACCACTAGGAATGGGAAGATAAATACCCACTGATGCTGAAGCCATGGCATCCAGCCTTTAATCCTACTACATAAGTGTTTGAGAAGGTTCCTATCTGGGTGAGGCTTCCCTACTTTCCATTACAATTCTGGTTTGATTCCTATTTAGAGGCTATAAGGAACTCTTTAGGAGATTTTTTAATGGTGGATGAAGGTTCTTCAAACCTTCTACACTCAACTTTTGCTCGGATTTTAGTGGAAATGGATATCTCTAAGGCGCCTCCAGAGGAGATTATTTTGAGCACGTCGAAAGGTTGTTGGGTGTAGCCTCTGATTATGAAGGAATACCCTTTAGGTGCAGAGTGTGCTTGAGGACTGGATATTTGGCTGCCCAATGTGCCAAACACAAAGCAACAAAATTTATATCCTGGTGGAAAGACGCTGGCCCTCAACACTATACGGTGGAGAAAAAGGCTACAAATCCTCTAAACTCTCAGAACAGTAGAGAGGAAGGGGTTCAGGATGGGAATGCTCTTGTGGAGGATGATGGATTGGCAGTCCAACAACAAGAGGACGATGTCTCGGTTCAGGAGGGGCACACAGAGGTTATCAGAGATAATGTTGCTTCCAATAGTGGGATCGAGAATTTGAACCCCATAAGCTAGGCAATGACACCTGAATGTCATGAGAAAAAAGGCCCGGGGAGATCGCTAGAAGAAGACATGGGGAATCATAATGCCAAGGATCAGAATCTTCAAGCATTGGGAAGTTTGGATGGTGGTCTGAAGAGCCCTTGTGACAAACCATTCGATTGGTAGAATGAGGTAGCAAGGGTAGAGGAGGGTTGGAAAATGGTTAAGGGAAGAAGGCCAAGAGGGGAAGGAAGGAAGGAGACCTTTGCAATGGTTCTTAGATCCCAAGTGAAGAGAAAATCAAATTTCTTTACATGATTGACCTATTCATAGGTCCCTTGTAGGGCTTCATGGCTTTAGGCCTGGTTTCTTGTGATGCCTGTAGATTTTTTGTCTGTTTGGTATGTCTCTTGCTATGTAATTCTTTTAGTTATGGGTTTTATGGAAAGTTGGTTGGATTAGGTGTTCGTAAAGGAGTCTAGAAGGGCTAGAAATGGTTTTTTTTTTTGGACTTACAAATTGATACTCATTGTAATCTGCTTTTAATTATTAATAAAATTATCCTTGTTACCCATCAAAAATAAATAAAAATTTAACAAGTTTGGATAACCGTCACCATTTTTAGATGTGTACATTTTGCCCCTCTTTGAAGTGATGTGTTTTACACATTGCATCAAAGAACTTTTCCCCTAATTTTGAAAAATTGACTGATGATGCTATATGCCCCCTCGAGAGATAAATCGCATGATGAGAAAGGTGATGAGGATGATTTGAAAGAATTTAGATGATTTTGGAGAAAAACGGGTGATTTAGCTCTCGAAATAGTACTTTGCATAGTAAAAATGCTAATAATTTTTCATTTTTACCCCCTTAAAAGGTGGAAAAGGTGAAAATTCATTGTCATTTGAACAGTAACCTTTGGTAAATTTCAAAGCTCTAAGAGAGATATTCACGATGCCGATCCATTATGAGCGCCACAGATTCAAGGGAGCCCATCGGTATCAGAGACCAGCCATGTACGGACCTCCGGTAAGTCGACCCAATCCTCTTCGTAAATTTTTTTGATGATTTTTTTGCATTTTTTACAATTTTTAGATTTTTCATGTCCCGGTTTCGCACATACGAGCCATAGTATAGTGCATAGGGTAGATAAAGTCGCGCATACAAGGTAGTGCATAGGTGTGAAATAGTTGCACATTGCACAGAATGGCGCATAGGGTACTTGTAATAGCGCATACAGTAATGTTGCCCGCATAGGATGCTAGATTGGCACATAGGGTGAATTGGCGCATACAGTGACTGTTTTAGCGCATTTGCGTGATAAAATAGCGCATAGGTGACATAGCGCATAAAAGGTCTGTCTTGGTGCATATAGTAGATAGAGTCACGCATTGACGAAGTTGTGCATGGCAGCTCTCTTTTAGTGCATCCATGGTTTAGAGTTGCCCATACAGGGTTCAGCGCATCCATGGATTTTTCCTGAATTTGAAATTTTGAAGAAGTATTGAGAAATGTTTGATGATTGTTGGTAGATTAGACAACTGATTTTATGCTTTTCAATAACATCAAGAATAGATTAGCGTGTTTTGATAAATTTTCCTTCGTGCTTGAAGAACAAATAGGTCTGATAAATTTGCTTCCATGTGATATGAAAAACAAATAGTAATGATAGATTTGCTTTCCCAATTGTAAGTCAAATAGATAGATATCGAGTCATGTTGATTGTTAAAATTGTTTCCATGCAATATGAGAAACAAATAGTAGAAATGCTAGATAAATTTGCTTCCATGCGATATGTAAAGAAAATAGGTGTTGATGTGATTTGATTGAACTTGCTTGATGTACTAATTGATTGATATATCCCTTGCTGATTGATTTGCATGATTGTTTGATGATGTTGTAAAGGAGGAATTTAACCTCCTCCATATTAGAGAGACATTTCCCCGTATGTGGGAGATGATTCCTCAACAGTCACAAGAGGATTTAGGGGTGATAGACTAGTGTGGTTTGAGGTCCCTGTTGAGTATCCCACAATATCGGGTCAATAGGGCATTGTTGACTGCGTTGGCAGAGAGACGACATAGCGGGCATAACACTTTTCATCTTCCGATAGGAGAGATCATAGTGATGCCAAAGGATGTATACAGGATTCTAGGTATTCCTATAGTTGGGGAGCTTGTGATCTATGATCACAAGGAGATTGGAGGGACCGATGCTTTGAGATGAGTCTTCCTGGATCCTCATGCCGGCGGGTATGAGATTTCCTGGAAGGATATGATATCGAGATATGCCCCACTACCGTCAATCTTAGTAGGTATGATTGGTGGTTTCATTTGTCCTGATCATTGGGAAAAAGGACTATCAGTTGGTTGGGGTAGGATTCTGGAGGATATGCTTCTCCATGGGACTAGATATGCATGGGGATCATGTATGCTTTCCCATCTATACCACAATCTTCATCAAGTCATATATACAAATGGGAAGAGTCTCTCCTATGGAGTTACTCTTCTATAAATATTTGCATGGGAGCATTTTTCCATTACGCGTCCCATTGTTTGGAGGGATCCTCCCCTTGGGTTACCATATGTCTATGCATACACAGGGCCTCTTGTCTAGCCGAGGCTGGGCAAGTTAGAGTATTGGCGATGCGTATTAGATGATCTGGATACAATCATCTAGAGACTATATGTAGATTGTGATCTATTGGATATGGATGATATAGAGTTGTCGTATGTTACCAGATCTAGATATTTGATTGGGCAGACTCCTTACATTATTGAGCGGTTTCTGGTGATGAGAGTCTTGAGGTAGTTTGGGTTAGTTTAGATGATGTCGCAGTGTGTGGCACATTATGCCAGACATTGGGAGGATGTACCAGAGTGGGGTCCTATTGTGACCATTGAGGTGACCCAAGCAGAGTATTTGGAGTTGCAGCCAGCTCAGTGGGCTCTGCAATCGGAGGTTACAGATGTAGAGATGAAAGACGATTATGCTACATACTTTTACACACATCCCTTTCTGAGATTTACTAGTCTCGAGGAGCCTACTCCATTATTGGGAGGACTAATTATACAGCAAGGACGAGGGCAGGCACAGGCAGAGGATGTAGGGGCAAATGATGCAAGGGCCATGGATATTGATGAGGAGGGAGATGAGGGGGATGACTCTAGCAACCAGGATGATAGCAATGATGATAGTGGGGATGATGGAAATGGTGGGGGTGGAGGACAGATATTTCTTTGATGTTCCCTTCAGGACGAGGCCACAGACCTCGAGAGCAGTGGACTAGTTGAGTACTTCAACTCCACGGATCATTATCAGGGCTCCCTCATAGGGATAGATTGATGCATTGCAGGCAGAGGTTCAGATTCTGTAGAGTCAGTTGGCATAGACTTAGGGGACAATCAATCAGCTATAGGCATAGGTTGCATAGCCACCACCTCTTGATCCATGGGTAGCTCAGATTATGGCCGAGAGGGACAACTTCCGAGAGAGATGCATATAGGCTAAGGAGGTAGCCAAGAGACTTCTCAGGTCAATTGAGAGCACCTCTATTGGAGAGGTTGTTGCAGAGGAACTAGAGACTACTCAGAAGGACAAGTATTATAGGATGAGGTATTTCAAGGTATTACCACCCGAGAGGAGGATTGCCTTCACATAGTCAGGTACTCAGTCTCGGACCCATTCACACAGTCACTCCAGGAGTGCTACCAGGAGTGTAGGTCAACTAGTCAAATGAGAGATCAAAGCTTCTAGGAGCAGAGATCCATCGAGACCCACTACCTTAGGAGGCAGTAGTAGTCATGCTCCCCAGCCAGATGCCCCTCAGTGATGAGAAGTTTTTGACACATTGATTCCATTGTATTTCATATATCTTTTTGAAACATTTAATATCCTTGTATTTCTGGACATTTTTTTTTATGAGATTTATGAGATGTAGTGGTGATTCGATTATGTATGTGTTATGGATGATTTATGTTCATGTGATGGATGCATGTTTATTTCTATATGCTATGTCATGTATGACTTTTGTGATGTATGATGATGCAAATGATGTTTTTATTTTATATATGATGATGCAATGATGATATGATGATAATCTAAATGAATTGCTTTGATAATGTATGTAATGAATGCAATATGTAAGATTGAATGGTAAATGCTTTTAATGATGTGAAAAATGATATGATGTAATGATGAATGATTTAAATGGAAAATTAAGATGAGATGAGATAAATGGATAAATTATATGATTATGACAATGTAATATTTAGTAAATGATATGCACATGACATGGATAATGATGTAATATGATAATAATGATAATGCTCTAATTGGTGAACTAATAATGCATGATGTAATGGAAATGAACATGATATCCTAAATGATGAATGTAAAATGAATGGAATGGATGCAACCTTACTATGAATTTTTATGTATGTGATATGATGTGTATGCAAGTCGAAATTTTAATGTTATGAAATGATGGTGTAATATGAGATGAATTATCAAATGAATGACTTATGCACCTGATATGGATATGATGAAATGATGATGTAAAATGTAAATGCACGAATAATGATAATGAATGATGGTGAAATGATGTGAATGATAATGAAATGAGATGTAACAAATGTCCAGTCATACTCAATTTTTGTTTTTAAAAGATATACGCAAATCTTACCAATCCTTCAAAAATCTATTGAAATAGCCCCCAAAATGCAAATCTAGATGAATTATGCAGCCCTATAATGCAGTAATGAACCATTCTCCTTGTTGTCATTTCATGTTGTGCTTGTTTTTCATCATTGAGCCTTTTGATATGTTGAAATTTAGTACAAGCATCAAAGGGTATGTTAGCACCAATGATGACCTGAGTACTACTTTCATGATGTTTGATATAGCAAGTTAATACAAGCATCGAGGTATAATTGAAACGAGATGACCTAAGTATTGTTTGCATAAATAGACAAAATTTAACCATTTTCCTATGCAAATTCTGAAATGTCATCAATGATACGTTGTAGAGCATGTCACATGAAAATTTTTCACAATAATGATGATTAGCTTACAGACAGCAAGCCAAGAAAAATCAGACTTCTTCCTTGTGATTCTAGTTCAGTACATCATTGAACCACTCTAAATACATGATGTCATCAAATATCAAAACAACAATTGCAACTTATTGCTTTAAATTTATCATTCATTTTAATCAAATTAAGATCATCCAATTTGTTATTGTCAAATAGTTGTATAGACTCAGTTTGATTGGACAAGGGTTTTTGTTTCTGATATTTTGATTTTTGACACATGTTGCCAATTACCTGCTAGAAAAGCTCCAAGAAGTGAACTGCCCCCTAGTGACCTCGTACTTTGACTCTTGCTAGACACAACTACTGCTAAGGATAACCCCCAAATCATCAAGCCATGATGAGATCCTTGTTTGTTTTAAGGAAATCATGTGATGCGAACGTGATGGTGAGGCATGTAATGTTGATGAAAGATGGATATGCAAAATGAACCTTAATAGATGAGAGAGTCAAACGAAATCACAAACAATGCCTGTTTGCTAGGTTTTCACCATTTGTTTTTATTTCACTTTTTCTTGATTTTATGATGTTTTTGTTGTTACCAAGATGCCTGTTTGCCAAGTTTTCATCAAGGAAATGATTTTTCTTTTATTTTGATTTTTTTTGTATTTTTGCTCTTTTTTTTTTTTGTATTTCTTCAGGACTTTTTATATTGTTTTTGATATTTTCAGGCATAAAACTTCTTCAGATGAATTTTGTTGGTTGGATCTTCAAATAGGTCTGGTTCTGATGTTGATAACTGATATGCCCCCGACCCATATGCAGTAATGATAATGAATGAGCCCAACCAATTAGGTTCGAAGTTGCCTTTCTTCTCTCGATCCTGCTGATTACAAGGGTTTTCTTTGATAACCAAGTCACCTACTTGAAAATTTCATGGTTTGACTCTATGATTGTAGCTACAGGACATAACTTGTTGATATCCCTTCAAATGATTAACTGCAATTTGACGTCATTCATCAAGGAGTTCTAGCTCTTGCAACCTTGATATTTTGTAGTCTTCATCATTGATTAACCCCTTTAGTGATACTCAAAGTGAAGGAATCTCAACTTCCAATGGTATAATAGCTTTCGCTCCATAGACCAAAGGATAAGGGGTAGCTCCCGTTGGTGTTCGAATACTTGTTCCGTATGCCCATAATGTTGGATTCAATTGGACATGCCAATCATGACCGACTTCATTCACTATTTTCTTCAAAATCTTTAGAATTGTTTTATTTGAAGCTTCAACTTGAGCATTTCCTTGTGGATAGTAAGGCGTAGAGAACCTATGTTGGATACAGAATCTTTCACATAGCTCATCAACATCCTGATTTTTAAAGGGTCTTCAATTGTCTGTGATAATAGAGTTGGGAATATCGTATCGACAAATGATATAGTTTAAAATGAAGGAAGAGATTTGTTTGCCAGTAACAGTTGTCATGGGAACAACTTCAATCCACTTAGTGAAATACTCAGTGGCTGTAATGATAAATTATGTCCATTTGAAGATGATGGGTGTATCTTGCCAACCAAGTCCAATTCCCACTAAGCGAAAGGCCATGTTGTGGTGAAAGGTTGTAATTCCTGAGTAGGACCGTGAATGAGATTCCCATGAATCTAACATTTTGCACATTTCTTCACAAAGATGAATGATTCCTTCTCCATGGTTGACAAGTAATAACCCAATCAAACAAGTTTCTTTGCTAAGGTTAGTCCACTTGAGTGTGTTCCACAAATTCCACCATGTACCTCTTGTAAGGCCTTTTCAGATTCATTGTGTTTGAGACATCTAAGGAGGGTACCATCCAAACCATGCCAATATAAGATGTCAGCAATTAAGGTGTAATGGGATGAATGACGGATAAAATTTCTTTTCTGATTCCTAGACAAGTCTAAGGGTAAAATATTATCCTTTAGATAGGTGTAAATTTGGCCATATAAGGGAGAGTCAGAATTGGTTAGATGGAAAATGATTTGAGTTTTTGGGTTGTCATAAGCAGGAGAAGAAAATTGTTCCACCAGGAAATCGTATCGTGTTTGATTTTCTATCAATTGGAGTAGAGAGGCGATTGTAGCCATAGCATCTGTTGCTTTATTATCAATATGTGGAATCTATATGAACTTGATATTAACAAAGTATTTCTTGAAGTCATCCACCATTATTTTGTAAGGTATCAACTTGTCATATTTAGTGTGATATTCATCATTGATTTGATTTATATCAAGTTGTCTATCACCAAAAACTTGAAGTTCTGTGATTTTCCAGTCTACTGCAATTTTTATGCCAATTACTAATGCCTCATACTCAGCTATGTTGTTTGTGCACGGAAACACTAGCTGATAAGATTTTGGGATTGTATGTCCTTGAAGTGTAATAAAAATAATCCCTTCTCCTGAAGCATGTTGAGTGTAAGAACCATCAAAGTAGAGCGCCCATGACTACTAGATAACTGTTGTGAATACATTGACATCAGGAAAATCAATGTGTATTGGGTGTTCTGCTGGCATTGGTGCTTCTTCTAATTGATCCGCAATTACTTGTCCCTTTATAGCTTTACAATCCACATAATGAATGTCAAATTCGCTCAGGATCATGACCCATTTAGCCAACTTGCCAGTTAAGGTTGCCTTACTTAGAAGATATTTAAGTGGATCAATCTTAGCCACAAGCTTTATTGTATGTGTGAGCATGTAGTGTCGTAACTTTTGATAAGTGAACACTACTTCTAAGAAATTTTTTTCAATGAAGGTGTAATTTAACTCATGACTCATCAATTTTCCACTGATGTAATAAATTTCTCACTCTTTTCCTCAGTTGTCTTCTTGTGCCAATAGTGCTCCTAAAGATACTTTCATTGCAGAAATATATAATATGAGAGGCGCTCCTTGCACTGGTGGAATCAATACTGGTGGATTCATGAGATACTGCTTTATCTGATCAAATTTTGCTTCACATTTGTCCTCCCATTTAAATGGAATGTTCTTGTGTAAGAGATGAGTGAATACTAAACTTTTATCCGCCAGTTGAGTAATGAATCTTCAAATGGATTGTAACTATCCCTATAAAGAGCCTAGTTGACTAATGTTCCTTGGTGGTGGAATATCAAGAATTGCTTGTACCTTAGTTGGATGGACTTCAATTCCATTTTCTAATACAATGTAACCTAGTAGCTTTCCAGATTTCACTCCAAAGACACATTTCTTTGGATTAAGTCTCACTTTGAATTGTTCCATTCTTTTGAAAATTTTAGATAAGATATTTATGTGTCCTTCCCTAGTGTTAGACTTGGTGAGGAGGTCATCAACATAATCTTCCATGAATGTATGCATCATATCATGAAAAATCATTGTCATTGCTCCTCCTACATTTTTCAACCCGAATGGCATTACATTCCAGCAATAGGTACCCCAAGGACATGTGAATGTTGTTTTATCCTGATCTTCTGGTGCAATATTTATCTAGTTGTATGCTGAAAATCCTTCCATTAATGAGTACATCACATGTCCAGCAGTAAAATCAACAATCATATCTATGTTTGGAAAAGGGAAGTCATCTTTAGGACATACCTTGTTCAAATTCCTAAAATCTGTACAAATTCTAATCCTTTCGTTTGGCTTTGAAAGAGGTACGATATTGGAGATCCATTCTGCATAGTCCATGGACCGAATGAATCCAACATCCAAAAGCTTTTTTAATTCCTCTTTAACCAATAATGCAACATGTGGATCCATTTTTCTGAGTTTCTATTTTATGGGTTTTTCCCCCAACGTAATAGATAGATGATATTTGATGAGATATGGATCTAATCCAGGCATATCCACGTAGGACCATGCAAAAATGATTTGATTTTTCTTGAGAAATTATGTGAATCTAGGTACTTCCTCTTCTGTTAGAGATGCGGCCAATTACAAAACTTTGGGCTTTTCTGTAGTACCTATATTGAGTGCCTCTGTTGGTTTGATTAGAATGGAAGACCTTTCCTGATAATGCTCTGGAAGAGTGTCAATTTTTCCATCCTCTAGCACCTTTGAAAGGTTTTCACCATTGGATACGCTTTTTATTTTTCTCTTTTCTTGATCTAATACTGCCTTTGTTAGGTTTTCACCATTAGATCTTTCTTTTATATTATTTACTTCATAGCTAAGAAACTTGGCACTTTCCTGTCAAAAACTTTGATCTTGTGATTCCCTGGTGGAACTTGTTTCTGGTTGGGATGAACAAAGAAAGTTTATGATGGTTTCGTCATTAGGAAAAGTTGGGATATCAATGGGTGCACTTTGTTCCCAATCAATGAGTTCGGGATAGACCAAAGGAAATGGATCATTAGGATGAGTAAAGTCACTAGCCATAAGGGTCATGATGCTATTGTTAACGTTGTTATAGGGGAGATCTAGGATGGTATCCTCCTGTGGATAATCTGTTTCACTTTGAATCGAATCGATCTCACTTGAGTCATGATCGCTTTGTAGAACGTAATCAAGTGGAGGCCTTGAGCTTTCCCCTTGCATGAGTGTGGGTGTGAACTTTTTTATGACATCCACCCTTTTATCCCTTCAGAATTTATCATCAAAGATGGTATCCCATTCATATTCATTGGAGTCAGTGTCAGAATTGTTTTCTTGAGTTCATAGAATTGTTTCAGCTAACACCTCATTTGATGGTCTTTGTGCTACTTCTTCCTTTGTATCTTCACCATATCCTAGCCCAGTTTTATCTCTTGGGTGCATGGTTTTCAGTTGGATAGGTTCAATAATACCCTCTTTCCTTTTACCTCTAGGGCCATTTCCTTCATAACCCATTTGTTGCATGATAGCATAACCTTTTTTGTATTGTTTTGTGGGTAACTTGACATGTAGTACCGATTCTTCTTCATCCTTCTAGAGCCAATCAAGGATAGCTCTATCTTCCATTTCATTTTCTTTGATAAATATCCCATTAAACTTGGTGATGGGAACTGAAGCTGAGGCTAAAGCTGTTGTAGCCTATTGTATGGATGTTGATGGTTGACCATGGGATCTTGGAGATATGGGTAAATTAGAGAGAGATAAAGAATATTCTCCCACTCCATTATCTTTCAATTTTAGCTTGGTGCCAAGTTTACTTATCATATGGAAACTTCAAGCATTGATGATAAGTAGATGGAACAGCTTGCATGTCGTGGATCCATGGATGACCCAAGAGTATGTTATAGGTTAGATCCCGATCTAGAACCTGACAAAAGGTATTCTTTACAATAGGTCCCACTCTAATTGGTAACATGATAACGCCTTTAGAAGTCCTTTCCTCATCATCATATGCCTTGATTGTAATCTTCCTTCGTGGATCTATAGATTCTTTAGAATATCCCAAAGTGAGGACCAATTTCAAAGTACAAATATTTAATTCGGCTCCCCCATCTATTAGGACTCATCTAATTCGAGCTTTGTGAACCATGAACTCTAAGTAGAGTGATGAATTATGCGGATGGGTTATGGATGAGTCATCTTTTTCAGAAAAGGATAAACATGTGTAGGAGGACAAGTGTCCCACCTTGGCTTGAAATTTATTGATATCCAGATCAGGTGATACAGTTGTATCAACAAGTGCCTTTTCCAGAATGTCCTTATGTGCAGGTGATAACTTCAAAAGCTCCAAGATAGAAATTCGGGCTGATGTTTTTCATAGATGATCAACCAAATTGTATTGGTTTGGAGGGGGAATTGCCACTTTAGATGAGATTCCTTTGACAATGATTTTGGCTTGTCCCCTTCTCGTAGCATTGACCTCTCGATATTCTTGCTTACCTTTTATTTGGATGGCATTGATTTGTGGATCATCAGTATAAATATGATTGATAATGACGTCATGGACATAATTAACATTCTTGCCCTTATCACCCGAAGATTCCCCTTTTTGATAATTGGGGAGAGGATCCTTGAATGCTTGATGGTCATTATTGACATTATGTCCCTCAACCGTGATGGTATGGTTATCAATCAAATCCTGAAAGATATTCTTTAACCCTTGGAAATTGTTTGTTTTATGACCTTTACACCTATGATAATCACAAAAGTGTGAGTCATTCCATGATGGTGGTTTAACTTGACGCTCATAGTCTCTTTGCGATGGAAATGTAATAGCGTTTTGATTCAATAAATCTTTGAGAATGGATTCCAAAGATTGTCCCAAGGGAGTGAAACTCCGTCGATTTGAAAAATAGGAAGATCTAGGCATATTTGAATTTTGATTATTGCCAAAATTATTTCTGCGATTGTTAGTTGTGTTCCATTGATTTGAAAAATTGCCTTGGGTGCTAGAATTTCCAGCATTATTGCTACGTTGAACACTTGATACATTAAGGACGACAGGCTTCACATTTACGTTGTTAGCATCTACTACCCCATCATTCACAACATTTTTATTTCGAGTCCAAAATCGTGACTTGTCATTGTTGTTACTATTGTTGTTGTTGTTGTTGCATGAATTTGAACCCTCTTTATCAATTTTCAGAACTCCACGCTTGATCAAAGCACCTTCGATAATAATCGCATTTTCAATTAATTTTTCAAATGATTGAGGATAGTGAAGGTTTAGTCTATAACTCATTTCTTGATTCAGACTATCGATAAAGATCTCCATCTCTTTTGTTTCAGGAATAGGGTGGGAGTATCTAGCAAACACCCTTGTCCACCTTTGCAAAAATGTAGTGAAAGATTCCCCTACTTTTTGTTTTACTTTACAAAGATCAAGCATGGTTATCTAGTGTTGGATGTTGTAGGAGTATTGTGATATAAACTTGTTTATTAACTCCTCAAAGGTTTTGATGGGGGGAGTGATATTTGAAAGCCACTCCATGGATTGTCCACCCAGACTTCATGGAAACAATCACATTAAGTAGGTATCTTCATGAGCAAATTCTAAGCTCATATTTCAGAAATCCCTCACATGTTCAATGGGGTCAGTTTTCCCATTGTACCTATCAAATTTAGGAATTTCGCAATGTTTTGGAAAAGGAATCATTCGAAGTCTCCTATCAAATGGATAAGGACATATGCCATCCAAAAAATACTTCTTTGTTGCACCACCTTGCATTTAATTTATTTGCCCTTGTAATTCCTTTATTTGTTGAGTAAGGGCACTAAGATCATTAAGAGGAATTTCAGGATTCTCTTTAATCCCTTATGTGTTAAAATCAGCAGGTAACTTAGCTCCTTGATTAGCTAACGAAAGAAAATATCTTTCCTTATTTCGTTCTAAAATCCTTTAAGATTATGCAATTGGGGATCCTACTCTACTTCTTGGAGCTTTTCTTCTGTTATCTCTTCAGTATTTGAATTATGACATGGGATCTCTTCCCTCTCACTATTATCACCCATTTTACTTACTATGCTTTCATCTTTTTCTATGTGCTTTCGAGATCTTGTGACAACAGGCATAAATGTTACTCAAATTCTACTAACCTTGATCAAAAGAATGAAATGGTGCAATGTTGATGGATATGAAAGTCAGGATAGAATGAAGATTATATCACTTAAAATATTTTTTAATCTTTAGCTCGTGATTCCCTGATTGAAAGGATGAAAATCTTGTTTGCTGGAATTTAACCAAAGATCAAAAATAAAGATGATTTTGCACTTTGTGAGGTTTGATCATAGCTTTGTAAAAAGATGGATTGTGATAAATGCCTAATGTGCTTGAGTTCTCTATTGTAAAATTTGATTGGGACGAGTAGCGTACATTATTGCAGGTTGGGGAATATAAGAAGAATGAATACGCTGACTGTGGTTGTGCCTTTGAGAAAGGGCTCTCCTTTGAAAGAAGGCTCATGAGTATAAAGGTTCTACAGCATAATCATCAGTGAAACCTTTAATATAGTCATGATATCGATGAATAAAGGTCTTGTGTTCAAGCAAGACCTTCTGACTTTGGTATAGAAATTTCCTCTTCAATAATTTCTTATAATCAAGAGATTTCTTTGGTTTTCTAATCTTCCTTTCTAGAGACTTCTTGGAAAAAGTTGCAGACTTCCAAACTCTAAGCATGGAAAAGACTAGACTAAAAAAACCGATTTTCTGAATGTCAGAAAGGTACCTAGGTTCAGAAAACACATGTATCAAAACAAAGCATGAATGTGCCAAAACAGACTACCTATGCGCCAGAACAGAACACAAATGCGCTGAAATAGAACACAGATGTGTCGAAATAGAGCAGCGATGCATCGAAATAGAGCACAGATGCACCAAAACATAGCAGCAATGCACCAAAACAAAGTAGCAATGCACCGAAATAGAGCAGCAATGCACCGAAATAGACCAGGTATGCGCTAAATTATCCGTTTAGACTTTTGAGACAAACATGTTTGGACAATTTGATATTTTTGGATGATCTTAATCTGATTTAAATGTAAAAAACATAGCATAGAGTAGCAAACAATTTTTTTGTTAATCCTAAAATCTAAACAACGAGTGTATGTTCTTGAGATTTTCACGGGTTTTGAACAAAATAAGTATTCCAAGCAGACTCACTCCTAGTTGTCAAATAGGTCATCATAGAAATCACATCCCACATCTTGAAATCGCGTTGACTCACACAGCCATGTCACCCCCTAGAGGGCGCCCATGTTTTTGTCTTTTCTAGGTGCGTACTCAAGGTGATGGAAGTGGATACTGAATCCCTTGAGCAAATAGTCCATGGCAATTATATGGTGAGTGTCTTGGGGGCAGATTCTTCCATCCCCTTGCATTGTGATTAAGATGATGTTTGGATACTGACACGGCTGGCTTTCTACACTATGGTTCATAGTCAAGGTTTCTGTTTAGCGCGACATTAGATAAACTCCCTCAGGAGACCTCCCAACCTTTAGAACAAAGGCTTTGGGGATGTTACCCTGCACACTACCGTCGAATTACGGACTTTCCCCAAATTCACTTTTGATAATGGTGGGTTGGAAAACCTGGTTTTGGTTGTTCCCACTTAGGTCGTTCCTCTTGGGTGAGTACTTTTTCCCACAAGAGTAGGCCCTCTAAAGTATGTAATAAAATATAAACATTGTAAGAAAATAAAAAGGCAATATGGTATTCTAGTCACCCATTTAAGGGGAGAGCATAGACCTATTACCACAGACAAAGCGAACAATGTTCTTTTTATAGCCCCAAATGACAATGATCTAAACTAAGTGAAGATGTTGCCTCACAATAGGCATGGGGTTCATTTTAACTGCAAAAACAGTGTGCGGTGACTACCCTAGGATTGATAGATTCCAGATTTTAAATTTCTATCCTAGGGTTGATTCATTTTTCTTTTAAAAAAATTGAAATAAAAAAAATTTGTCCGCGGATGGCATCGGAAAAAAAATTTTGTTTACAAACCCTCTGTATGTGCCAAGACAGACCCCCAATGTGCCAAAACAGTTACTAGATGTGCTAAAAAATCAATCCGAGATGCGCCGAAACAGTGCCTGAATGCGTCAAAATGGTCTCTAGATGCATCGAAATAGTCTCTGGATGCGCTGAAATAGTCTATCTATGTGCTAAAAGAAGCTCATATGCGCCGAAGCGCAACTCCAGTTCGTCACTTGTCAGAAAATTCCTGCAATAAAAAGATTAAAACGGGGGGGATGCCCCACGGTGGGCGCCAAAAATGTGTGGTTAGAAAAATGTGAATTAATTAAACTAAAATAACACACCAATAAGACATTATATTGAAAGAAACTAATCTAGAAAACATAAATGCAAACTCTAAATGGAGATAGCTTCTTCAAATTCATCCTATTGTCCTCTATCTCCAAGGATTTGTTTAAAGTTGTTGGCTCTTAGTTGTGCAAGCAGCAACTTGTTGAAATGACTGCTTGGGAGAATGAGATTGATTGAAAATGCATGTATATTGCTAATAAATCTAAGCTATGAAATTGAAATACTAAAATTCTATGATGCTGATATGCTGGTTTGAATGCAACTATAGTAATTGTGCATGAATTCTAGATGAGATCTACTTACCAAGGGGTTGTATTTATAGATTTTCGAAGGCAAGAATCCATTTGGCGGAGATCAACGGTTGAGATTCAAAATTGTTAGGATGAACGGTATGAGATTGAGAAGTTGAGAGGAATATGGAAGGTTGAGAAGAAAGTGGAAGAATGTTTTCAACCCACAAAACCTTCCTCATTCAAAAATGGAAATAAACATGGCATTTGTTTCCTTATTTATGAAAATTGGTTGAAGTTGAGGAAAATTGCTAATTAAATAAATAAATTTATTTAATTATGTGTGACATGTGCAAATGGAAGTTTCCATAATTTAAATAATTACTATTTAAATTACGTGAGAAGAGTGAAAGAAAAATGAGTTAGTTAAATACTTCCCATATTTAATTAAGCGAGAAGTGGAAGAAAAAGAGTTAATTAAATACTTACCATATTTAATTAAGTGAGAAGTGAAGGAGAAAGAGTTAATTAAATACTTACCATATTTAATTAAGTGAGAACTGAAGGAAAAAGAGTTAATTAAATACTTACCATATTTAATTAAGTGAGAAGTGAAGGTAATTAAATATTTATCATATTTAATTAAATGAGAAGTGAAGGTAATTAAATATTTATCATATTTAATTAAATGAGAAGTGAAGGTAATTAAATATTTATCATATTTTAATTAAATGAGAAGTTAAATGGATAAGAAGAATACTCCATAATTCAAATTTAAATATTCAAACTATTAAAAATGGAGTGATAATTAAATAAATAAATTATAAAATTTATTTAGTTTAATTAAGAGGAAAGTGGCAATAATTAAATAGACTTATTTAATTAATTAAATTAGAAGAATTGGAAGAATGAACAATATAAATAAATAATTAAATTTATTTATATGTAGATGACTTTAGAAAAGTAATTAAATAATTCATATTTAATTAATTAACAAGTTTTGATAACCGTGACCATTTCTAGATGTGTACAACTAGCATCACTCTTCTCTCTCCATCAATAGGTACTGTGAGAGAGGGGGACAACCCACTACAAGGCCCCATGTCAAAAAAGGCCAAGAGCGGAAAGGTTGCCCTAACCCACCTCATTTTAAAGGGAAGTTAGGATGATGAGGATTATGAACCCTTTGATCACTCTGTAGTACGAATGTAGGAAGGGGCCAGGTGAGTCAGCCTTTAGAGTTAGATTCATGTCTCAGGCAGCTCTATGTCTAAGGATGGAAGCGTAGTTAGAGGACGACAATGCGTCGCGCTAGCATCTCACAGGTTCGCTAGCATCCATACAACTAGAGAACTGAGGAGACAAGATTCTTACTCAAAATGGAAGACTACTATCCTAGTTTAGGAATACTTAAAGTGGTATAACGAGATTAAGAGGAAAGAAAAGAAAATGTGAATACGATAAAAGAAATGTATTACCACCAAGGTGACGAACACAATCTAGTAGAATTCTCTCCTCGCTAGCTTTCTCCACGCACTCTCCACCTGCACACAAGGAAGGGAGAAATTATTGGCGTTGTTTAGGGGCCTACCTCAGTCAGACCCCCATCTTGGTGTTTCCACCTCCACGGATATCGAAGTTTGGGATAACAAACATAAATGATAAAGGAAAGAACTACAAGCTACATATGCAAGAAACACCACAAAATAGTAAGTGCTTACTCAATCAAAAGAAAAATGAGAGAAGGGAGGAGCTTTTCTGCCTCCATCCAAAGCGCTCAAGGCTTGTGGAGGATTGAACAAGAGGGACTCAAGCCTCTATTGCCACGGTGTATGCCCTGTACTCACCCTATTGGAGTGATGAAGTGTTGAGTTGTTGCAATGGAGTGAAGGATGTTGCTACAAATCTTGGAAGTGGTTGCTCAAAGAGTGCCCACACTTGAAAAAAAAATTGTTGAACCCCCAAATGGATGGGAGAGTGAAGATTATGAAGGGGAGGGTGAAAAATGGTCATATTCGGGTTGGCCAGCCGAAGAGGGGTATTACTCTTTGACTTCCAACTGAAAGTGTAACACCTTTAAAGTCTCAGCCGCAGGAATTTGCCAGGGATGTAAGCGCGTTGTGCAGACGTCTATGTGATGTGCATTCATTTTCGTGTCATGCAAGCATCTCCGACATAAATGCCTCCACCGACACACAAACAAGGTGCCAAGTGGAGTGTAAGTAGTAGGCTTAAGTGGAATTAAACCTTCACTTTTGGTTTTCTAAGGTGTTATAGGGAAAAAAGGGGTTTTGCACTAGGGGTGCAAATTCACGTTAATACATTTTTTCCCCACTTTAGCGAGCATGAGTACTAATGAGTTCTTCAGTAAAGTAGAGTAGTAAGGAAGTAGTAGAGTAAGAGATGTATACCTAAACCAACGAGGAAGCAGAGCACGGTCTAGTGAACCCATAAGTGCAGGAGAGGACTTCATAGTTCCATAGAACTACAAAGTTGAAGTATGAAACTACCTTATAGGATCATGGTCCTGCAAGGGGGTTATCCTTCAATAAATCTCACATGAAGGAAACCTAAAAAAGCACCTTACAGACCCACAAGCCTGCAAGGAAGGTATCCCCCAAGAACTCTCACATGAGGGAGACCAAGCAAAGGGGACTCCATAGAGTTAGAGGTGGCGACATGTTTACCCATGGATAGAACACATCAGGAAGCGGCCGTGTAGGCCAGTGAACAAACAACCATGCAGACCATCGCTAAGTCGTAAGACTTTCAAAGGGCTCCCTTGGGAACCCTTAAAAGCAAGGAGGCTCCAATCAAGGCACACACTATTTGAAAGGTGAAGTCTAGTCAGGCTACCCACAAGCTAGATGCGAAGATGCAAAGATGATCTATTCAGGCTACCCCTGGACTAGATGTGAAGATGTGAAACCGGTCTAGTCGGGCTACCCCCAGACTAGACACCAAGAAATAGTTTGAAACTTTGTGAAGGGGTCCCTTGGGAACCCAATCTGAACAGGAGGGGTCCACTCAAGGGATACACTATTCCAAAGTTAACATCTTCCTTCTCGAATCGATTCTTCATCAAGGAATCCTTTTGAAAGATGTTCACTTCATCAAGGAATTTGAAACAAAGGATATGTGCTCATGCGAGGGGAAGACTAAGACCATTCCCGCTTCAGAGGAGGATTTCCAAGTTGTTTCTTTATGAACCCATGACAAAGGAAACATGTTCTATTAGGATTTCATGCTGAGAATGTGATTTCAGCAAAGAAGTGTGTGGAAGGTCTTTGAGGAAATATTTTTTTGCCATGAATTCATTTTCTATAGATTGAGTAACGTAGAAGAGGCATTGTCACACATGAAAGGGAAAACTCAAGCAAAGAGAATAGATCACACATAGAGTGCACAGGAGATCTGGTTGCATGGGGTCAGATCTACCTTTATTTATATATACATAGGTAACCATAGTAAGAGGCGAAAGATCATCAATACCCAACGAAATTAGGAAGAATATACGAAATACAAAGTAAAATAAAAATTGGGTCAACATGGAAGGAGGCCTAAATGCTCTCGACGCTTTGCATCCTCCCCAATATACCGAAATTCAATCACAAACATGGAAGAATGATGACACATATAAAGGAATTTTTACAACACACACACCATTCTTGTATCCAAGCACCAACAGGGGTGACATGGGTCATCCAGGCACATAGAGCATGATCACGGGGAACACATGTAACAACATGCTCACATGTCTAATTTGAAGATTAAGAATAGGGTCTCCCCTAACACTGGTCGACCAAGAGGTCATCAGCTTCCCACTCTAGATCAATGTAGGAAGGAAGACGAGCCTGCAGCGGTGTAATGTTAAGGGGAGGAGCTTTCGATCCTACTGTACACATCTAAAAATGGTCACGGTTATTCAAACTCGTTAATTAATTAAATATGAATTATTTAATTAATATTCTAAAATCGTCTACATATAAATAAATTTAATTATTTATTTATATTGTTCATTCTTCCAATTCATCTAATTTAAGTAAATAAATAAATCTATTTAATTATTGCCACTTTCCTCTTAATTAAACTAAATAAATTTAATATTTATTTATTAGATTATCACTCCATTTTTAATAGTTTGAATATTTGAATTTGAATTATGGAATATTCTTCTAAATCTATTTCACCTCTCATTTAATTAAATATGATAAATATTTAATTATCTTCACTTCACATTTAATTAAATATAATAAATATTTAATTATTTTCACCTCTCATTTAATTAAATATGATAAATATTTAATTATCTTCACTTCGCATTTAATTAAATATAATAAATATTTAATTATTTTCATCTTCACTTCTCATTTAATTAAATATGATAAATATTTAATTATCTTCACTTCGCATTTAATTAAATATAATAAATATTTAATTATTTTCACCTCTCATTTAATTAAATATGATAAATATTTAATTATCTTCACTTCTCATTTAATTAAATATGGTAAGTATTTAATTAACTCATCTCTTTCTCAATTTAAATAGTAATTATTTAAATTATGGAAACTTCCATTCTCACATGTCACACATAATTAAATAAATTTATTTATTTAATTAGCAATTCCCACAACTTCAAACCAATTTTCATAAATAAGGAAATAAATGCCATGTTTATTTCCATTTTTGAATGAGGAAGGTTTTGTGGGTTGAGAACATCTTTCCATTTTCTTCTCAACCTTCCATATTTCTCTCAACTTCTTGATCTCACACCGTTCATTCTAACAAGTTTGAATCATAACCGTCGATCTCTGCCAAATGGGTTTTTGCCTCTCAAAAATCTATAAATACAGCCATTCAGTAAGTAGATTTCATCTAGAATTCATGCGCAATTACTATAGTTGCATTCAAACCAACATATTAGCATAATTAGCATTTTAGCATTTTAACTTCATAGCTTAGAGCATATTAGCAATGCACTTACACTTTCATTAATCTCATTCTCTCAAGCTGCCATTCTACAACTTGCTGCTTCAAACAAACTGAGAGCCAACATATTGAAACAAATCCTTGGAGATAGAGGACAATGGAATGAATTTGAAGAAGTTGCCTTTGTTTTGAGTTTGCATTTTGATTTCTTTAATTTAGTTTCTTCAATCTAATGTTTCATTGGTGTATTAGATTAGATTCATTTTGATTTACTCATTTCTAACGTACACATTTCTGGCACCCACCATGGGGCCAAGCCCTGCATTTAATCTTTCTTTTTGTAGATTTTTCTGGTAGGTGACAAACTAAAATCGCGTTTTGTTGCATACGAGTCTCAGTTCGGCGCATACAATGACTTTTTCGGTGCATCCCTAGCAGATATTTTGGTGCATACACATCCTGTTTTGGCATTTAGACTCTCTATTTTGGCGCATCCCTGCGAGATCTTTCGGTGCATCCATCCCCTATTTCGGTGCATCGGTAGCCAATTTCGGCGCATCCATCCCCTGTTTCGGTGCATAGGTAACCTGTTTCAACTCATACAGTTGTAAAAATTTTAAGTTCTAATTTCGATGCCATCTGCGGACAAGATTTTTCAAATTTTATTTTAAGGGAATGAAGCAATCCTAGGGTAGACATTTAAATCTGAATTAACCAATCCTAGGATAATCACCAAACATAAATTTCTTTTGGTTAAAAACACTCCCATGTTTATGGTGAAGCAACATCTTCACTTAGTGTAGAGAATTGTCAATTTGGGATTTAAAATTGAACCATTATTGTTTGTTGTGATTGTGGGTAATAGGTTTATGCTCTCCCCTTAACTGGGTGATCAGAACGCCAGACTTACCTTTTATTTTCTATAATTTAATGCTTTATTACATCCTTTAGAAGGCCTACTCTTGTGGGAAAAAGTACTCACCCAAGAGGAATGACCTAAGTGGGAACACCTAAAGCCAAGGTTTCCAACCCACTATAATCAAAAGCAAGTTGTTGATGAAAATCAAACTTGACAGTAGTAGGCAGGATAACCATCCCCAAAACCTTTGTTCTAAAGGTTGGGAGGTCTCTTGAGGGAGTATATCTATTGCCACACTGAATGGAAATACTTACTAAGAACCCTAGTGTAGTAGCCAGCCGTGTTAGTAACCAAACATCATCTTAATCATGGTGCAAGGGGAGGGAAGAATTTTCCCCCAAGACACTCACCATATAGTCACCACAGATTGTTTGCTTAGGGGATTCGGTATCCACTTCCATCACCTTGAGTACGCACCTGGAAAAGACAAAAACATGGGCACCCTTTAGGGGGTGACATGGTTGTGTGAGTCGATGCGATTTTAAGCTGTGGGTTGTGATTACTATGATGACCTATTTGAAAAATTAAGAGTGAGTCTGATTTAAGTGTTTATCTTGTTCAAAACCTATGAAAATCTCAAGAACATACACTCTTTGTTTAGATTTTAGGATTAACACAACAACTATCTGCTACTGTATGTTGTGTCTTTTACATTTAAATCAGATTAAGATCATCCAAAATTTATCAAACTGTCCAAATATGTCAGTCTCAAAAGTTTAAACGGATGTTTTAGCGCATCCCTAGATTGTTTCAGCGTATAGCCGGTTTGTTTCAGCACACAGCCGGTCTATTTCGGTGCAACACTGCTCTGTTCGATGCATCGCTGCTCTATTTCAGTGCATCGCTGCTTTGTTTTGGTACATAGCTACTCTGTTCCAATGCATCCGTGCCCTATTCCATCACATCTGTGCTCTATTCCAATGCATCTATGCTTTGTTTCGGTGCAACGCTGCTCTGTTTCAGCACATACATGGGAAGTTTTGGTGCATCCATGGACTTTTCTGGTGCATAGGTAGTCTATTTCGGCACATTCATGTTCTGTTTCGGTGCATTTGTTTACCGAACCTAGGTACCTTTTTAATATTCTGAGATCTATCTTTTCAGTTTAAACTTTTCCATGCTCAGAGTTTGGAAGTCTATAACTTTTGTCAAAAAGTCTCTAGAAAGGAAAATCAAAAAGCCAAAGAAATCTCTTGGTTATAAGAAATTATTGAAGAAGAGGAAATTTCTCTACCAAAGTCGAAAGGTCTTGCTTGAACATAGGACCTTTATTCATCGATATCACGACTATATTAGAGGTTTCATTGATGATTATGTTGTAGAACCTTTGTACTCATGAGCCTTCTTTCAAAGAAGAGCCCTCTCTCAAAGGCACAACCATAGTCAACGTATTCACTCTTCTTATATTCCCCAACCTGCAATTGCGTACGCTACTCGTCCAAATCAAATTCTGCAATAGAGAGCTCAAGCACATTAGGCATTTATCCCAATCGATCTTTTTACAAAGCTATAATCAAAACTTCACAAAGTGAAAAAATCATCTTTATTTTCGGTCTTTAGTTTAATTCTCACAAACAGGATTTTCATTCTTTCAATCCGGGAATCACGAGCTAAAGGTTAAAAGAAAATCTTTTAAGTCATAGAATCTTCATTCTATTTGACTCTCATATCCATCAAAATTGCACTATTTCCATTCTTTTGATTAAAAGTTGTAAAATTTGGACAAATCTTATGCCTGTTGTCACAAGATCTCAAAAATGCATAGATAAAGATGAAAGAGAAAGTACAAGCAAAATGGGTGATAATATTGATAGGGAAGAGAATCCTTTTCATTTTGAGGAGATAACAGAGGAAAAGCTTAGAGAAGCAGAACAAGATCCCCAATTCCATAACCTTATGGAAAGGATCTTAGAACGAAATAAGGAAAGATATTTCCTCTCACTAGCTAATCAAGGAGCTAAGTTACCCGCTGATTTCGACACGGAAGGGATTAAAGAAGATCCTGAAGCTCCTCTTAATGATTTTGGTGCCCTTACTCAACAGATAAAAGAATTAAAAGGGAAAATCAAAGAAATACAAGTAGGTACAACAAAGAAGTATGTTTTGGATGACATATGTCCTTATCCATTTGATAGGAGACTTCGAATGATTTCTTTTCCAAAACATTGTGAAATTCCCAAATTTGATAGATATAATGGGAAAACTGACCCCATTGAACATGTGAGGGATTTCTGAAATATGAGCTTAGAATTTGCTCATGAAGATACCTACTTAATGCGATTGTTTCCATGAAGTTTGGGTGGACAATCCATGGAGTGGCTTTCAAAAATCACTCTTCCCATCAAAACCTTTGAGGAGTTAATAAATAAATTCATATCACAATACTCCTACAATATCCAACACCAGATAACCATGCTTGATATTTGTAAGGTAAAATAAAAAGTAGGGGAATCTTTTACTAAATTTTTGCAAAGGTGGAGAAGGGTGTTTGCTAGATACTCTCATCCTATTCCTGAAACAGAAAAGATGGACATCTTTATCGATAGTCTGAACCAAGAGATGAGTTACAGACTAAACCTTCACTGTCCACAATCATTTGAAAAATTGATTGAAAATGCAATTACTATTGAAGGTACTTTGGTCAAGCGTGGGGTTCTGAAAATCGATAAGGAGGGTTCAAATTCGTACAACAACAACAATAACAATGGTAACAACAATGACAAGTCACAATTTTTGACTCGAAATAAAAATGTTGTGAATGATGGGGTAGTAGATGCTAACAACGTAAAGGTGAAGCCTACCGTCCTTAATGTGTTAGGTGTTCAACGTAGCAACAATAATGCTGGAAATTATGTTACCCAAGGTAATGTTTCCAATCAAGGAAATGTGACTAATAATCGCAGAAATAATTTTGGCAATAATCAGAATTCAAGTATGCCCAGATCTTCATATTTTTCGAATCGAAGGAGTTTTACTCCCTTGGGCCAATCTTTGGAATCCATTCTCAAAGAATTGTTGAACCAAAATGCTATTACATTGCCACCACAAAGAGACTATGAGCCTTGAGTTAAACCACCATCGTGGAATGACTCACACTTTTGTGATTATCATAGGTGTAAAGGTCATAAGACAAACAATTGCCAAGGGTTAAAGAATGTTGTTCAGGATTTGATTGATAACCGCACCATCACGGTTGAGGGACATAATTTCAATGATAACCATCAAGCATTCAAAGACCCTCTCCCTAATTACCAAAAGGGAGAATCTTTAGGTGACAAGGGTAAGAATGTTAATTATTGCCATGATGTCATTATCAATCACATTTATACTGACGATCAGCAAATCAATGCTATCTCAATCAAAGGTAATCAAGAATATCGAGAGTTCAATGCTACGACACAGGGACAAGCTAAAATCATTGTCAAAGGAAGCTCATCTAAAGCAGCAATTCCCCCTCCAAATCAATACAATTTGGTTGATCAACTACGAAAAACACCAGCCCAAATTTCTATATTGGAGCTCTTAAAATTGTCACCGGCACATAAGGAGATTCTGGAAAAGGCACTTATTGATACAACTGTATCCCCTGATCTGGATATTGATAAATTTCAAGCCATGGTGGGACACTTGTCCCCATCCACATGTTTATCCTTTACTGAAAAGGATGACTCATCCATAAATCATCCACATAACTCATCACTCTAATTAGAGGTCATGGTTCACAAAGCTCTCATTAGATGTGTCCTAATAGATGGGGGAGCCAGATTAAATATTTGTACTTTGAAGGTGGTCCTAGCTTTGGGATATTCTGAAGAATCTATAGATCCACGAAGAAAGATTACAATAAAAGCGTATGATGATGAGGAAAGGACCTCCAAGGGCCTCATCATGCTACCAATCAGAGTGGGACCTGTTGTGAAGAATACCTTTTGTTAGGTTCTAGATTGGGATCTAACTTATAACATACTCTTGGGTCATCCATGGATCCATGACATGCAAGCTGTTCCATCTACTTATCATCAGTGCTTAAAGTTTCCATACGATGGACATGAAGTAACAATACCTGCTGATTATAGTAGTAGTCAAACTTGCTCTAACCTAAGAGCAACTCAGAACACACTCGTACCCCATAACAGAGAAGTTTTGGCAATTTCTACCTCAAATTAAAATGACCAAGCAAGAGAAATGATAACTGATTTTGGCGCCAAGCTAAAATTGAAAGATGATGGAGTGGGAGAATATTTTTTATCTCTCTCTAATTTACCCAAATCTCCAAGATCCCATGGTAAACCTTCACCATCCATACATCAGGCTACAACAACTTTAGCCTCAGCCTCAGTTCCCATCACCAAGTTTAATGGGATATTTATCAAAGAAAATGAGATGGAAGATAGAGCTATCTTTGATTGGCTCTATAAAGATGAAGAAGAATCAATGCTACATGTCAAGTTACCCACAGAACAATACGGAAAAGGTTATGCTATCATGCAACAAATGGGTTATGAAGGAAATGGCCCTATAGGTAAAAGGAAAGAAGGTATTGTTGAACCTATCCAACTGAAAACCATGCATCCAAGAGATAAAACTAGATTAGGATATGGTGAAGATACAAAGGAAGAAGTAGCACAAAGACCATCAAATGAGGAGTTAGTTGAAACAATTTTGCGAATTCAAGAAAACAATTCTAACATTGACTCCAATGAATATGAATGGGACACCATTTATGACGATAAATTCTGGAGGGATAAAGAGGTGGATGTCATAAAAAAGTTCACACCCACACTCGCACAAGGGGAAAGCTCAAGGCCTCCACTTGGTTACGTTCTACAAAGAGATCATGACTCAAGTGAAACTGATTCGATTCAAAGTAAGACGGATAATCTACAAGAGAATACCATCCTAGATCTCCCCTATAACGACGTTGATAATAGTATCATGACTCTAACGGCCAGTGACCTTACTCATCCCAATGATGCATTTGCTTAAGTCCATCCTGAACTTATTGATTGGGAACAAGCCACACCTATTGATGTCCCAACCTTTCCAAATGATGAAACCATTATAAATTTCCTTTGCTCATCTCAACAGGAAACAAGTTCCACCAAGGAATCACAAGATCAGAGTTTTCGACATGAAGGTGCCAAGTTTCTCAGCTATGAAATAAATAACATAAAAGAAAGATCTAATGGTGAAAACCTAACAAAGGTAGTATTAGATCAAGAAAAGAGAAAAATAAAAAGCGTATCCAATGGTGAAAACCTTTCAAAGGTGCCAGAGGATGGGAAACTTTACACTCTCCTAGAACACTACCAGGAAAGGTCTTCTATCTTAATTGAACCAATAGAGGCACTCAATATAGGTACTACAGAAAAGCCCAAAATCTTGGAATTGGCCGCATCTCTAATAGAAGAGGAAATTCCTAGATTCACATAATTTCTAAGGAACAATCAAATCAGTTTTGCATGGTCCTACGCGGATATGCCTAGATTAGATCCAAATCTAATCATGCACCTCCTATCTATTATGCTGGGGGCAAAACCTGTAAAACAAAAACTCAGAAAAATGCATCCACATGTTGCATTGTTGGTTAAAGAGGAATTGAAGAAGCTTTTGGATTTTGGATTCTTTCGGTCTATTGACTATGCAGAATGGATCTCCAATATCGTACCACTCTCAAAGCCAGATGGAAGGATTAGAATTTGTACAGATTTCATAGATTTGAACAAAGCATGTCCTAAAGATGACTTTCCTCTACCCAATATAGATATGATTGTTGATTTGATAGCTGGACATGAGATGTACTCATTAATGGATGGATTTTTAGGATACAACCAGATAAAAATTGCACCATAGGATCAAGACAAAATAGCCTTCACATGTCCTTGGGGTACTTATTGTTGGAACGTTATGCCATTTGGGTTGAAAAACGTCGAAGCTACATACCAACGTGTAATGACAACAATTTTCCATGATATGATGCATACATTCATGGAAGATTATGTTGATGATCTCCTTGCCAAATCTAACACAAGAGAAGGACACATAGATATCCTATCTAAAATTTTCAAGCAAATGGAACAATTCAAGGTGAGGCTTAACCCAAAGAAATGTGTCTTTGGAGTAAAATCTGGAAAGTTGCTAGGTTACATTGTATCAGAAAAGGGAATTGAGGTGGATCCAGCTAAGGTACAAGCAATTCTTGATATGCCACCACCAAGGAATATTAGTCAATTACGCTCTCTACAAGGATGGTTACAATCCATTCGAAGGTTCATTGTTCAACTGGTGGATAAAATTTTACCATTCACTCATCTCCTACACAAAAATATTCCATTTAAATGGGAGGACAAGTGTGAAGCAACATTTGAACAGATTAAGCAGTATCTCATGAATCCACCAGTATTAATTCCACCAGTGCAAGGAAGACCACTTATACTATATATTTTGGCCACAAAAGTGTCCTTAGGGGCATTATTGGCATAGGAAGACAACTCAAGCAAAGAGCAAGCCATCTATTATATCAGCCGAATGTTGACAAGTCATGAGCTAAATTACACATTCATTGAAAAAGCTTGCCTAGTGGTGGTGTTCACTTTTGAAAAGTTACGACACTACATGCTAGCACATACAATAAAGCTTTTGGCCAAGATTGATCCACTTAAATATCTTTTAAGTAAAGCAACCCTAACTGGTAGGTTGGCTAAATGGGTCATGATCTTGAGTGAATTTGACATTCTTTATGTGGATCGTAAGGCTATAAAGGGACAAGTAATTATTGATCAGTTAGCAGAAGAACCAAGGCCAGCAAAACACCCAATACACATTGATTTTCCTGATGCTGATGTATGCACAATGGTCATTAAGCAGTCATGGACACTCTACTTTGATGGTTCCTACACTCAGCATGGTTCTGGAGCAGGGATTCTTTTTGTTACACCTCAAGGACATACAATCCCAAAATCTTTTTGGCTAATGTTCCCTTGCACAAATAACATAGTTGAGTATAAGGCATTATTAATTGGCATGAAAATTGTAGTGGATTGGAAAATCACAAAACTTCAAGTTTTTGGTGATTCACAACTTGTTATAAATCAAATCAATGACGAATATCACACTAAAGATGACAAGTTGGTACCTTACAAAAATATGGTGGATGATTTAAAGAAATACTTTGTAGATATCAAGTTCATACAAATTCCACGTATTGATAATAAAGCAGCCGATGCAATGGCTACAATAGCATCTTTACTCCAATTGACAGAGAATCAAACAAGGTATGATTTCCTAGTGGAACAATTATTTTCTCCTGCCCATGATAATCTAGAAACTCAAACCATTTGCCACTTAACCAATTCCAATTCTCCCCTTTATGGCCAAATTTACACTTACCTAAAGGATATTGTTTTACCTTTAGATCTGTCTAGAAATCAGAAAAGAAATTTCATTCGGCAATCTTCTTATTATAAATTAATTGTTGATGTCTTGTATCGGCGTGGTCTAGATGGTACTCTCCTTAGATGTCTCGAACATGATGAATCAGAAAAAGCTTTACACGAGGTGCATGGTGGTATTTGTGGGACTCACTCAAGTGGACTAACTTTAGCAAAGAAACTTGTTAGATTGGGTTACTACTGGCCGACCATGGAGAAGGAATCATTCATCTTTGTGAAGAAATGTGCAAAATGTCAGATTCATGGGAATCTCATTCACGTTCCTACTCAAGAATTACAACCCTTCACCACAACATGGCCTTTTGCTCAGTGGGGATTGGACTTGGTTGGCAAGATACACCCATCATCTTCAAATGGACATAAATTTATCATTACAGCCACTAAGTATTTCACTAAGTGGATTGAATTTGTTCCTCTGACGACTGTTACGGGCAAACAAATCTCTTCATTCATCTTGAATTATATCATTTGCAGATATGGTATTTTGAACTCCATTATCATAGATAATGGAAGACCCTTTAAAAATCAGGATGTTGATGAACTATGTGAAAGATTTCACATCCAACACAGGTTCTCTACACCTTATTATCCACAAGGGAATGGTCAAGCTAAAGCTTCAAACAAAACAATTCTAAAATTTTGAAGAAAATAGTGAATGAATTCGATCGTGATTGGCATGTCCAACTGAATCTAGCATTATGGGCATACATGTAAGGAAACTCAGGTGCGGAAACAGCTTCCTACACTAATCTCTTAAGGAAAGTATGGTGCAAATTCGTTTTAAACCCTTACAATTTCAGATTCGTTAATCTACTTAACAAAGATATTGCAGCAATATACCATACATACAGAAAATGAAGAATGACACAATGATTTACCCTGGGGAAAACCTTTCGGTAAAAAACCCCAGCACTCCAAAACCTGCACAATGTATTATCTTCAACACAACGGTTACAACACA
Organism: Sequoiadendron giganteum; assembly: GCA_007115665.2. NCBI lineage: Eukaryota > Viridiplantae > Streptophyta > Pinopsida > Cupressales > Cupressaceae > Sequoiadendron > Sequoiadendron giganteum. The sequence goes on from CM021106.1 coordinate 279,653,094, forward strand.
CTTGCAATGCAAGTTCTTTCAGGAGATTTCCAACTCTTGAAGACAAAATGCGGCAGCATGAAAAAACGTTCCAACAATACACTCACATCACAAATCTTCGCAACCCTAAAAAACGCTTATATCATGCGCTTCCCTTTTAGGGCAACTTCCGAAGATAAACTATCGTGGAAGAGTGTACAGTACTCAACTTTATCAATTGCCACATGTCTTCACCTGTCATTGAATCTTCCAGACATAGCTCTTACGTGTCATAGGAATCCGTCATAACCGTTTCAGCCATGATCTCCTTACACACAATTCAAGATGCCGACACATTAAGTGGAGTGACACATCAACATGCAAACTAGACATGTACACTCACACTTAATTACATTATTTGCAAGAAATACATTTTACAAAACAAATAATAAGAATAGGAATTATCCAAGGTTGAGACACCTTATTCCTAACATTCTCCCACTTGTCGAACACCTTGTAAGAGCAATAGGAACATAACAGGAATTAACCGCTATAGGCCAAAAGGCCCATAGACTCCAAACACCATCTGAACTTCACAGTGCCCACTGGTTTCGTTAATGCATCTGCAACATTCTTCACAGTATCTACCTTCTCCAAATTTATCTTTCCATCTTCCACCATATCTCTCACAAAGTGAAACTGCACATCAATGTGCTTCGTTCTGGCATGGAAAGTTGGATTCTTCGCAAGGCAAATAGCACTCTGACTGTCACACCAAATAGTAATCTGTTCTGCATCAACACCAACATCAGAACACAATCTCCTAAGCCAAATGGCTTCCTTACAAGCATGAGTAGCAGCCATGTACTCAGCTTCTGTAGTGGACAAAGCAACCACAGGTTGTCGCTTACTCATCCAACTGATGGCACCACCAAACATAGTGAAAACATAAGCACTGGTGGATCTCCTGCTGTTAATATCACCTGCCCAATCTGAATCCACAAATCCACGAATACAAACTGAATGTGGAGATCCAGAAGAGTTACCATGGTAACATATGGAGTAATCTGATGTACCCCTCAAATATCTGAATACTCGCTTAACTGCATCCCAATGTACCCGTCCAGGGTTAGCCATAAACCGGCTTAGGACTCCCACTGCTTGGGCAATGTCTGGTCTAGTACAGACCATAGCATACATAAGACTGCCAACTGCACTAGCATAAGGTACTCTACTCATGTCCTCCACCTCACTAGGAGATTTTGGACAATCATCTACAGATAACTTTGTTCCCATTGAAACAGGAACACATAGTGGTCTACAATCTGCCATGCTGAACCTGTCCAACACAGACTTCACATACTTACTCTGACTCAACCAGAGTTTTCTGTTAGACCTGTCTCTACTGATTTCCATACCCAAGATGTACCTTGCTGCCCCAAGATCTTTCATCTCAAACTGTGCTGACAACTGAGATTTAAAATCAGAAATCATACCCTTACCCTTCCCAAACAGCAACATATCATCAACATATAATGCAACAATAAGAAGGCGATCATTTTCAACTCTGAAATAAACACAATGATCTGATTTCGATCTTACAAATCCAATTGACAACACAAAGGCATCAAACTTAAGGTACCACATCCTAGGAGATTGCTTCAAACCATATAGAGATTTCTTTAATCTGCAAACTAAGGATTCATTACCTTTAACAATGTAGTGCTCAGGCTGTGACATATAAATCTCTTCCTCCAAATCACCATGAAGGAAAGCTGTCTTCACATCCATCTGTTCTATCTCTAAATCATATGATGCAGCAAGAGATAACAGAAATCTAATGGATGTCAACTTTGCAACAGGAGAGAATATTTCACCATAATCTATTCCCTCTACCTGTGAATACCCCTTTGCAACCAATCTAGCTTTGTACCTTTCAACACTGCCATCTGCACAGAATTTCTTCTTGAACACCCATTTACAGCCAACAGATTTTCTCCCTTTAGGCAAAGGTACAAGGTCCCAAGTTTTGTTTTTCTCCAATGAAGCCATCTCATCATCCATAGCCTCAATCCAGGAACCTGCATCTTCCATGCCCAAAGCCTCTTTCACAGATCTAGGCTCATCAGTGTTAGTAATCAAAGCAAAAGCACAACTGGAATCTAACATAGAATAACCAAACCTTTCTGGTTGCTTTCTTTCTCTCATGGATCTCCTCAAGGGCTGAGGTTGAGGTTGTTCTTCCTCTTCTTCCGAACTATCAGAGCTGCTAGAGCTCTCCTCATCATTAGACCCAACATGGTCTCTCTGTTCAGTCTTCTCAGGGGTAGGAGGAAACTGAACAACATCTTTTTCCTTTTCTTTTTCATCTGGTTGTAGCACAATAGGAGAAGATGTTAGCTCTCTGAAAATAACATTTCTACTATACAACACCTTACTAGTCATAGGATTCCAAAGCTTGTATCCTTTCACACCAACACTGTATCCGATGAAAATACATTTGACAGCTTTGTTTTCCAACTTAGATCTTTTCTCCTTTGGAACATGTGCATAAGCTTCACAACCAAAAACACGAAGATGTCTAATTGAAGGCTTCTTACCAGACCACACCTCCATGGGTGTCTTACCAACAAGAGCTGATGTAGGAGATCTGTTAACCAGATAGCAAGCAGTGGCAACAGCTTCGGCCCAAAATTTTTGTTCTAGGCCAGCTCCACTAAGCATACTCCTAGCCTTCTCCATCAGTGTCCTGTTCATTCTCTCTGCAACTCCATTTTGCTGCGGGGTGTAAGGAGTTGTCTTATGTCTCTCGATTCCTCGTTCTTTACAGAACTGTTCAAACTCTGTGGAACAAAACTCACCACCATTATCAGTTCTCACACACTTGATTCTTTTACCAGTCTGATTCTCCACGAGAGCCTTAAATTCCTTGAACCGACTGAAAACCTGTGTCTTACTTTTTAGGAAATATATCCAAGTCCTTCTACTGTAATCATCTATAAAAGATACAAAATATACAGAACTGGAGATAGAAGGAACTTTTACAGGACCAAAAACATCAGAATGAATAAGATCCAAAAGTCCAGAAGACTTGTGAGAACTAGAGTAGAACTGAACACGATTTTGCTTACCATAAACACAGTGTTCACAGAAATCGAATTCGAGATTACAATCATTTAGCCCCTCAACGAGATTTTTAGTTTTCAAGGTCCTAAGACCCTTCTCACCAATGTGGCCAAATCTCATATGCCACAACATTGTCTTTTCTGCAGGAAGCTTGCCTTCCAAAGTGTTTACACCCTTAGGCACACTTACTGCACTGCCATCGGAACCCATTGCCACAATCTTCTTTACTGCTCGTTCAGATGGTGGGGATGAAGTGATAGCCGCTCTCTTCTTTGAAACAGAAGAACTATTGCATTGAGCAATGCATGCATCAAGCTGAAACAAAGTACCTCTCCTAGTACCTTTAGCGAGCACCATAGATCCTCTTATCATCTTGCATCCATCTTTCGAAAAAACAACTTGCACACCTACATCATTCAACATACTTACAGATAATAGGTTTCGTGCCAAACCCGGAATGTGCATAACTCCATTGATTCCCTTTACTCGTCCATCAGGAAATCTGATAGTGACCCTTCCGCGTCCAACTATCTTTAGGTGAGAATCATCACCCAAGTACACCTTTCCACCATCAAACTCTTCATATTTTGAGAACCAGTTTCGATGAGAGGTCATGTGAAAAGAAGCACCCGAGTCTACTAACCACACATCATCAGATGCATGGGCTGCCAAAGCTGCAATAAAAGCATCTCCATCTTCTTGAGATTTTTCAGAAGCTGAATCTGAGCCTTTCTTCTTCTTCTTCGGTTCTTTGCAGTCCCTCCGGAAGTGCCCAGATTTATCACAGTTCCAACATTTCGCCTTGGACTTTCCAGGAGTCTTAGAACTCCCACGGGATTTGGATCTGCCCTTCTTTGACTTATTGTCATTCTGCTTTCCTTTGTCGTTGGATCTCCCGCGAACAGCAAGGGCTTCCTTAGACGAATCCGAAGTCTTTCTTCGCATCTCCTCAGACAGCAGTGAAGACACCACATCATCCATACGGAATGTGACTATAGTACTTCCGAGAGCCATCACAAGATGGTCCCACGAATCCGGCAAGGAACAAAGCAGGGTCATACATCGATCCTCCTCCTCAATCTTGGCACCAGATGATGCCAACTGTGCAATCAATAAATTGAATGCATTGAGATGATCAGTTACGGATCCACCTTCCTCCATTCTTAAAGAATACAACTTCTTTCTCAGGAACAACTTATTCACCAGAGATTTGGCCTGATACACAGACCCAAGCCGTTTCCATAAAGAATTTGCAGTAGTCTCATCAAGAACATTCAGAAGAACGGCATCTGCTAGACAGAGTCTAATGAGACCCTTAGCCTTCCGATCCTTGATATCCCAATCCGCTTGAGGTATCGCTACAGGTTTCACATCAAGTGAAGTAGCCTCCCATAGATCGCGGTCTTCAAGCATGTCTTCCATCTTGAGTTTCCACAACTCGAAATTAGTGCCATTAAATTTCTCCACCTCCATTCTACTGTATGAGGAACTTGCCATCTCAATCTGCAAATAAGATTTAGAATGCTCTGCACAAAAAAACTCCCACTCAACTTGAGATTAGCTCAAAAAACCCTACCCAACAACTAGGATCAAAAGTTGATCAGGCTCTGATACCACTTGTAAGGAAACTCAGGTGCGGAAACAGCTTCCTACACTAATCTCTTAAGGAAAGTATGGTGCAAATTCGTTTTAAACCCTTACAATTTCAGATTCGTTAATCTACTTAACAAAGATATTGCAGCAATATACCATACATACAGAAAATGAAGAATGACACAATGATTTACCCTGGGGAAAACCTTTCGGTAAAAAACCCCAGCACTCCAAAACCTGCACAATGTATTATCTTCAACACAACGGTTACAACACACTTGCAATGCAAGTTCTTTCAGGAGATTTTCCAACTCTTGAAGACAAAATGCGGCAGCATGAAAAAACGTTCCAACAATACACTCACATCACAAATCTTCGCAACCCTAAAAAACGCTTATATTCGCGCTCCCTTTTAGGGCAACTTCCGAAGATAACTGTATTAGGGTTTTACTATCGTGGAAGAGTGTACAGTACTCAACTTTATCAATTGCCACATGTCTTCACCTGTCATTGAATCTTCCAGACATAGCTCTTACATGTCATAGGAATCCGTCATAACCGTTTCAGCCATGATCTCCTTACACACAATTCAAGATGCCGACACATTAAGTGGAGTGACACATCAACATGCAAACTAGACATGTACACTCACACTTAACTACATTATTTGCAAGAAATACATTTTACAAAACAAATAATAAGAATAGGAATTATCCAAGGTTGAGACACCTTATTCCTAACAATACAGAACAAGCATTCGCACACCAACGGGTGCTACCCCTTATGCTTTGGTTTATGGAGCAGAAGCTATTCTACCACTGGAAGTTGAGATTCCTTTGCTTCGAGTATCACTTAAGGGGTTAATCAATGATGAAGACTACAAAATATCAAGTTTGCAAGAGCTGGAACTGCTTGATGAACGATGTCAAATTGCAGTTAATCATTTGAAGGGGTATCAACAGATTATGTCTCACAGCTACAATCATAGAGTCAAACCATGAACTTTTCAAGTGGGTGACTTGGTTCTCAAGGAGAACCCTCAAAATCAACAGGATCGAGAAAAGAAAGGCAAATTTGAACCTAATTGGTTGGGCCCATTCGTAATCATTGCAGCATATGGATCGGGGGCATATTAGTTATCAATAGCAGAAGGGGACCTGTTTGAAGATCCAACCAACAACATGCATCTGAAGAAATTCTATGCCTGAAAAAATTGAAAACAATATAAAAAGTCTTGAAAAAATCAAAAACAATATAAAATGTCCTGAAAAAAAAAAATTGTTGCCTCGATGAAAACCTGGCAAATAGCCATCTTGGTAACAACAAAAAAATCATAAAACTAGGAAAAAGGTGCAATAAAAACAAATGATGAAAACCTAGCAAACAAGCGTTGTTTGTGATTTTGTTTGGCTCTCTTATCTATTACGATCCCCTGTTGCGTATTCATCTTTCCATCTGCATCACATGCATGCCTGACCAATACATTCACATCATACATCGCATCATCTCCTTGAAACAACAAGGATTTCATCATGGCTTGATGATTTGGGTTATCCTTAGCAGTAGTTGTGTTTAAGAGGAGTCACAGTGCAAGGTCATTAAGGAGAGGCAGTTCGCTTCTTGGAGCTTTCTAGCAGGCAATTGGTAACATGTATCAAGAATCAGAATATCAGGAAATAACAACATGATCCAATTACATTTGAGACTGCATGACTATTTGGACAGATAATAGAACCAAAAAATTGGATGATCTTAATTTGAATAAAATGAATAAAAAAATTCAAGCATAAGTTGCAATTATTGTTTTGATATTTGATGACATCATATCTTTGGAGTGATTTGATGATATACTGAATTAGAATCACAAGGAAGAAGTATGGTTTTTCTTGGCTTGTTGTTGGTAAATTAATCATTAGTATTGTGCAATTTTTTCATGGGACATGCTCTACAATGTATCATTGATGACATTTCAGAATTTGCATAACAAAATGGTTAGTTTTTGTCTGTTTATGCAAACAATACTCAGGTCATCTTGGTTCAATTACACCTCGATGCTTGTATTAATTTGCTATATCAAAAAATCATGGAAGCAGTACTCAGGTCATCATTGGTGCCAACATACCCTTTGATGCTTTTACTAACTTTCAACATATCACAAGAGCTCAATGATGAAAATCAAGCACATCATGGAATGGCAAAAGAGAGAATGATTCATTACTACATTCTAGCACTGCATGATTCATTTAGGATTGCATTTTTTAGGGCTATATGAAGTAGAATTTTTGAAGGTTGGGAAGCATTTCATCTATCTTTTCAAAACAAACAATTGAGTAAATTTGGACATTTGTAGCATCATTTGCATTATCATTCATTTCACATCATTTTCCATTATCATTGCATTTGCATACTTACATCATCATTTCATTTCATTATCATATTCATTATCATCTCATTTCATTCATCATGATCAGTATCCATCATTACATATCATATGCATGGTCGTTATTTTAATCATTCATATACATTTGCATCGTTCACACACATTCATAAATAAAATTGCATCCATTTCATTCTTTTCACATAATCATATATCACAAGTTCATTTCCATTACATCATCATTATCATTCATATTATAAACCATGTCACGTGCATATGATTCATTACATATTACATCTTCATAAATCATATCATCTCATTTTTCATCGAAGCATTTACATCTTACATCATACATTCATTACATACATCATGAAGGAAAAAATCATTCAGATTACATCATATCATTATTACATCATCATGCACAACATAACATATAAAAATAAAAAAATGCATCCATAACATATGCATAAATCATCCATAACATGTGCATAATTAAATCACCACTGCATCTCATAAATCTCATCAAAACAAATGTCCTGAAATACAAGGATATCAAATGTTTCAAAAAGATATATCAAATACAATGGCAAAAATATGTCCAACATGCCCATCACTAAGGGGCATCTGGTCGTGGAACATGACTACTATTGCCTCCAGAGGTAGTAGGTCTCGACGGATCTCTGCTCCTAGAAGCTCTGATCTCTCGTCTGACTGGCTGGCCCACGCTCTCGGTAGCACTCCTGGAGCGACTACGTGAATGGGTCCGAGTCTAAGCACCTGACTATGTAAATTCTATCCTCCGCTCAATTGGCAATGCCTCAAAATACGTCATCCTATAATACTCAGCCTCCCGAGCAGTCTCCAATCCCTCTGCCACAACCTCTCCAATCGAGGTGCTCTCAACTGATCTCAACAATCTCTCGGCTATCCCCTCAACCTGTATGCATCTCTCTCTGAAACTGTCTCTCTCAGCTGTTAGTAGAGCTATCTATGGGTCAAGAGGTGGTGGTTGTGCAATCTATGCCTGTAGCTAACTAATGGTCCCCTGAGCCTATGCTAACTGACTATGTAGGGTCTGAATCTCTGCCTGTAATATGTCAACCTATCCCTGAGACGAAGCCCTAATAATGATCCGGGGAGCTACAGTATTCGACTAATCCACTACTCTAGATGTTTGTGGCCTCATGCTGAAAGGCACGTCAATGAAGAATATCTACCCCTCACCACCCCCATCATCCCCATCATCCCCACCATTTGAGTCATCTGACTCCTCATCCATCTCCTCATCCTCTGAATCCTCATCATCCACATTCATGGCTACCCCACCAATATCCTCTGCCTACTCTACCTGTGCCTGACCCTGTGCTTGACCCTGTGGCTGCCTTGCTGCTAGAGGTCCCTATGGCTATTGTTGCCTCACTCGTCTAATTGATCCTCCCATCAATGGGGTAGGCTCCTCTGGACTCGTAAACCTCACAAAGGGATGTGAGTAAAAATAGGTCGCGTAATCATCCATCATCTTGACATTTGTCACCTCTGGATGCATAACCCAGTGATCCAGTTGTAACTCAAAGTATTCTGCTTTGGCTACCTCAATGGTCACAAATGGACCCCACTTTAGTACATCCTCTCATTACCTAGCATAATGTGCCACAGCCTGCGGCATCATCTGTCTCCATCCAAACTGTCTCAACACCCTCATAACCAGGAATCGCTTAATAATCAAGGGTGTGCGCCCAATCAGGTATCTGGAAATGGTCACATATGGCAACTCTCTATCATCTGCCTCCCATGGGTCATAGTCAAGATATGGTTGCCAGATGACAGTATCTAAATAATCAAGCACCCATCGCCAGTACTCTAACTTGCCCAGCCTTGGTTAGACAAGGGGCCCTGTATATGCATAAACATATGGAAATCCAAGGGGCCAATCTCTCCAGACAATGCGGCGTGTAATCACAAAGTGCTCCCACATGAATATCTGTAATAAATTCACCTTGCAGGATAGACTCTTCCCATTTGTGTACACGACCTGATGAAGATTATGGTACAAATGGGAAAGCGTGCATGACCCACATGCATATCTGGTACGATGGAGAAACATGTCCTCCAGAATCCTAACCCACCCAACTGATAGTCCCTTTGCCCTATGATCAGGACAAAGGAAACCACTGATGAATCCTATTAAAATTGAAGGTAGTGGGGCATAGGTCTCTGTCATCTCCTTCTAGGGAATCTCATATCCCACAATATGAGGATCCTAGAAGACCCGTCTCAATGCGTCTATCCCCCCAATCTCCTTGTGATCATAGATCACAAGCTCTCCAACCACAGGAATACCCAGAATCCTATAAACATCCTCGGGAGTCACCATGATCTCCCCTGTCGATAAATGGAAGGTGTTATGCTCACTGTGCCACCTCTCCGCTAAAGCAGTCAACAGTGCCCTGTTGACCCGATACTGTGGCATCACCAATAAGGGACCCAATCCACACTCATGTATGATCCCTAAGTCATCCTGAGATAACTGCGGAACCATCTCCTAGGTATGAGGGAATCTCTCTCTAAACTGGAGGAGGTTAAATTCCTCCTTTACAAATCAATCAAGCAATCAATCACATCAATCAGCAAAGGAGAATTTCAAATCAAATCAGTTTAATCAAGCAATCAGATCAAATCTACCATATAACATTTGTTTTCAAGCACGAAAGCAAATTAATCTATCTATTTGTTTTTCATATCACATGGAAACAAATTTAATAGTCAAATCATTCAACATCTATAAGCCTTTCAATCAGGAACGCAAATCTATCAGCCTTTCAATCAGGAAAGCAAATCAATCATTTTTACTATTTTTTCTTCAAGCACGAAGACAAATTTATCAAATCACACAAATCTAATCTTGATGTTTTTCAAAATCATAAATCAGTTGTCTAACCTAGCAACAATCATCAACAACACATCAATTTTTCTTCCAAAATTGAAATTCAGCAAAAATCCATGGATGCGCTAAAACAATCAATGGATGCGCCAAACCATGGATGCGCAACTTTTCTCCATGGATGCGCTAAAACAGTCAATCGATGTGCGATTTTATCTATGCGCTATTTTATCTAATCTATGCATTAAAATAGTCAATCGATGCACGATTTCATGAAGGCAATGTTTTATCTAATCTATGCACTAAAATAGTTTATCTATGCGCTAATCTAGCCTATGCACCATTCTAGCATCCTACAGAGGCAGATTTTTTGGATGTGCCGATTTATCTATCTTATCCACTACTTCACCTATGCGCGACCGTTTTGCATCTATGCATGACTATGGATGCGCCATTTTATCTAATCTATGCACTCAAATAAAGCTCGTATGCACCGAAATAAAATTTTATGCACCGAAAGCAAAAAAAAAAGAAAAAAAAAAAGAAAGAAAAGAACCGTTTGAAAATCATTTAAAAATTGACAAAGAGGTTTTGATCAACTTACCAGAGGTCCATAGGCTGCAGGTCTCTGATGACGGTGAGCTCGCTTGAATCGGTGGCGCTCATAATGGATTGACATCTCGCTTTTATCACCCAGAGCTCAGAAAATTCTCAAAGGTTACTGTTTAAATGAAAATGACTTTTCACCTTTTTCACCTTTTAAAGGGGTAAAAGTGGCAAATTTTATTTTATTTTTACTATGTAAAGTGCTATTTCGAGAGCTAAATTGCTAAATTTTCTCCGAAATCATTTGAAAATCTTTCAAATCACCCTCATCATCATTCTCATCACGTGATTTACCTCTCAAGGGGGCATATAGCATCATCAGTTAAATTTTTCAAAATCAGGGGCAAATTCTTTGAAGCAATGCATAAAACACATCACTTCAAAGAGGGGCAAAATGTACACATCTAAAAATGGTCACGGTTATTCAAACTCGTTAATTAATTAAATATGAATTATTTAATTAATATTCTAAAATCTTCTACATATAAATAAATTTAATTATTTATTTATATTGTTCATTACTAGAGGGACCACGCTCTACCTTTTTCTTCATCAAAGGAGGTGAACTCCCCAAAAATGAAGCAAGGATCAAGGGAGAAGATGAAAGAACTATAGTGGATATGACCGAAGTGTTCACCATATTCATAGGCTTTGGGAAAGGAAAGACATCCAGAACGGAAGTCAACAAGGGTGGCTCAACAGAAGGAGCGATGAACACTTGCACCCTTATAGGTGCAGGTGTGCTCACAGTGGGAATCGAAGGAGATTCAAAGACAAAAGGAGGGAGAGAAGAATACATGACAAGAGATGTGGCCTTTTCTTCATCCTTCTTCTGTAAGGAGGCTTGCTCAGCTAGGAGAGCCTTTTTCCTACACTTGCACTCACGTACAAGGCGATTTATGTGACTCTTCACACTGGAAGCTGGAACTTGTGAAGGAATAGAAGGATCATGCTTAGCCATGGGAGTGTCCTCCATGGCTGTCTCTAGTGGAAGGGAAGACTCCTAAATGGGAGCAAGAGGAATGGGTTTGGAAATGGTGGGAGGAGTTACCTCTACCACCTTAGAGGTGGGCCCTTTTTTGTTTGGGGGAACAAGAATAGGTCGAGGGGTGAACTCTCTCTGCGAGCCTTTCTTTCTACTGTATAAATAATACCAGGGCCCTAGAGACCCATTAGGGAGATCCAATATCCTAATCTTCAGCTTTCGCCAAGGTGGCATCATCGGACTCAATGGGTAGAGTCTAGGCTTGTTCATCCAGTACTCTTCCCAAGAGAGAGGAGCAGACAAGTCAGCTCGAGAAGGAGCGAGCTTCTCCTTCCCCTTTCGAGAGGAGGAGGCAGTAGGCTTCTCAATTATAGAAGAGTCAACTTTTGTTATCCCTTGCCTCCAGTCTTTTACTTCACATAGTTCTTGTAAAGTAGGTCCATCCTCTGTGGGAGCAGACCGATGGGATTAGACCAGAAGTGATCTAACATATATCCCCTACGAGACACCACAGGATGATATCTAGTGTCATGCACCATTTTCACAACACCTTTGTGGGAAAACTTAAGACACTTATGAACCATAAAGGCGAACCCATTCATGGAAGCTAGCTAAGGTATGCCTAGCTTCACTCTAAACAGGTCCAACTTGGAAATGACATCAAAGACCATGTCTACAGTCCTAGGTCCAACTAGGATGGACAATTTTATCGACCCATAAAGTTTAAGAGAAAGTCCATCATCTGTACGGATGATGGATATGGTTTTTTCATATTCTTCCCTTTGTAGGGAATTCAAGAGTAACGTCTCCTCTGTTATGACATTCACTCTACTTGTGGGGTTGACTAGGACCCCTATCAAAATGTTACTATTGAGGTGAGTGGGAGTATATAATGGAGAAGGCTTGGTATTTTCTGGAACATCTTGCGAGGTAAATGAAACATCCCATGAGTTGGTCGCAAGAGGAGGAGAGGGAGTAATAGTAACTACGTTAACATACACATTTGGGTGAGAAGTAGAATTAGTGGGATCAATAACCATGTTAGCAAAATGTGATGGAAACAGATCCTGTATATCTGAAAATCACTATTAGATTTTTCCACTAATTTGTTCGTATTGTGTTTACTCCCATCAAGATGGATAGTACTGTCCTCGATACGGTCCTGTATCTCATGATGCAGGCACATGCAACATTCAGTATCATGTCCATTAACTTGATGTTATTTAAAATAAATGTTCTCTTCATACCAACTAGGGTATGGTTCTCTAATTGGTTTAGGGGTAGGCAAGGTAAGGATCTCATCCTTCACCAACTTTTACAGATGGAAGACTAAGACTCTGATAGTTTCATAAATTTTCGATTACGTCTAAGGCTGTTGTTATCTACAACGACAACAACTTTAACTTTCTTGGAAATCGATATGATAGATCTTCCTTCAGAATGAGAGTGTGAGGAGGAACCCCTGAACTGAACCACCATCTGCTAGTATTCTCATAGAGCCGCACACAAATGTGCAAAAGAAGGATACTTCATAAGGGGAAAATTCTCTTGCTAATGTTTCTATAAGTTCCCTATGAAGACCTTCTATACATAAAATTCGAGCAATGGGTATGAGATCTATGAGAAGAGCGCTCAGTAGCATGTTATAAAGTCTATAACCTTTTCATTTTCCCCTTGTTTACAACGAATAAGGTCTGAGAAGGTCATCTTCAGTCCGATATTGGCTTGGAACTATTGTAAGAACTGATTCACAAGTTGATCAAATGTGAAGATGGAATTTTCGAGCAAAGAACAGTACCAATCTAGTGTTGTATCTTTGAGGGATCAATGAAATAGTTTAGCCATCAACACATCATGATGGAATAAATTTGTGCATAGGGCATTAAATGTGGACAAGTGTGTTTGTGGGTCCCCTTTACCACTGTATTTCTCAAATTTGGGAATCCCCATCCCCGATGGGAATGGAGTGTTTAGAATTGCAACCGTCAATGGGTTGTGTTGGGAGAAAGGTTGAAAGATAGGTTGAGTTGAGGCCTGGGATAGGTTTTCCAGTTGATTCTACATCTTCCCCATATTCTGAAGAGGAGTATTCAAGATAGGGTAATTAGAAGACAAAGGACCGCTGGAACCACTACTAGAGCCACCATTGAAACCGCCACCAATGCCACCGCTACTGGTGTGGCCTCTGCTAGTGCCACCACTGTGACCACCGCTACTAGTGTGGCCTCCGCTAGTGTAGTCACTATGACCACTGCTAGAGCCACTATTGATTCCACCACCACCAGTGTGACTTCCACCGGAGCCACCTCTAGAGCTGAAGCCACCACTATGACTCCCACCAACACCACCTCAAATAATTCCACCTCCACTTCTGAAGTTCCCACCGCTAAATTCTCCTTCCATCATTTTTCCAAATCCTCCACCACCAGAGGCAAAAAAAGGGGTGAAGTGGAGATCTAAAGGGTTCTTTTCTACTTTGATAGTGTCTAAGATTTTGAAATTATAGGGTATATTGATCGAGGGGATTATGTCAGTCATATTCATAGATATAGGAGGCATTGGCATCTCTAGCTGCCCCTCACATTCCTTGAAGATGCCACCTCATATTAAGTGACCAAAACTCGAGGGGGTGCATGCTTCGACTAAACCAAAAAGACTAGCTAGGAGTTCAACACCTGTTTAGTCCTTTTCCACCATGTACGTTATTTCATTGATCATCTTAGCAGCCCTAGCCAACTTTGAGTTGCCTTCCAAGTGATGGTCCAATGCACCTAACCCCTTACTGAGACTAACAATGTAATCGGAAGGGAAACAGATGGCCTCATTATTTTCTATGGATGAGGAGGTTGGTGACGCAGGAGGGTTAGGGATGCGACCAGTTTCATCAAGAAATCTAGATTTGTCTCACGCTATGTACTCCTTTGTAGATAGACCAACCGTAGATTCAGAGAAAAGGTTTGTAGTGAAGTTGGAGGAGACCTTCATCTTTTCCATCAGAAGGTGTCAAATAATTCTTCTAATAATATTCCCAGAGGTCATAGACTAGGTCGTGAAGCTCATAAACTTTCACAACACACCAGGGTACAATGACCAAGGGGTATATGAGAAAAAGTTCAAGATGCCGATAAATGGATAGACGTTGGTTCACATCGGGTTCACCAAAAATGTGAGAGAGCAGGACCACCCACTGCAAGGCCCCAAGTCACAAAAGGCCAAGAGTGGAAAGGCTGCCCACCTCAGTTTAAAGGGAAGTTAGGATGACGAGGATGAGAATGATGAGGATTATGAACCCTTCAATCACTCTACAATCCGAATGTAGGAAGGGGACCAGGTGAGTCGGCCTTTAGAGTCAGATTCGTGTCTTAGGAAGCTCTCTGTTTGAGGATGGAAGCACAATTCTAGGACGACAACATTACATGATGGTGTCTCATAGGTGCACTGGAATCTATAAGGCCAGAGAACCAAGGAGACAAGATTCTTACTCAAAAAGGAAGACTACTAGCCTAGTCTAGGAATAATTAAAGTGGTATAACGAGATTAAGATTAAAGAAAATCAAATGAGAATATGATAAAAGAAATGTATTACCACCAAGGTGATGAAGATGATCTCATAGAATGCTCTCCTTTCTAGTTTTGGTGTTTTAAATTTCCAGCTAGGCTTTGTAATTCTCTAAGAGGTTTCCAACCTCTATATTCAAGAATTCACAAAGTTAGTGGCCAACTGACGAGATTCAGTCAAAGACTAGAATCCCCTTTACTTTAGGTTCTATGAAACCAAGGAGCATGTTCCTACTTGTGTTCATATGGTGTTTCATGCCTCAAGAACACTTCAATACACAGATATATTCCTATCAATTCTAATAGACACCACTTACCAGGGGTTTGGAAAACCAATGAGTAGAAGAAACTGTCTAAAGCTAAGAATATAGATACAATGTGAGATTTTCATCTCAACAGAGATAAAATTTGGAATTAATATGTTCTGACTTTGAATCCACAAGATTAGGGTGACTGCTTTGAGTGCTTAAAAGATCTTGAATGAATTAACCAGTGCCTCATTCAAATGGGAAAGAGTCACATGAGACATAACCCTGATATCATTGAACTATCCTCACAATGCCTTACATTATCAAAATTTTCAATATTCAAAACAACACTCCTTATCAAATCCTTAGCATATTACCATGGACCTATAACTCCATTTCGAGCATTTGATTAACTCATGAAGTTAAAGGAAGAAAGTGATTCATACATTCAAATATACCATTAAAGATGAATAAAAAAACCCTTAATGTTCTCATTCACAATCTGCCATAACAAACACGAGAGAAATTGTCTTAAAGTTTTAGATTTATTTCGATATCAGTAATTACAAAAAGCATAGTATGCTTATCCCATGTACATACCCTACATAGAATGATTTACTAACTAAGCCTTCTTGGATTCTACATTACATGCATTCACTATACACCAACTAAACATTAGGATTCAAAAAATCCAACCACAACAATGAGCCTTGAAATATCTTTTATAGACTAGTAGAGCAACAAGCATTGAGCTCAATTGTTGACACATTTCAACCAGATTTCATTTTTGACCGAATGAAATTTCAAAATCATTTCAAAAATCCCAACCATCAGATACAATCATACCACGAACTAGGGAATCAAAATGGTTACAACCATTGTAACCAATCAACCAGAAGAAATTGCCACTGCATCACTTTCACACCAATCCACATCAAACCCCAAAAAGTAGCAACAACACCAGAGAAAAAATTCATGACCCTGATGAGCACCCCACCCTCGCACACCAGCAACAACCACACAACCCCTATACAGGCAATCGCTTCACGTCCTCACTTCAGTATGAAGCGAGAGCATCACCTTACCCTTATCAGTACTAATACCAATACCAAAAGCAATGCACGATGCCACCGCGACAATAGGAGATGCCTCGAGGACCTCTTCATTCACACCAACCAATTCAGTCATGGCCATGAGGTAGCCATAATAGTGTGAATCAATGTCAGAACTTTCACCACAAGAACCACCAGAGAGCTCAATGAGTGACTCGTATCACCCAGATTTCATCTCAAACTCAGCCTCCTTGCCATACTTGTCAGAATCTCTTACCTATGGATAACTAATTACCTCAGCCTATGCAACCTATCCTTTGAGTTGATAACTACTCTTGATGAGATTCGGGGGGACCCAACACCCCCATTAATGGCTCTAGGAGCATTAGGAACATAGCTCTATTTAATTGATGTCACCTCCCATTGTGAATTATTTGTACTCATCCTTGCAGTTTTGTGTAAAGGGGAACTAGGAAAAATTGACTTACCCATCTTTCTCATGGGCTCTAAACTCTGAAAGAAAAAAAATTACTCACAAGTAAACACAGACTCGAAAAAAAAATGATGCTAATGAACAATTAGCAAGCATTTATCGAGCAAGTCAGTGCAAAAGCCATTAAGGCTCCAATTGCAATACGAGCAAGCGAGCGATTAGTGGCTGACGTTGTCACCACTAGAAATATCTAAACTTAAAGAAACTGTGTACAACCCATCATGATTACCAAGAGGAAACCACTTGCACGCATGGAAATCAGGACGATATCCATCAAAAGACTTGCGCCATTAATGAATGTAATTTACAAAACAAAATAGTAACCACATGGCTAGATTGAAATGTGATAAGGAGGTGGCACTTTGAATGACTTGAATTGAGTCAAACATCATTGAAAACCCATGTCACCATTTGGAAAACCTAGCAACCAATCACATACATCATACCCAAAGATACGCAGGCCAGCAGTGGGCCCCAACTAGCCACTTTGTACCACAGAGCCAACCGACATGTCATCGGGTCGTACACCTCGTAACACTTTCAAAAACATTATTTTGATCATGTGAGGTTGGTGAGGGATGGTAATTAATTAATCCCCATCAATCCCTGCCAATAAAAGGTTGTTGTTGATTTGATAGTCTTTTAGCAACGCTTGGAAGATCTGGACCAGCCCACCTCACTGTATTCGATAGGTGGTAGCATTTCACAGACCTCACACAACTTTGGTGATGTCCTTAAGAAACCCTGCAAGGTCGACGAGGAACAGTTCAGATTCGAACTTACTGATCTGACAGTCCACAAATCTGCACATGGAACAAAGTTACTCATAATAATGTGATCTACTAGGAAAATGGGGGGTGACCCTTAGGGAAACAAAATTTTAGACTAAAGTCTAAACATTGGAAAAATGCCCACCCTTTTTCGAAATTTTTTTATATTAAATCCAAACTTGGAGAAACCAACAGGTTAGGTGAAGGGGCTAGTAACAACACGACATAAAGGGATCCACCAAATGACTAAAATACTGGCAACCCACAATGATAAGTCAACATAGAATTATAACGCAAGGGTTTGTTTGATGGAAAACAAGTTTTAAACAAGGCTAGTAGAACCCTAAACCCTAACATTAGACCACCGGCATGAAGGAAGAAAACAAACAAGCCCTAGAACCAGGCAAAAATTGTGACAAATTTTAAAAGTCCCATCAATGGCTCTGACTAGGGATGTATGCCCCCTATGGGTATAACAAGAACCTAGATCTTTGGAAAGTAGAACAAACATTGAATCAGATAGGTTCCCTGAAACATGCTCCACTGTGTTGCAATAGAACTTACTTCACATCCAACTTGGTGGCCCGAAAACCCCCAAACAAGGAAAACCAGAGTTTACCCCTGTCAAAAACAAAATTCTCTATTATTTGGAGTAAACCAAGTCTACAAATATTTCCCTTAAATGTCCATATTCCACTCAAGTCACCACTATGCCCCAAAGTATCATCATGCTTCCCAATGTCACCATCCATTCTATCAATCTGCAATCTGCATCTAAACATTAACTACAATTCATGACTATCATGACATTTTCCTTTGGAAAATTTCTCATCATCATTAGTTGAGAGATAAAAAACTTCACAATCCTTTTGACATTTGACATTCAAATCAATGTGCACCTCAAAATTAAAAATCTCATAGACAACCTATTGTGTTTCATGCATCTCATGCTCAAAAATGTCCAAAACAAAACATGCATATTCTGGGACATCTTCACCTTGATGGTTGTGACACAAGCCTAGCTACCAACATCTATGTTGAGGTATACTAGAACACTTCCTGATTTCATAGAAATGGGAATCATAGGTCACAACCTCACCCATGAAACTTGTAAATGCATTCATTTAGGCTCGTCGCAATATACTGCCTCTTGTATCATATCATCCAAATCCATGTGAAACACTTCAATAATAGGCTCTAGCAACACAATATCAACAAGGTCAATAGAAAGGCAGCTACATGTATTGGCCCCCTCATATTCAACACCAACTACTATATGTGTTAATTTATAAGTGAAAATTTCAGCACAAGCTAAAAACTTCTCACCAGCAATAAAACTGACACTTCCTTTCTTCATCACATAAATGTTCACCTCAAGGGGTAACACCAATTCCATTTCTATATGAGGGGTATCAAATAAAAATCAATTGTACTCCAATGCAATACTCATTAGTACGAAATTCACTATTATTCTCATTTTTAGGTTGCTCTATACATGGGTCAAAAATCTTAGTAGCATCAACACAATCTGCAACATTGTTGTCATGTGAATCAACAAACTCTTCATTATCATTAATGGAAAATAATCTTGACTTGAGAGCCATATATTTTCCATAATGACCTGCTTGATTATTCTGAAATGAATTCCCCATTTCATCATTATACACCACATCATCCTCTTGATTTATTACAAACACTTCCATCTCTGCTTCACACAAACAATCAAGAATAGTAATAGTGTCAATACATTCATCAATGTGCTGGTCATTTTTAGTATTGTACTCAAGATCAAATTACTGAACACACATCTCCTTTTCTTCAAATTCCTCATCACTCACACAATAAACATGTTCCATTAATAACAAATCTGGAGTGCACTCCAAATATTTATCACATGTAATTTGTCCCCTCACTTGTAGACAAGTGACATCATGAGCATCTATACCATCACAATATTTGGACAAGGAATATGTTTCCACATCATCTTCATAGATGTAATCATAATTCCTAGGACCATAATCATTAGTTTGTAACAATACCTCAATAGCATATTCAATATACTCACCAACCACATTAAGACATGGAAAAGAAATTTGTGTCTTATTTTCTTCTTCATCACCCTGATCCTCAAATATTTGCATGGTTATCCAATCTTCCTCAAAAGGACCAATGTCATCCAAATTTTGTGCATATCCACACTTGGTTGATTCTGCAATCTTTATCCATTCAAGAACATGACCAAGGTTACAAGGCTTGAATTCTTCTGGTAAAGCACCCAAACTAGACTCATAGACCTCACAAAATAGATCAATGCACCCAAAGTCTTTAGGTCTGAACTAATTGAGAACATCTATCAAATCATCAAAAAATCTCAAAGAAAACTTATATGGTGATTCTCCCTCTAGTCTCTTCATTTCATAAAATTCTTGTACAAAATATTTTTGATCAACAGTGCTCAAATTTCATTGATGTTCCACTTGAAGCTCACTATGATCTTCATACTCTGATGATGGAGAAATCATAACAAAAAAATCATTGTCATCTTGACAATCATTTCCAGTATTTGATCCTTGAATTCTATTTGCATGAGGTGTGTTTGGATAATCAACACTCGCAACCAAATACCCTTTCATCATAGAGTATTTCAAATTGTTCTCAATGTCCATGGAAATTTGATATGCCTGATGTAATTTTGCAGGCTCTTTATCTCTCAACAAGAAGCTTGTATTACTATCAAATGATCCTAAATATATGACCAAGCATTCAACATAATTTGGCCTTATGTTTTTAGGCATATCTCTTATTTCCTTTGTAAAATGGAGGTTGAATACTAGAACCAACTCATCTTCACTTATATGGATCTCCATAAAGTTTTTCCTCACCACACTTGGATTTACCCTTTCACCAAATTTCTCAACAAAGGTTGTCATAAACTAACTCCATGAAGCTATAGAACATGATGGTAAATATGAGAACCAATCTCTATCACCATCCTTCAAGGATTAAACAAATAGTTTCATAGCAACGTCCTCATGATTTACCTCATAACCCCCCATCACATCCATGAAATTTTGCATATGCTTAGAGGTTGATTCTAAACTTTTCCCCATGAATTTGGGAAAATACTTCCTAACATTTTTAGGGATCAGGTTCAGGAAACCTCTAATACCACTGAGAACCAATGACATATACCTTTCAATAGAAAAATCCCTTTGAGGGCTTGGGACAACTTGCTTTCCCTACATACTTTTACTTTCCATCTCATAGGGAAACACTCTTGTATACAAATTCAATCATTATCAACTTGATACAGGGTTATCAATTACACCATTTACTAATTCAACCATGATTCTGAAACATTGATTGAATATATATGCCTTAAGCTTCCTCAGAAGCATAATTCAAAATAAACATACTCCTCAACCATTACAGATATTACATGTTACATATCAGAAGTATGATAAGAACTACCACTGTTTTTGTCTTAATGCTAATTCATCTAATCAGGAACCATTCATCATCCCTAGTAGTGAATACTTCTCATAAACAAAATAATGCTCCTTTTAGAATTATGAGAATACCTAAAATTTAAGCAGAACTTGTTAACCTTTTCTCGATGACTGCAAATTTTGCAGATCTAGAATTTTTCCTTACGTATCAACTGGTTCTTCAGACAGAGTCACCACCTCTTTAACAGAGGATGTAATTTCAAATGACTATGAAATTATTTTCAAGAGTAGATCATGTTCTGGGTCTTTTTCCACAACAAAATCACACTCAAATGCTTTGAGATTTTGTTGCTACCAACCCTTTCTAGGTCCATAACCTTCAAACATCTAAACTTAAAGCTTAGATTTACCAAATACTTGACTCTAGGACACTACCATCTATTCCTAGGATTCCTTTTTTCTTTAAATTTCATAGAAGTTCTCCCCAATGAAGTCGCCATTCAGCTGGTGACTCGGATGGGAAAATAATTCAATGATTTTCAAACTTTTGTTACAAATAATATGCCAAGATTATAATGACTCTATAACAATATTGTCCGCAACAACAACTCCTGAGTTGTCCCCAATAGAGTTGCCATTTTGTTGGTGTTTTAAATTTCCATCTAGGCTTCATAATTCTCTAAGAGGTTGCCAACCTCTATATTCAAGAATTCACAAATTTAGTGGCCAACTGATGAGATTCAGTTAAAGACTGGAATCTCCTACACTTTAGGTTATGTGAAACCAAGGAGGGTGTTCCTACCTGTGTTCATATGGTGTTTCATGCCTCATGAACACTTCAATACACAAATATATTCCTATCAATGCTAATAGACACCACTTACCAAGGGTTTGGAAAACCAATGAGTAGAAGCAACTATCTAAAGCTAAGAATACACATATAATGTGAGATTTGCATCTCAAGAGAGATAAAATTTAGAATTAAGATGTTCTGACTTTGAACCCACCAACTTAGGGTGACTACTTTGAGTGCTTAAAAGATACTAAATGAATTAACCAGTGCCTCATTCAAATGGGCAAGAGTCACATGAGACATAACCCTGATATCATTGAACTATCCTCACAATGCCTTACATTATCAGAATTTTTAATATTCAAAATAGCACTCCTTATCAAATCCTTAGGATATTACCATGGACCTATAACTCCATTTCGAGCATTTGATTAACTCATTAATTTAAAGAAAGAAAGTGAATCATACATTCAATATACCATTGAAGATGAATGAAAAAACCCTTAATAATCTCATTCACAAACTGCCATAACACACACAAGAAAGCAATTCTCTTAAATTTTTAGATTTCTTTCAATACTAGTAATTAAAAAAAGCATAGTACACTTATCCCATGTACATACCCTACCTAGAATGATTTACTAACTAAGCCTTCCCAAATTCTGCATTACATGCATTCAATATACACCAACTAAACCTCAGGATTCAAAAAATCCAACCACAACAATGAGCCTTGAAATCTCCTTTATAGACCAGGAGAGCAAAAATCATCAGGCTCAATAGTTGACACATTTCAACCAAATTTCATTTTTGACCAAATGAAATTTGAAAAGCATTTCAAAAATCCCCACCATCAGATACAATCATACCATGAACCAGGGAATCAAAATGGTTACAAGCCGTGTAACCAATTGACCAGAAAAAAATGTCACCACATCAATTTCACACCAGTCCACATTAGGCCCCAAAAAGCAGCAACAATACCAGAGAAAAATTTCACGACCCTGACGACCACACCACCCTCACACACCAGGAACAACCACACATCCCCTATATAGGTGACTGCTCCATGTCCTTACTTTAGTATGAATCAAGAGAATCAACTTACCCTTGTCAGTACTAATACCAGTACCAGAAGCAATGCATAGTGCCACCACAACAATAGGAGATGCCTTGATGGTGTAGGAGCACCTTAAGGTCTTTTGGAGAGATCTTTGCAAATTTTGGCTTGTAGGTGGTTCTAGCTAACCACCAAGGTAATAAGGACTAGGTTATAAAGTCCCAAGGTTGAATTGATGTGTGTGTCATGGAAAATTTAGGTTAGTTTAGAGCCTTGACGTTTGGGGAAGTCTTAATGAGGAGATTAGGCAAATCTTGACAATGTTGTCTTGGCAATTTGTCCTAAAAGTTTGAAAATGGCATTAATGATGTGCTAAGCCCAACCTAAGGGTCCTAACATGTGGGAATAAGGTATATAAGGTTAGAAAAACCCTAATATGACATGTGGGGAAGCTATTATATGAACTGATATTTGGGAAGAAGAGATTGTGACTTGGAAAAGAGCAAGTTTGTTTGGATTTTTGTGACAGAGCCTTCATCCAGTCAATTAATGGATTGAAAGTACTAAAATTATGCTTTGATTCTTTCATTTGTGACATGTTCCTACCTTTTCCAGCATTGGTTTAGTCATTTAGTTTGACTAGTTAAGGTTTTACAAATTCTTTTGGTTCTCAATTTCACTGCTCGATTCAAGGACAGTTTTATAAACAATGATCCCCACTTGACTTCCCGTGGAAAATATTCCATGGCAACTCGGAATCAAGTAGGGGACTATGTAAATAGTGTAAATATAGCTTTTGGAGTCTTTGTGTGCGAGGGAGTTGATGTAACCATCAAGCTCTAGGCGAGTGCAGGGGCATTCTGGCTAGGTGCTTGGACAGAATAGCAGCAAGAAGACTTGCTAAATGGATTGTTTTGTGCCAATCCATGGTGTAGGGGTGTAGGGTCATGTTTCTTGGACATGTGTATGCAAGGAGAAGAGTAGAGGAGGCCATTAAGGCATTCAAAGAAGTGAAAGAGGTTAGATAGTGTCATAAACCTTAGAAACCCTTAACAATAAGGGGGGTTTCGTGAAAGGCCTATGTATGGACACCAAGGAGGTCTAAACCCTAGAAAATCTTGGAGCCTAGGAGGCCTAGATAAGGAAACCATAAATATTTTTGGGGTTTGTTAAGGAAGTTTAGGCGGTATTCAAAGAACACCGAGTTTTGGAGGCCTAATTGACCAAAAAGGCTACAAGGCCTAAAAACTAAGTTTCTAGAATTCGATAGCCAAATGAAGAAGGGATCCACCAAGATGGATCAGAATGGAGAAAAACCAAACAAGGAGTAGGAGGAATATCTATTCCTAGTCCCAAGAATGGTTTGGGAACTTTGTAGCAAAATTGAGCCCATGGGAACAGGGGTCCTAGGAGTGATCCTTGAGTAGGGTAGAGAAGCATACCCTAGGGAGGCCAAAGATTAGGTCTTAGAAAGATAAAATGTGCTCTTGAGAGATAGCACTCCCCACCACTTGAGGACCTCTTCATTTACACCAACCAATCTAGTCAAGGCCACCAGGTAGCCACAATAGATTGAATCAGTGTCAGAACTTTCACCACAAGATCCACCAAAGAGCTCAATGGGTGAATCGTATTGCTCAGATTTCATCTCAAACTCAGCCTCCTTTCCATACTCATCAGACTCTCTTACCTCTGGATAGATAATTACCTTAGCCTGTGCAACTTATCCTTTGAGCCAAGAACTGCTCCTGATGAGAGTCGAGGAGGACCCAACACCCCCATCAACGGCTCCAGAAGCATCAGGAACAAAGCTTTGTTTAATTGATGTCACCTCCCACTATGAATTCTTTGTGCTCATATTTGCACTTCTGTGTAATGGGGAACCAGGAACAACTAACTTACCCATATTTCTTGCAGGCTCTAAACTCTGAAAGAATAAAAATTACTCACAATTAAACACGAACTCAAAAAACCAATGATGTTAATGAACAATTAGCAAGAATTTATCGAGCAAGCCAGTGCAGAAGCCATTAATGCTCCAATTGCAGTACAATAAAGCGAGTTATTAGCGGTAGACGTTGTCACCACTAGAAATATCCAAACTTATGGAAAAATGTGTACAACCCATCATGATTACTAGGATAAAACCGCTTGCACGCATGGAAATCCAAATGAGACCCATCGAAAGACTTGTGCCATTAATGAATGTAATTTGAAGAACACAAATAGTCCCCACATGGTTGGATTGAAATTTTGAATTCAGACTGTAGATGTGATAAGGAGGTGGCACTTTGAATGAATCAAATCGAGTAAAAAATCATTGAAAATCCATGTCACCATTTGGAAAACCCAACAGCCAATCACATACATCATACCCAAAGATACATAGGCCAACAGTGGGCCCCAACTAGCCAATTTTTACCACAGAGCCAGGCAATGTGTCATCATCTCGCACACCTTGCAGCACTTTTGAAAAAATTAATTTGATCATGTGAGGTTGGCAAGGGATGGTCATTAATTAATCCCCATCAAAT
Source organism: Sequoiadendron giganteum (assembly GCA_007115665.2). NCBI lineage: Eukaryota > Viridiplantae > Streptophyta > Pinopsida > Cupressales > Cupressaceae > Sequoiadendron > Sequoiadendron giganteum. Next base: position 279,678,577 of record CM021106.1, read on the forward strand.
CCAAATGTGGAGAAACCGACAGGTTAGGTGAAGGGGTTGGTAACAGCACACCATAAAGGGCTCCGCCAAATGAGTAAAAGACCAACAACCCACAATGATAAGTCAACACAAAATTATAATGGAAGGGTTTTTTTGATGGAAAAAAAGTTTTAAACAAGGATAGAAGAACCCTAAAACCTAACATTAGACCACCATCATGAAGGAAGAAAATAAACAAGCCCTAGAACCAGGCAAAATTTGTGACAAATTTTAAAAGTCCCATCAGTCAGCTTGCTCCACGCACTCTCCACCTACACACAAGGGAGAAATTTTTGGGTCTGTATATTGTCCTACCTCAGTCAGACCCCCATCTTGGTGTTTCCACCTCCATAGATAGCCAAGTTTGGGATAACAAAGATAAATGATAAAGGAAAGAACTATAAGCTATGTATGCAAGAAACACCACAAAACAATAAGTGCTTACTCAATCAAAAGATAAAGGAGAGAAGGGAGGAGCTTTACTGCCTCCTTCAAAAGCACTCAAGACTTATGGAGGAGTGACCAAGAGGGAATCAAGCCTCTATTGCCAGGGTGTATGTCCTGTACTCACCCTGTTGGAGTGATAGAGTGTTGAGTTGCTGCAATGGAATGAAGGATGTTGCTACAAACATTGGAAGTGATTGCTCAAAGAGTGCTCACACTTACAAAAACTTATGTTGAACCCCCAAATGGATGGGAGAGTGAAGATTATGAAGGGAAGGGTGAAAAATGGCCATATTCAGGTCAATCAGCTGAAGAGGGGCGTTACTCTTCGACTTCCAATCAAAAATGTAATGCCTCTATAGTCTCAGCCGTAGGAATCTGCCAAGGAAGTAAGCACGTTGTGCGAACGTATACATGTCACACAGTCATCTTCATGTTGTGTGAGCGTCTTTGACAAAAATGCCTCCACTGACGCATAAACAAGGTGTGAAGTGGAGTGTAAGTAGTGGGTTTAAGTGGAATTAAACCTTCTATTTTGGTTTTATAAGGTGTTAAAGGGAAAAAAGGGGATTTTCACTAGGGGTGCAAATTCACATTAATATAGGTACTAACTCCAAAAATCCATTTTCAAAGACCTGGTCAATCTCGTGTGGTCCCAGCCACCTTGTGTGGAATTTTTCCTTAAATTCATGAAATCTGGAATCAAACAACAGTGCCCAGTCTCCCTTATTGAATCTTCTAGTTACAATATGTGTTTCATGCCACTCTTTTCTCTATTTATGGATCATCTTTGTATGTTGAGTGCCTCCATTCTCATTTCATCTAGCTAGCTCAGTTGTAAAACTATCATTTTCTCCGCTTCTAATAAGTTAATGCCAATATCTAATGTTGTCCTTAGTGTCTGCAATTCAAACTCAATTGGCATGACTAGAGTCTTCCCATATACTAGTTCATATGGGGAAAAGCCAGTGGTAGTCTTCCAAGTAATATTATATGCCTAGACTGCTTCATCCAACCTCTCTGCCCAATCTATTTTTCTTAATGATATTTGTGAGAATCTTTTCTAACTCCCACTTGCTGACCTCCACTTGCCCATTTTCCTTTAGATGATATGGAGTAGACTTCTTGAGTTTCATTTCATATTTTTGCATGAAAGATGTCATCATTGAAGACATGAACTGTGGTCCTTCATCAGAAACTATCTCCCTCGATGCACCAAACCTTTGAAGGATATGCTTGTATAGAAAATCAGCCACCATGTCTTATCTTGTTGTTGGTAGATCCTTTACTTCTGCCCACTTTGTAACATAATCTGTGTAAACCACAATATAGTGTTTTCCCTTGGAGGTGAATCAATAGGTCCTCCAAATCAATGCCCCACTTTTTGAATGGTTCAAGAGCTATTTGAGGCTATAGTGGCATCTCCATTATTGGTGTAGTTCTTCCCATGCACTGGCACTCATCACAATGTTTCACAAAGAATGAAACATCCTTTGTCATAGTCGACCAGAAATAACCAGCTCCTAAGAGCTTATGAATAGTCTTGATCACAGAGTAGTGTCCTCCCTCTGGCTCATGATGAGATGCATGTACTACATCATAGACATATATCTCAACAACACATCCATAGAGAACATGTTCATGACACATCTTAAACAATAAACCATTAATCCACTGAAATTTGGAACTGTCACGAATTAACCTCTTTTTCTGTTTAAAACTGAAATGAATGGGACACTTCCCTATTATGAGGTAATTTGAAATTTCAGAAAACCATGGTGGATGTATTGATATTGCGAATAAATTTTCATCTGGGAATGCATCATCAACTAGTTCCTGATTACCCTGTAAAACAATTATTGACAAGAAATCAAAAACATTGTCCTTACCAGGTTTGTCTATTATAGTTACATCAAATTCCTGCAACAACAACAACCATCTTATGATCCATCTAGCCACAACAACCTTGTTCATGAGATATCTTATTGCAGCATGGTCTGTGTGGATAAATATCTTATAACCTGCAATATAATGCCTAAACTTGTTAATTGCATAAATCACAACCAAAAATTCCTTTTCAGTTGTTGAATAGTTTCTTTCTGCAAGATTTAATTTTTTGCGAATATAATAGATTGCATGCATTGCATCATTGTCATATTTTTGTCCTAACATTGCACCAATTAAAAAATTAGAAGCATAAGAGTGAATATGAAATGGCACTCCCCATACAAGTCCTTTTATGATTAGGGGAGTGGTTAAGGCCTGTTTAATCTTCTCAAAAGAATGTTGAAAATCATCTATCCATAAGAATTTTGCATCTTTCTTGAGTAATATAAACAGAGGTTCAAAAATCCTACTAAACCCTTCTATGAATCTTCTATAATACCCAGTATGTCAAAGAAAACTATGAATTCATGTTTGATTAGTTGGGATTTCAATATTTTGTATGATTTCAATTTTCTTAGGGTCAACGTTAATCCCTTGTTTTGAAATATGGTGTCCAAGTACAATTCCATATGTCATCATCAAAGAACATTTCTCATGGTTTAAAGATAACCTATGGTCTTTAGAGCTTTGTAAAAATATGTTTAAACTCTCAAGAGCCTCCTCAAATGTTTGTGCATGGATTGTGAAATCATCCATATACACCTCTACACATGAGGTTGTCAAATCAGCAAAGATAGCTAAAACAACTCTTTGAAAGGTAGCTAGTGCATTACGTAGCCCGAATGGTAAAACTGTGTAGGAATATTCACCCCAAGAATAGGTAAAGGTAGTTTTGTCTTGGTCCTCAAGAGCCACTTGTATCTGGTTATAACCACTAAAACCATCCAAGAAGGAAAAATAACTACTACTAGCAAGATTGTCTATTACTTGATCAATGAATGGTCTAGGAAAATGATCCTTTTTGGTGGCTTTATTTAGCTCTCTGTAATCAAAACACACATGCAACTTACCATTCTTCTTTGGAAAAATAACCAATGGGGAAACCCATTGACTATCTAACATTCGATAGATGAATCCTACTTTTAGTAGCTTTTCTATCTCTTTCTTGACAAGGTCTCTCAAAACAAGATTGATCCTCCTCTGCCCCTACCTCACTTGCTTGAAATCATTTGTATAAATATGGTGTGTATAAATGGAAGGATGGAATCCTCTCATATCCTTGTATTCCATGCAAAATCTTTAGTATGATTGTCTAAAGTTTTCATTAATTTCTCTTCATGTGAAGAGGACAAGGATGAACTAATAAAGAGAGGTTTATCTCCTGCTACAATGGTTTCCTTGGTTTCATTCTTTGTATCAAGTGGCTCCACTACAAGTGTATTTAAAGGACAAGGATGGGAACCTTGCTGATGCAAGATTCCATGACAATCCTCTTTTTATTTGACTTTTTCTACCTTCTTAGTACTAAGATTCTATTTTCCACATTCTTCAATATGTTCCATTAAAGTAACCATTGATATTTCCACAATACCATCCCCCTAAGATTCCATATCCTCATCAACCCAAGGTTGATTATTATATTCAATTGATGGCTAAGCAAGAGGATATAATGACAACTCTTTTTGCTTTTGTCTATTATAAATAATCATGCTACTCGATCTACAGTCTATTAGTGTTGTTTTTGTGGATAACCATGGTCTACCTAAAATGATTAGATATCCATAATATTTCTTTCTAGCTTTAAGGACTAAAAAGTCAACTGGGTAGTCCCATCTGTCAATGGTGACCATGACATACTCAATAACACCCTTAGGTTTAGTAGTGGTTTGATTTTCCAACTATAAAATAGTTGTTGTGGGTTGAATCTTTGTCATACCCAACATCTCAACAGTGTCTAATATGATTACATTAATAGCTACCCCTAGATTAATCAACATGTTAGGGATCTCAACTCCTCCTATAATCAAGGTTATTACAGGGATCCTAGGATCATTATATTTCTATGGAAGTAGCCTTCCTAATAGAACATCAGTGAGTCTAGTCCCTATTTGAATGGTAGGAGGTAATTTCTTCTTCCTACCTAGAGTTTTCATATAGAGAGACTTAACTAACTAATTGATTTCAAGTATGTTCATAATAGCCTACAACAATGGTATTTCAATGTTAATTTTTTTAGTTCTCAGATTAGTTGAGAATCAAAAAAATTCATGTAACTAGGTTGGGAGCTATTAGTAGTAGTTGGTTCTAACTTTAGGCACTGTGGGTAGGGTGCTTGATTAAATTATTTCGCATTCTCAGAATTTTTTTTTTCATTCAAATTCTCTTTTTCACTTTCCTTACCCTCCTGATCCCTAGTGACTACTGTAGATGGCACATTCTAGCTTCTTAACTTAATATCATTAGCATCAATGACATTTAAGGTAGGAGGATTTATATCTAAACAATTATTTTTCAGATTTGGAAAAGGTTGTCTTGGAATTTGAGGCTAGTTTACTTGCTCATTGGCAGAAGTGGAACCCTGTGTTAATTGTGGTGATTTTTAGGACGTCTAGGTCCCTGATTTTCCATGGATGAAACTTATGTTGATTCTATTGCCATTGAGGCTGATTTTCTTGTCACTGAGGTTGATTCCACTAGGGATTCATCCACTTAGGTCAACCCTAGTATGAAGGTGGAGGTTGTGGCTAGAAGGAAGGATTTCATTGATTTGGATTATGCCAAGGGTTTTGGTTCCAATTAGGTCTGGGACCATACTACCCCCTATTAGGATTGTATCCAGTGTTCTAAGACCTCTATCCGACATAATTAAGTTCCTCTTCCACAATAGGTGGTTTCCTTAATTGATTCTTAATCTCATATAAAAGACTACAAGAACTTGTAACATGTTGTTTCTCACAGATCTCAGAAACATCAACTTGATTCAATGGACATTCCCTTAACAAATGTTTTCCTCTACACTTTTAACAATAAATAGATAGGGGTTCAATGGTATTTTTGTCTCCCTGCATATTAATATGAAGGAGAAAATCAATCTTCAAATTAGAAATCTCTTCCATCACTTGAGATACATCAGTGGTAAGGTTTTTGTTTATTTTGGGGCCTCTAGATCCTACTCTATTCCTAATGGAGCCTCAAATTAAAATATTTGGTTTTAAATTATTACTGGTTTGTTTTGTTATTTGGAGGGTACTTGGGGATGGAATTTTGCCTTGATTCCATGAAACCTTGGTTTCTATTGTTGGGTTGGGTCTTTTCCATCGTTACTTTTTGGAGGAGGTCTTAAGAACAACTTATGTCCTATTCAATCATCTAGGCAGGGCCCCTTTTAAATATACAATGCTAAAAAATTTGCTCGACCCTTTTATTTACCTAAGTCTAGGTCGACCCATGCCTTGTCTTTTAAAAACAACTTTGAGTCATCGACTGTCATGCCCTAGGCAGTGTCCCCTTCCCTTTATTTTCTTCTAAGTGTTTAATTGTTTTGCAAGGGTTATTTTACTGACCGTCGATTTCCCAAAGATTGATCTTGACTGTTACCCGCAGTCCCGCGATGACATCACTGCTAGTTGTTTGGCGATCGTGATATCATAGGTGGGTGCCACGTGTCCTAATTTTCTGGTGCTAGAGGGAATGAATAAAGCTCTTAATATATACATCAAAACTTTAGAGCGTTATTGAGTGGGTTTCTAAGCCACATAAGAGATGCACGTGCTTATAATCAACGACAATGTCTTAACCTTGGTGGAAAAGCTACTCGATAGATAGATGTTGGTGCTGCCTCCTGTTATGTATGTTGTGATCACCGATGGTGGAGATCGACAGTTGCCCGCCATTGCATGATCCTAAACCAAGAGGGGTATAGTGATCGCGATATCGCGGGTGAGTGCCACATGTATTCTTTTGGCATTGCGTATTATGGTGGGCCCTTGATGGTGACATGGAGATGTTGTCAGCCTTTTTGAAGATGGTCGTTTGATGGTTTGACAGAAACAAGAGATCGACAGAGTGGATTTAAACTTGCATCAAATGTAATTGAAGTCATTGGTGCGGCACGCAAGTAAGCTTTAATGGTGGATGAGACGTCTACTAGAAAATTTTTCACAACTTCTAAGTATTTAATTTCATACTATCATTTCCATAAAGACATTCAAGTGCTTGGGAAGTGATTCAAAGCCAGAGATAGAATTATTCAAAGTGATTGCAATAGGGGTTTGATTTTTCTGCAAAGCACAAATTCCGTGAGTTGCTTTCCTTACCACTGTTTCTGTTTGAATGTGATTCTTGTAAAGGGTTGCATTATATTATCAGTAATTCTCTTGATTACAATTCTAGGGTTACTGTTTCTTTTGAATTGGGGGAAAATTGCAAGGTTCTGCTATAATTTCATTCTAGGTAGCCCTAGTTCATTTACAAATTTGATTTTAAAGAAGCCCTAGTTGTTAAAATGGCACTGTCGAAGCAACATTCTAGTCGTATTGATTATTTGCACAGGAATTTATATGATGATTTCCTTGACCAATTCCCTTTGTCAACAAATGACAAGAGGAGGGGTTTGGTCTTAATGAATGGGACAGCCCTAGGTGAGGGGTTAAGATGTAAAACTTATAACATTGTAGATGCTAGAGTGTCGATGATAGGTTTGGAAATGTTTAGGAGATGGTATGGACAACGAAATGTGTCCCATCCTTTTTCAAATGGTTGGAGATACGATATGGGAAAAATTGTGGTACCAAATGTGTTTCTGGATGTTGACTTGCTCAAGGCAGTGGCTATACGATATGATCCTATCACAAGGATTATCAGGGATAATGATGGAGGGATTCTACAGAGTGTGAATGCAGATAAAATTCGACAGGCTTTTGATTTAAGTGAGTATAGCTCATTTTTGTTGTGGATAGACTTTGAGGAAATGAAGCATGAATATGCCATATCACAGCCTCTTTTTAGATCGAAGTTGCTTCCTCCTCATCTAGCTAGGGCGGGCAATTTGATGATTCACATTAGCCCAACTGACAGGGAGCCTTTCAGGTTGAGCTATTTTGCTGATCATTTCTTGGCAAAATTCTATTCACTTTGCAAAATTTTAGGTTTTAATCCTAAAACTGTGATATCCATCGCTTATATGTTTATGGGGGCTTAGATTCAACATCCTAATTTTTCTGTTGTCTACAACTATGCTAATTTCCTTGCTGAAAGGATACATGAGGGTTTGCTGAAATTGCATAATGGAGATTCCGGTGCTCCTTTCTTTTGGTATGCCTTATTAATGCACATGTTCTTGTATGAGAATGCCGAATTCTTCTCAGAAAAAATGGAGTTGACACGAGAGGTGAATGGAGAGAAATTATCGGTGTAGGCTTGGAGTGTAGACTTGTCTTGCAACAGGGGAGGTGCCAGTTTTGTGCAGTTTGATAATTGCTTTGCTTCTAGGCTTAGGGCTAGACTGATGGTGAATGTGCCAAGGATTCCTAAGGATTTGCATGATTTCCTCCGACCCAAAGTAAGGAAACCTAATTTAAAAGTGTGCCATAATTGGGGTGACATCATTCTATACCTTGTAAGCACTGTCTTAAGGGTTTATGGTTTCTAGGGAGCTCCTCATATTCTCCCTTATAATGTACCATCAAGGATGGGATTTGTAGAGGTCATGTGGCAACTAGGTTGCATTCATGAAGAGAATTTGACAGGAAGAGGAAAAGGGACCTTGTTCCCGAATTACACTGTTGTTTCAGATTTTGTATTCTCCAAGGGAGGATGGATTCATTTTGACCGATATTTTGATGAGTACCATTTGAAGAATGGGTCCAAGAGGCAGCATGACCCTGAGGTATTCTTTGCCCTATTTAGGAAAAATATTAAAGGTGGCAGATTTATCCATGTCTTCAACTTTCCTGAAGATCTCATTAGAAATGAATTTGATTTAAGCCAATAGGAATTGAATAAGGAGAAATGAATTGCTTATGAGAAACTACTGGCCATGGTGCATAAACTGGATCCAAAGTATGATCCATTGATGGATTTCACTCCATTTCATAAAAGAATTGATTTCTTGATGTGTAATTTCAAGGAAATCATGAATACCATGAGGACCAAGAAACCCGATCTAGAAATGGATTTGGGGATTCAGGAGTTAGACATAAGGCCTGAGGAGACAAAGCCGACTTATTAGCCACCATTGGATAGGCCTCTATACAGGAGAAGGAAAGATGGTAGCAGTGATGAAGAGGTAGGAAGTGAAAAGGGAAAGCAAATAATGAAAGCATCATCACTACTGGGTCATGGGGTCAGGAAGCCTAAAGGGATAAAAATTGTGGATTTGGATAAAACTTGTGACTCAAGCAGGTGTCTTACTCCTCCTTAAATGGGACATAGCTGATGCTGTGGCATTCAATGCTATTATGCAATCCAAGCATCCTATGCAGAATAGTGAAGAAGAAGTCAAGGCAGCCCTACAAGAATCTACCTTTAGCAAGGAGTATGAGACACTGGCCATATGGGCTCTGGCACCTTAGGGTAGAAAGCCAAATGTGACAGATATTAGCCCAAATTTAAGGGGTGGGCTCATTATCAAGAGGGCTTCTGAAACCTCAGCAATAGAAGCCACAAGCCTGACACTAAATGTGGCCAAATTGGCCCAAAGGATAGCTGAGAGAGAGGAGGCTGAAAGGAAAATCCTTATGGAAAAGTATAATACAATAATTGGGGAGTACAGTAGAATGTAGCAAAGGAATGTCGAGCTACAATTTGAAGTAGATAGGTTAAAATATGGGTAGGTGGGAGAATCTTCCAATGCTCTTGCTATCAGAGAGTTACCTACTACTTCGGGGTCATTACCCCCTACTATCCCAATTATTTCTACTCCTGGATCCTCAATTCAGACTCCTGCTCATAGCCCTGTATCAGGGCCAGTTGAAGAGGAAATGGAGTATTTTTTGGACCCTACCAAAAAGCAGATGATGAATAAGATCACAGAATTATAGGCTGCCCTAAAGGCATGAGAGGATGATGTTGTGGCTAAACATAATGAGGTGGTTGAGACCGTTGTGAGGCATTTAAATGATAAGGTTGATTCTAGGCTGTCATATGTTCATTCTTTATATTCTTTATTCTTGGGTGGATTGCGAAATATTAACAGGGATCGGGAAGTGGTTTTACCCCTGGTTGAGAAGTGGATCCCTCAGGCCACTGACTTAGATATTATATTTAAAGCTTCCAGATTTGATGCAAATAACAGGCCCTAGTTATTAAAGCCTACTCAAAGTTTTGTGAAATCATTGAAGGGATTACAAGCCCTACCTGATGATTTGAGTAAGAAAATTGGAGAACTGGTCAAAATTTTTGATGATTGGAATGATACTTTTCTGCCTGATATATTAGATGCACAAGGAAACATTAAGACATTGCAACAATGGCAAGAGAGGGCAGAAGAGGTCATCAATGCACAAATCAAATTGATTTGTGATGACTCGGACTATGACTTGTTGATGAGTAGCATGGATAAAATAATTAATACCAGTGTGTTCTTGGAGTCATTTGAAAGAGAAGCCAACTAGGTTGCAGTGAAATTCACACCTTACAATACTAGGGTAGTGGAGGTGGTGAATTTTAATTGGCCCACGGATGAAGAATATCAGAGTTGGGTGGACAAATACTTAACTGAAGAGGAGTGAAATGGTATCTACTACTAGCAATTAACAACTCAGCGGTTACAGTGTAACTAATTATGGTTTTGCTTCCATGACCACTTTGGGCATAGATTTTGAGGTGTAACAAATGTGGTGGCTATTGTGTAATGGATAGAATCAATGGGAAGATGCTCCAGGACTTGGTAATTTTAATCATAGTTTTGAGTGGGCACATAGTGGTCCTATTAATTGATGACATGTGTAACTTCTGGCCCGATGCTTGTTTGCTCCTTCATTTTCTATAAGAAGGATTTCAAGGCCAAAAGTAGGGGTTGGAAAGTCAGATATTTTGAAGGTCGAGTCTAGGTATAGTTGCAGAATAGATTGTAAGAACTTCTTTTGGAATGTTAAGGCAATTTAGGTTTGGGGTTCTTTTGTAATGTGTTTTATGTTTATGAAATTTTGATGTTCATAACAGTACTAGAATTTGAGCTATGACGTTATATATCGAGCTCATGTCTCTCCTGTGTACAGACATATCATAATTTTGAATGGAATAATCAAGGATTATGATGTTCATCTCATTGTTCTGATGTGTATGCTTTCCATTTTGGCTTTAATTCAAAGAATTAATTAAAATGCTTGGATGGAATCATAGATGGATATGTTTATAGAGGGATTTAGTAAGAAGTATTGGGCTAGGATAGGGATTGACAATGTTGTAATGCAATATTGTCAGGGATCATATATGTTGTGTATTTGAATCTATTGTTAATTTCTGAATGTTTATGAATTTGACTCCCCAATGGTATATCCACTGATCTAAATTGTACGAGTTTATGAAGTTTCGTTTCTGTATATCTTTGCTTAAGGCTTGCCGCCAACTTGCAATTAAAATGACTATCATAAGTTATGAAGTAATGTTGTAGTTATCTCATGCTCCAAGTAGTTGATATTACTGGTGAAGGGCCTTTTCATTCTAGCAGTATCCTATTTTGTTGAGCTATTTATGGGATTATCTGTGAATTATCAATGATTTGTTTATGAGTTTGGTGCAGAGATCATAAACACATTATAGGGATCACCCTCCCAGGTCTTGCAGAGCCCAAAGTGTAGGAGGTTATTGTTAAAAACAAAATCCTCGTCAGTTGGTCTAGGTCCTCTGAGCTGCCCTTGATTGGAAATTTGGCAATTCCATAGTAGATTAGGAGACAAACCTGGTTTACAAGAAAAAACACCAACAATTCCTACATTAGTTTTTGCATATTTCAACTATAGCTTCCAGAGAAAGCTTATTAATATCTCCTTTTCCCATAAGGTTTAAGGATTCTCTAGAATCACCATCAATTCCCTTTAGGAAAATTTTCTTACTAATTTTGTTGTCCAACCCATTACCACATCTCTTGTGCACAAACTAAAATCTATCGGCATAATCCTCTAGAATCTCATCTTACATCTGCCTCATGTGAAATAATTCCTCTTTCCTATCCCTCACTCTGTAGTAATATTGGTATTTATCCAAGAACTTAGTTTCCATCTCTTGCCAAGTTGATATTGAATTGGTACCTAAACCCATGAACCATCGTAAGGATGACTCTTTTAAGGTAGAAGTAAATAATTTCAGCTTCTAGTTGTTAGTTGTATAATCATAAGTTTGGCACATAACCTTAAACTGGAAGAGGAATTGGTCAGGATCTTCAAAAGTCTTTCCCCTAAAAGTTAGTAGAATGGAAGGTGAAATATTTTTTATAGGGGGATCATCACGACCTTTATTCAGATTAATGGGATATGGAAAGGTCATGTTTGGTAGGGGATCATAATTTTCTTGGTCACCCATTTCTTCTTGATTCTCAATCTAATGTTACAAAAAATTTCTTCTTGATCAAAATCAATGTTGCATGGAAGAAACATTCCTAAATGATCTCTAGCTCATCTCATCCGAAAACTCTTGTCTCCCTTATCAACACTAAAGATTTAACTTAACAACTAGATCTTTAATGTTCTCTGGCAATGGCACCAAAAATGATGGGTGAGGCCATTGATGTCACAACTCGCATCATTTAATTCTTTATTTATCAAACTAGGTGTGTCTTAGAGAAATATACGATAAGGAGGACTCCAAAAATTGGGGGTTTTGCATTGTGAACAAAAACTTTGATTTTGATCAATGTTCTTCGAGTGCTCTAAGGAGCTCTCAAGACTGCTTCAAGAGAAGAACATGGTAACCAATTTCTAAGGATGAATCTAACTTACTAGTTAACTAATGCTCACTTAAACCAATTCTAATCCTAATGACTCAACTTAGATGTTACCTTACTTAACTTTAATTGGTTCATTGGGAGATCTACAAAGAAAATCAAATCTATTCTAAGTCTAAAAATGCAGAAATCAAAGTTGTTGAAAAGGAAATCTAGTTACATTTGCAAGAAATAAACTTTATTCTAAAAAAAATGAATCTATTTATGTTGCAAGAAATTAAACATTAACTCCTAAGAACATATTCCAATTTAGCTTTGGCTCTATCCTTACATCAGTCATGATTACCAATCTTTCTACAGCTACGTGCATTTGTAAATAAATAATGAAATCTACAATGAATGATTTAACTCCGATCTGCAGTGAAAATTCTCAACAAATTGAAATTGTAACAACTTAATCTAAATAAATACCATTGCTAAACATTGATAAACAAGAATTGAACTACTAACTGTAAACCAAGTATAACAAAACAGAATTAGTTGAACCAAATAACAATGACACAGGATCACCTCGTTCAGTTTAGCAGGCCCTACTCTTCCTTCGGTGGGACCACAACACAATGATTTACATCAAATTTCTATTTTCATTCGAATTGGCCAAAATTGGTGAATAAAACAAAAGTACTGAGTACCAAAAGTTACAATTTCTAGAAAAATATCGACTGACTCAAATCAAACCTAAGGATGCATATTTTTAAGAATATCCCTTATTTTTTATTTCAAAAAACTAGTGCTAGCCACCAAATTACAGAGTGAAAAGATAAATGAAACTCTAACTAAAATTATCAAGGGAATGTTGCATTATTCTAGCTTTACCTTTAGTTCCAAAATTAGTATAGAGATCCAGTCTAGAATTATAGCAGTTCAGGATCTTTCTGGAGCCTTCAGGAGTGTGATTATAGTTATGTTGTTAAACAGAGAGTCTAATAGATCAGCTCAACAGTCAACATTGAACTACTTGCACAAAATCCTCAAAGATATATTGCATTCATGATAAACGATGTTTCAATTTGCACAATCACCTCTTTATTAACACAACTAAAAGAAACACATTTAGTGTAAAACATCACATCCAATATATCCTTGAATTAGCCAAGTATAATATAAAACAAGAAAACATTAAACATATTATCTACCACCACAATAGTTAATTAATAATATAATAAAGTGTTTTGAGTTTATAAAAAAGGTTAATAAAAATAGTATTCTTGAGCACTCATCACATGGAAAACTGATCCTGAATGACTTAGGGATAGTATCACCTTAAGGTGTGATAAATAATATACCCACTCCTAAACTATGTTTTGTATGTGATCAATCCAAATATAGTTTCCATGCCACTTTTGCATCTAATGTGAAGAGAGATTCATTTGTAAAATTAGAAAATAGTGGATGATCTGCCTTAGTTGGTGCATCTGCAAGTTGATCTGCAATAAACTATCCTTTGATAGCTTTTCTCTCAACAAACTAGATTTCATATTCAATAAGTATCATGACCCATTTGGCTAATCGTCCTATTAATGCTGATTTGTTGATAAGATACTCTAATGGGTCTATCTTGATGCCTGACAATGTTTGATGATTTAGCATGTAGTTCCTTAGTCATGAAGTAGCGAAAATTACTGTAAGAAAAGCACATTATATTGGACTGTAATTTAGCTCATATCCAACCAAAGTGCGAATGATGTAGTATATTGCTTGTTCATGGACCTCATCATCATTCTATGTAAGCAATACCCCCAATGCAGATGTAGTTGCTAAAATGTATAGAATAAGAGACCTTCCATTAATAGGTGGCATCAATACTAGTAGTTTCAATAGGTATTCTTTGATTTTTTCAAAAGCTTCCTGATATTTTTCTATCCATGCAAAGGAAACTCCTTTTCTAAGTAAATATTGGAAAGGATGTGTCCTATCTGCCAATAGTGTTATGAAGCATCTGATGGATTATAATCATCCTTGGAGTGTCCTTAATTTACTTATGTTGACTGGTGGAGGCATGTCCATTATTGCTTTCACTATAGTTGGTTCTACTTCAATGCCTCATCTAGAAACTATATATCCAATAATTTTTCTTGATGTCACACCGAATACACATTTCTTTAGATTTAACCTCACTTTATACTCTTCTAGTCTTTTGAATATTTTTTCTAGGACTCTCAAATGGTCTTCTCATGTCAATGATTTGGCAAATAAATCATCCACATAATCTTCCATCAAGGTATGCATGGGATCATGGAAAATAGTTTTCATAGCTCATTGATATGTAGCTCCTACATTTTTAAGTCCAAAAGACAGGATGTCCCAACAATAGGTGCCCCATGGAAAACTAAAGGTTTTCTTGTTTTGGTCTTTTGATGAAATTCTAATCTAATTATATCTCGAGAATCCATCCATAAGGGACAACATCTCATACCTAGTTGTCATGTCCATGATTATGTCAATGTTTTGCAATGGGAAATCATCTTTAGTACATGCCTTGTTTAGATCTCATAAATTTGTACAAATGTGGATACCACCTATTGGTTTTATCACTGGTACTAAATTAGAAATCCATTTTGCATAATCAATTGATCAAATGAAGCCCACATCCAATAATGTCTTTAGTTTAGCCTTGACTAATAGTGCAATCTGTGGATGCATTTTTCAGAGTTTTTGTTTGATAGGTTTAACATCTGGATATAATGGAAAATGATGTATCAACTCAGGATCTAATCTAGGCATGTCAGCATATGACCAAGAAAATTTAATCTGTCGATCGATGAAGAAAGTTTGAAACTTAGTTTGCTTGGATTATATCAAAGATGTTACAAAGAGAATTATCTTAGGACTATCTCTAGTGCCAACATTGATTTCTTTTGATTTATCAATTATCATTGGTGAATTCTCTTGGTTAATGGGGAGAACATACAACCCTCCATCCTTGGGTGCCTCAGAGATGTTTTCTCCCTTAGATACACCATTTCTTTTTAGTTTTTCTTGGTCTAGAGGTGTCTTTCAGTTTTCACCTAATGACTCATCATTTATTTTTTTCATTTTTCTTTTTATTGTTTTTACTTTTGCAACTAGAGGGGTGGATAGACTCCCCAAAATATTCCATCTTATCCAATTCAATGGTAAATCTAGCCTTATGGTCCCCACTAAGAATTCCTTCATGCAATCCTATGAACTCAGCCATTCCTTTGTTGTTCTCAAAGATATCTAAGATGGGAGGGTCTCATTGATCCCAATCAATAAGATGGGGATGGACCAAGGGCATGCCATCATCAAAAGTGTCAAATTTCAAAGGGGTCAAGGTAAAGGTTGAATTATTGACATAGTTCCAAAAGTATTTTATAGTGTCTTCCCTACTCCTAAGAGGGGGGTATGTTAGGTTTTGATGTGTCTCGTGATCGATGAATTTTGAAGATTTTCTTGAATATTTCATCAGGAGTAGGTTCATCAGGTTCTCTAAATGTTTCATAAAGTTCATAGTCACTAGATGATTTTTCAGAACCCTTTTCATATTCTTTTGAGTCCATGGAATAGTAGGATTGGTCATAGGTCTCATTGGATGTCTCCTTAGCCTTAGAAGCACTCACTTCCTCTTGTAAAGGTGATGTGATACTTGAAACACCAATCTTAATCAGTTCAAACCCAAGCCCAAGACCATTTGGTCACTTAAAGATGACAATTGGCTCAATCCTACCATCTTGATGTAATCCAATCCCACTATGTATGTCATCTCCTTTATCTTGCATAATTTTAAAGACTTTACCATATTTCTCCATAGGTATTCATGTGGGTGGAGGAGGTTTTTGATTATCCTCTTTGTAAATCCAAGATGTCACATCTTCTTCATTGATAATTTCTTTACTCAATTCTCCCCATTTTGTGAAAACATTGGTAGGAGGAAACTGAATATTGACATTAGTTTTCTTATTATTCATCGTTGGTTTTCCATATGACTTAGGAGACATTACCTGACTGATGCAATAATATTTCTTCATATAATACTCTCCACAACCTGTCTTGGACCTATACTTTGGGAGTGGAAGATGGAGGGTTCGAAAGGGAGGCTTTAGAAAGAGTGGAAGGATCAATGCAATGGGATGAAGTAGACGATGATGCCTCTTGGTTGACAAGCACTTCCTATTAGGGTATTCCTCATAGGTTAGTGCAATATTGGAATGGATTGGGATCAGCATCTATGGTTATTTCGGTGTTGTTATATAGAAATTTAAGGCATTGATGGTATGTGGATGGAACGAATTTCATAGCATGAATCCATGGTCAGCCGAAGAGAAGGTTATATGGTAATTCAAGGTCTAAGACTTGAAAACTAGTTTCCATGACTGTAGGACCAACTCTAATAGGTAATGTTATGACTCCTTTAGGATTTATTTCTTCATCATCATATGCCTCGATAACAATGCCTTTGGTAGTGTCTACACATGCCTCCAAAAATCCTAATTCCTTAGCCAATTTTAAAATGTAAATATATGTTAGATTTAGGATCAGAAATGAAAGCAATCAGAAAATGCAACACATAAGACAATGAACACAACAAGATACCCTAGGAAAACCCTCCTACTTGAAGGAGAAAAAACCCAACAAATATATCTCTTATATATTGAAGGAATAAGAGGATAAATATGCTTACAACTCATACCCAACACAATGCCAAATTTAATACAATGAATAATAGAACCTCTCCTAGATGCAAAGATACAAATGAATATGTTTCTCCTTGAAATCAGTATGCTGCTACAAGATGATGATTTGTTGTTCAAGTATGAACTTCTTCTAGGAATACAAATTATGATGAATCAAATTGATGATCAAATGAATGATCATCACCTTGTATTTATACAAAACTAGGTGACTCTTCATTTGGGTTGGCCTCGTTTAAGAAGCAAGGTGACTCTTCATAAAATTATTATATATAGCAAGTGTGACTTGCCTTGGTATTATTTATCCATCATTTTTAAATTTGAGAGAAAGATATCTCCCACTGCTATAACATCAACAATATATACCCTTCTCCTCCGTCTACCAAGACTCATTTGAATTTGGCTTTATGGACAAGGACTTCAAGATGTAAATGTTCATTATGATTTAGCTTTTA
This sequence comes from Sequoiadendron giganteum, assembly GCA_007115665.2. Taxonomy (NCBI): domain Eukaryota; kingdom Viridiplantae; phylum Streptophyta; class Pinopsida; order Cupressales; family Cupressaceae; genus Sequoiadendron; species Sequoiadendron giganteum. The sequence continues at coordinate 279,695,976 of CM021106.1, forward strand.
TGTGGAATAATCTTGTTTGAAAAAGGTAGCGTGGTGGGAATTGGTCAAGTATCCAACAATTTCTTCAAAATGATTGACATCAAGATCAGTAGATACAGTCATGTTTTGCAAGGATTTGTCTAAGATGGCCCTATGGTTGAGAGATATGTGCATCAATTCAAGGATAGAAATTTGTGTTGGAGTCTTCTCTAATTGGTCAAAAGGTTATATTGGGCTTTTATTGTTTGTTGTTGTTATGGAGGAGGACCTTCAATTGCTATTTTGGTACAGTGGGTATTGACAACACATTTAGGAGTTTTCTTAATGGTGATTGTATTAACCTATTTATTAGCAACTCGATTATGATTTATTATAGTGGAATGTTCATATTCTTATTTGGCATTGGTGTAATTGGCTGAGTTGTTATTGGCATTATTACCTGTATTGATGGATTTTCCTTTCCCATGGTCATGCAATAGATTAGAAAAGAATTTATGGTCATTGTTTGAAGTATGTTGTTGTGTTTATCCATTAACCTCAATGGTACCATTTTCAATGAGGTCTTGTATAATGTTCTTCAACTCTTGACACTGCGAAAGGTAATGTCATTTAGTTTAGTGATAGTAACAAAAAGCATTGTCATCCCACCAGGAGGGTTTCAACTATCCAGAATCGTATTTTTTAGGCTCTGGAAGTTGTATGACATTGTGTTATAAGAGGTTTTTAAAGACTAACTCAATTGGTTCACCGAGTGAGGTGTATTGTCATTTTGGAAACTTCCTTTGTGTTCTTGGTTTTTGTGTGTTTTTGACAACATTATCAATTTGGTTAGCAACTCTTGATATGTTGTTTTATGTATTAGGGCCTCTAAGTGAAATAATAGGACCTGCAAGTATAGTCTTAGTGTCGACAAATCCATCATTGGTGACATTCTTATTTCGAGACCAATATTTGTTCTTGTTGTTTGGGATGCTTTTGTTGGTTGTGTTCTTGTTTGCTATTTTGAGTTCACCTTTGTTAATTAGAGTATATTCAATGATAATTCCTTTTTCCACTAGGTCATCAAATGATGTGCAACATTGCACTCTTAGTTCACTTCTCAATCTTGAGTTGAGGTTTTCTGGGAAAATACTGACCTTTTTTTTTCGGGTATCTCAACTGGACATTTACTATCTAAGCTTCACCACCATTGAAATAAGGTAATAAAGTTTTATCCTTCCTCTTGTGTAGTGTGACATAAAGTGGCTATTGATATTTCATTGTCAATGTTAAAGGCGAAGTTTCCAATTAATTTTTCAGCTAGTTCACCCCATGTTCTTATGCCAATTGGAAGTTTAGAAAACCATTCAAGTGTTATGCCATAAAGGATTCATGGAAAATGTCTCATGAGATATGTGGGCTCAAATGTGATGTCCATGCAATGTGTTGTAAATTCCCTTATGTGCTCAATAGGGTTACGCCTCCCATTATACTTTGGAAAATTTGGTATAACATATCCATGTGGGAAGGGTGGCATGTACAAATTTTGTCAAAGGGAAATGGACATAAGTCTTGCGCAATGTATGCCTTTTTGGTTGTCATTTGCATGTTGTCCATTTTTAGTTGAAGGGCTATCACTTGTGTTTGTGAAAAATCCACTTGTGTATTGTTTGGGTCTATATGGCCATGTCGCAATCCACCACTATGTGATGAGTTTTGATTTAATGTATGGGTGTATGATGGATTTTGGTTTTGTAAATGGGATGCATATGTCATGTTTTGGGTTGGAATGTTTAAGGTTGGAATTTTTTGAGTTGGAATGTTTACATTATGGAATGTGTTGGATGAGCTTGTAAAGGTGTGACCATGTGGGTTGTCTTGTGTGTTTGGTATAGTCGTTGTACAGTTAAGGAAAATTATAGGCCTAATTGTTGTGTCATGTATGCAAAATGGGTTTGACGATGAAGCTCCTATAGCTAATGTTGTGCCTTGTGTCATGCTTTGGGTGCCACGTAAAGAGGTGTGGATTTTAGTTGCATCTTGTGTGGTTCCCCCTATTGGCAAGGATGTGTTCATTTGTGGAATCAAAATGTTCGCTTATGGAATAGATGTGTTGTTCCCTTGAGTTTGGCTATTAGGTGTGGATGTCGATTGTATGGTACTTATGTCAAACCCAGGGGGTAATATGGCACCTTCTATCAAAAAATTTACTAGGTAGTGTTGGGGGTCCTGTGCCAAGTATTTATCTATAAAGGAGGTCATGGAACTCTCAAATTTTGCAAATTTCAAGTGCCCATTTTAAAATTTTGCCTCTGCACTTTCACAAGTGCACCTGATAAATCTGCCCAATTGACCCACTTGGAAGGGTCGTAATTTGAAGCATGTTGATTTTCATGCAAAACCCCTAGGTATACATATTCAATTGACATATTTGAATGTGCATGTAAATTTTCAGCTTCCTAAGATTAATTTTGATAGGGTTTTGAAAAGCGAAGCGGAGGGCTTTTGCACGTTTCTACTGTTTGCAAATTATCATTTTTGCAAAGTAGCCTCATGTTTGAGCTTGCATTTTGCAACTGGTTGATCGTCATGCCAAAATGATTTTTGTTCTACATTCTCCCCACCTAAATGAGCACATATGTCAATTTTGAGAGCCTCGTGATCTGATTTGCTATTTTTAGCAAATGAAAACCAAATGCAATTTCTCCTATTCTGCACCTGCATTTTCAGAAACCTTTCTGAGAGGCCAACTTTGAGTGTCAATATCTTTTGATCAGTGATGGTTCAAGTAAATTGATTTTGCACATGTGCTTAGGGTACCTAAATGATCTATTGTGTCTAGTGGCAGCTCACCAAGATTTGATTTGTTATTTTTGCAAAGTGACAATTGGGTCAGTTTCAATTGATTCAAAACAGCTGTTTGTTGCAGAACGTTTGAGTAAGCAACTTTGATAGTTAACAACTTTTGCTTCGTGATTGATTTCTCTGATCCGTCTTTTGCATTATATTCTTTGGACCAATGGCTACATGCCTGCAATTTTTTATGTCTCCCGGAGGCCATTCGCCTAGTTTTCAAAGCTAATTCTAGAGCTTACTTGGCTAGTTTTGCATATTTTGCAAACATGTCAGAAACCAAGTTTTAATCAAAACCCAGTTCATGTTTTTGCTTGAAGCATTCAAAAACATCCTCTAGTCAATTTGAGTAGAAAAATTGTTTGAAAACGATTTTTTTTTAGTCGAGCCCACATGGGACCCAACATGCTTTGCATCATTGTGCAATTGTAACTAATAAAGTGCCTCGAAGAGATGGAAAATACCTGTTCAGTTTTTTCCTACAACAAAGGTAGTATAGGCAAGTGAATTGTGGAAGCACATGTGAGGTATGTAACACCTTTTATTGATTAACTCCAAGAGTAGCATTCTCATGAAGCACAATAGTGGAGGAAGACGATGTTTCATTCAAGTTACTAGAAGATAATGTCATAACAACTTTTGATTTTCCTCAGTTGTTTGAATAGCTATATACACTAAGAGGGCAAATCAGCTTAGGACAAATTTATGGTTTTGTGAAAAGATGACATTATAGTTGTTTAAATAGTTATATGATACTAAAAGGTAAATACATGCTGAAGCTGTCAAGTTTCTAAATTATGTAAGCTTGGAACTAATATGAGATGCACTTAAAATGGATACAAAATCATATGTTTTATGAGTAGTGGCATCATTGAATTGAATGTGGGGAATATTATGGGTTGTAATATCCATAGTAGGGGTGACTAAATTTGGCATTTGAATGTATTCAGACTTGTCTAAGCCCCTTTTGAACATGTGAGCATTGATATAAATAAAATGTGGAAGCTTCTATGGATGAAGTAAAATTAAGAGTAATGAGAACATAAGACAGCCATTAGTTGGAATCACCTCTCAAATAGAAGATGTTACACCAGACAAAAGCTTCTTTAACGCACTAAAGAGGGGATCGATCTAGAGGATGAAGCACACACACTAACATTACTACATTCACAAATGTATCTAATTGCAACGTCTTAGAAACTTAGAACAAGTTCCAAACTAAAAAGGGAGGCAGTCATCATGCAGAGTATGCTCATCCACCAAAGCATTAAACACAGGGGAATTGTGCCAAGATAGAAGGCATGCACAAGAGAGTAGTATGGAACACAACCAACAGTCTAAATGGGATGCAACACCTTTTAATAAGGCTTGAAATTTGAACTACAAAGTAGCTTGTTGAAAAGTATTCAAGGAATTTTACCACAGCACCAGTTAAAGGACTCAATGAAAGCAATATGTATAAGATGGATTCATTGAAAAACCTTAAGAACTATTAAGCAAATGCATCCTGTAGAATGTGCATGAAGAAAGGTATGGTCGACCATCAAAGCACAAAGGGTAGGAACCCGCACATAGAATGGACGGTGCTTGCAATGGAAATCTATTAAAATTGTTTGAGGTAAAGAATGTAGGGGGGATGTGACCTGTTGTATACATGTCTCAAAGATGTGTGATTCTTTCGAATGATCACTGCCAGTGCACAAAGTGATTGTTGAAAGCGCATTTTGAGGTCCTCAACAAAGTTTCAAGCAGATGCAACGAAGAAAGGAGAATGGTCATCATTGCAAGTTGCAAATCTTGACCGAACATGAGATTAGGGCACAAACAAGCTAAAAGAAGATCCAACGATGGAGAGACAAGATGAAAATGCAGCTTCATCCTCACCATCCTCCACCAAGTCATGAGCCCGAGTTGCTCACTCATTATTTTCCACGATATAGCGAGATTATGACATGTGGCAAATGGTCGAACCGATGTATTTTGGAGGAACGGGCATAATTTTTAAGAGGTTTGCATTAAAACATTTGGTGAGATTAAAATGTGCCTGTGAAGATTCAAAATGGTGGGCCCTTTACATTTTAAAAGGTAAAAGATTTAATCTTCAATATTTGCCTGGTGTTTAAAACATTGAAAGGCATGTTTTGAACAAATATATGATAAAGTGTGAAAAGATGAAGCAGTGAAGCTAAATCCGGATGGTTCCCCGTTGGCTCAAGGTGGGAATTAATTCTCGTGTGATGAGCGAGATTCAAAAGCATGTCATGTGGGCCCGATGTTGCATTTTGAAATATAGAGGATGGAATGAGTTTTAAAAGGTTTTGTTTGCTTTTAAAAGAAAGGCAAAACATTTAAGAAAATAAATTTTCCTGATGATGTGAAGCTTGAATACTTTGAGAGGTGGGCTCAAGGATAGGTGAAAATGAAGGCATTTTAAAATGCACAGTATAAAATGAATTTCCTACATGAAGTAAATGTCATCCAATGTGATATTTAAATTGCTTTGTTTTAAAGCTAAATATCCTAGGTTTGAATTGGAGATGAAATATTTTAGATGTGATATTTGACAAAGCAAGGGGAATTTATTAAATGTGAAAAAGTGAAGGTGCATGGGAATGTTTTATAGAGGGAGTAAATATTCACCGTGTTGAATATTTTATTGGCTCAAACAAATATAACATGTTGGGAAATAAAGTAAAGGTAGAGCTTAAGTATTAAAGTTGTAAAACTTTAATATTTGTTGGGAAATAAAATACAATAGAATTGTCAAACAAGTGGAAATATGAAGTTTTCATGGGCAGGAAGAGTTGTTTCTCACACAGCAGGTAAATGGAGTAAAATTTCATCACATGGCAGATTTCTTGTTTGAGGACAAAGGCAAAGGCAAGTTTGGAGGTAAATTTTGTTGCAAGGAGGAGAAAACATTCCAGATATTCTCTTATGTAGGTTAACACAGGATGAGGTTGCCAGTTGTCAACAATGGATACATTTTAGGGTTGCTTTTGGTTCTTTTTTTCTCTATATCTTCTCTTCTTCTCTCATTGTACAAGGGAGCAAGTTAGAAATTTTTGGGTAGAGTCTAGGTGAAATTGCAAAGCAATTGTAAAGTCTGGTAGTTATAGAGGAAATGCAAATTAGGTTCTGAGTCATTTTGTTATAGGTTTTGAATTCATGGAGATATAATGTTTTATAACAATTCTAGCATTTGAATCAGACTGACAAATTCAAGCTCATGTCTCTCCTGTGTACAAGCGTATTTGAAATTTTGAATAAAGTGATCAAGGGCTATTTTTTTCATCTCATTGTTGTGGTGTGTGCAATTCTTATTTTAGCTTTAATTCAAGGAATTAATTAAAATGCTTAAATGAGATTGTAGGTTGATATGTTTTGTACAAGGATCTGATAAGTAGTATTGAGTTAGGGTTACATATTGGTGATATTGTAAGGCAATATTATCAAAGATCTTATATGCTACAAGTTAAATTTGTTATAAACCCTTATGTATTTGTGAATTTGACTCTCCCAATCGAAGTAAGGCACTGATCTAAGTTGCATCTACTTTTGTGATTCAATAATTTTTTGTGTTCACCTGGAGCTTGCTACAAATTAAAATTAATGAATATATTTTACTTTGAAGTATTATTGTGATTATCTCATGGTCCAAATGGTTGATAATTATTGATGAACAACCAATTCTATTCAGTTTTATCCCAATTTGTTGCACTATTGAGTGAGATTATCTGTTATGGTTAATGTTGTTTAAAAGGTTTTGTTTGCATTTAAAAGAAAGGAAAAGGATTTAAGAAAATAAATTTTCCTGATGATGTGAAGCTTGAATACTTTGAGAGGTGGGCTTGAGGACAAGTGAAAAGGAAGGCATTTTAAAATGCACAGTATAAAATGAATTCCCCACATGAAGTAAATGTCGTCCAATGTGATATTTAAATTTCTTTGTTTTAAATCTAAATATCCTAGGTTTGAATTGGAGATGAAATATTTCAGATGTGATATTTGACAAAGCAAGGGGAATTTATTAAATGTGAAAAAGTGAAGGTGCACGAGAATGTTTTATAGAGGGAGTAAATATTCACTGTGTTGAATATTTTATTGGCTCAAACAAATATAATATGCTGGGAATTAAAGTAAAGTTAGAGCCCAAGTATTAAAGTTGTAAAACTTTAATATTTGTTGGGAAATAAAATACAAAAACATTGTCAAACAAGCAGAAATATCAATTTTTCATAGGTAGGAAGATTTTTTTTTCACACAACAGGTAAATGGAGTAAAATTTCATCACATGGAAGATTTCTTGTTTGAGGACAAAGGAAAAGGCAAGTTTGGAGGTAAATTTTTTTGCAAGGAGGAGAAAAGATTCCAGATATTCTCTTGTGCAGGTTAACGGAGGATGAGGTTGCTAGTTGTAAACAGTGGATGCATTTTAGGGTTTCTTTTGGTTTCTTTTGTTCTATATATCTTCTCTTCTTCTCTCATTGTACGAGGGAGCAAGTTAGAAATTTTTGGGTCGAGTTTAGGTGAAGTTGCAAAGAAATTGTAAAGTCTGGTAGTTACAAAGGAACTGCAAATTAGGTTCTGAGTCATTTTGTTATAGGTTTTGAATTCATGGAGATATAATATTTTATAACAATACTAGCATTTGAATCAAACTAACAAATTCAAGCTCATGTCTCTCCTATGTACAAGCATATCTGAAATTTTGAATAAAGTGATCGAGGGTTATTTTGTTCATCTCACTATTGTGGTGTGTGCAATTCTTATTTTAGCTTTAATTCAAGGAATTAATTAAAATGATTAAATGAGATTGTAGGTTGATATGTTTTGTACAAGGATATGATAAGTAGTTTTGAGTTAGGGTTACATATTGGTGATATTGTAAGGAAATATTATCAAAGATCTTATATGCTACAAATTAAATCTGTTATAAACCCTTAGGTATTTGTGAATTTGACTCCTCCAATGGAAGTAAGGAACTGATCTAAGTTGCATCTATTTTTGTGATTCAGTGTTTGTTTGTGTTCACCTAGAGCTTGCTACAAATTAAAATTATTGAATATCTTTTACTTTGAAGTATTGTTTCAATTATCTCACGCTCCAAATGGGTGATGATTATTGATGAACAACCAATTCTATTCAATTTTATCCCATTCTGTTGAGCTATTGAGTGAGATTATCTGTTATGGTTAATGTTGTTTATAATAATGGTGCAAAGGTTATAAACACATTAAGGGATCACCCTCCTGGGTCTTGCAGAGCCCAAAGTGTAGGTCTTTAAAATCCTCATCAGTTGGTATAGGTCCTTCAAGCTACCCTTGATTGGAATTGGAAATTCCATAGGTAGATTAGAAGATCCACTTGGTTATAGTAAAACAACCCAACAAAATGGCCACTGTACTGGGGACATTGTTGAAGATCATTTTTCCTTATAGAGTCATGAGCTTGTTATGACAGGGTTCAGTCTCCTTGTCAAGTGAGTCAATTTTCATAAATGTTGCTAGAGAATTTGTTGTAATTCATCTTTCAATGTAAGTTATGTCTAGATTTGTCCATATTTCATGATTATTTCATAATACCTCACAAATTGTGAGTGGCATCTCTGAGAACTATGCACCAATGTGCACTATTTGAGAAGAACTGAGAAAGAACCAAAGGATTTGTAGTAGAGATTAAGCAGATTTGAGCTCTTGTGATGAAGTACCCTAACAAGTTTGAGGAAGGAATCCATATGATGTCATAGTGTTGGATAAGGAGGTGTTGCAATGCTTATGTTGGTTCTTGAAAAAATTTGATCTGTGAAGAAATTCCAGTTGATCAATTTTTTGTCCTCTACAAAGAGGTGGCGACTCTACCAAAGAACCTAATGAAGAGGTGAATATGGTTCCAAATCTACAAATATTTCCAATCAGAAGAACAATTTTCAGCAGCTGCAACAATTCCAGGTATTCTTAACTCTTGGTTTTCAAGAAATTGTGTATGGAAACCATATTTGAACATTTTAGAAAAAAAAAATTGGTTCCCTATTAGATGAATTTTCATTAAGAAAGGGAACAACAGTAGTATTTATTTTCATACTTCTAAAATGTAATGTGCAATATGATTTGAGAAGTATGTTTATTTTGAATTATGCCTCTGAGAAAGTTTAAGGCATTAATATCCTGTCAATGTTTTAGTATCATGGTTGCATTAGTAGATGATGTAATGGATAACCATGTATGAAGTTGATAATGATCAAATTTTTATACAAGAGGGTTTCCCTATGAAATGGAAAGTAAAATTATGCAAGGCAAACAAGTTGTCCCAATCCCTCAAAGGGATTTTTCTATTGAAAGGTATATGTCATTGGTTTTCAGTGGTATTAGAGGTTTCCCGAACCTGATCCCTAAAAAAGTTAGGAAGTATTTTCCCAAATTCATACAGAAAAGTTCAGAATCAGCCTCTAAGAATCTACAAACATTCATGGATGGGATGTGGGATTATGAGGTAAATCATGAGGACGTTGTTATGAAATTGTTTTTTCAATCCTTGAAGGATGATGCCAGAGATTGGTTCTGATATTTACCGTCATGTTCTATAGCTTCATGGAGTCAATTTATGATAGATTTTGTTGAGCAATTTGGTGAAAGGGTAAATCCAAGTGAGGTAAGAAAATAATTTATGGAGATCCATCTAAGTGAAGATGAGTTGGTTCCAATATTCGACCTCCATTTCACAAAGGCAATAAGAGATATCCCTAAAAAACATAAGGCCAAATGATGTTGAATGTTTGGTCATATATTTAGGAGCATTTGACAGTAAGATGGGCTTCTTGTTGAGAGATAAAGAGCCTTTAACATTACTTCAGGAATATCAAACTACCCTGCACATTGAGAATAATTTGAAATACTCAATGATGAAAGGGTACTTGGCTGCAAGTGTGTGTTATTCCAGCATACCTTATGCAAACATAATTTATGCAATAGATAATGGAAATGATTGTCAAGCTCGCAATGATTTTGCTATTATAATCTCTCCATCATCAAAGTATGAAGATCATAGTGAGCTCCAAGTTGAATGTCAACAAAATCTGAGCACCGTTGATCAAAAGTCTTGTACAACAATTATATGAAATGAAGAGACAAAAGGGAGAATCACCATATAAATTGTTTTTGAGATTTTTGGATGCTTTGATAAAATTTCCCAAAGATTTCAGACCTGAGGATTCCATGTGCATTGATTTTTTTTGTGAGATTTATGAACCTAGGCTGAGTACTTTGCTAGAGGAATTGAAGCCCCGTAGCTTTGATCAAGTACTTGATTGGATAAAGATTGTGGAATCAGCCAAGTGTGGTTATGTACTAAATGTGGATTCTTGAAAGAAATTATACAATAATGCAAACAAATGAAAAGAATATGTAAGAAAATGAAGTTCAATGTTGTATGGATGAGGATGAACATTGTGATCAGCTCACAATCAGCACATGTGTAGATCATTGTAGCAGTGAGGAAGATGATGACACATGGGATGATAATAGAGTAGAAATGCAAGAATGCTTCTCTTGTGATGTCTCAGATGAGGAAGGATTAAATGAGATACAAAGTGCTATTCCATGTCCTGTTGTGACCAATGATTACAAGGCATGTGTTGCTAATATTTCATTAGAAAATAGTGACTATGATTGTGAAAGTGCAGCATCAAGCATTCATTCGGAAGATTTTGAACATGGTTTCTGTAGTGAGGATTTTTCTTGTGATAAAAATTATGATGAGGTTGATAGTCCTAATTGCTTCTTTGAAGATTGTGATTTCTTTTTTGATGATGATATGGAATCATCTTCTTCACCTAAATAATGCAATGATGTAGATGCTCGTGATACCACTTGTCCACAAGTGAAGGAACAAATTGCATATGCTGAATACACCGAATCTAATTCAGTTTCACAATCAGTGGAGCATGTTCATTATGAGAGTGATTTAGATTTTGAAGACAAGCATGTGTGTGATCAGTATGTTGACTCAAAACATAGTGGTGAATATGATGAAGATGCTAATAAGTGTGCTTATGCCACTACTCTTCATGATTGTTTGTATGAAGCAAAGATGGAAAGGTTTTTGATACATGAAGAGCATGATGATGAAACAATGGTTTCATTTTGGAATAATTAGGTGGCACATTGTGACATGTATATGGATCTTGAATTAACATCATTACCCATTGATGATATTGGAAAGCTTGTTGATTCATATGAAAATAAAGTTGTAGATTGTGTTGATACTATAGAGATTCTTGATCCATGTGTGGAGTAGACAAGGAATGAAACAAATGGTGAATCTAATGTTAGTGAGTATGAAGTTGAGTAAAAATACTTCTTGTTTCATGTTCCTTATTTTCCTAATATGAACATGGACATGTTGTAACTGCATGTGAAGACATTGTTATGAAAGAAAATGAAGATTATAGTTCTATTCCTAAGGAGGAATTCTTAGTTAGCAGTGAGTCTTTCACTTTTGGGTCAGCACACATATCAACTGATATTGCACATGATGTTTCCCATGCACCTGGGTGTCCTTTTGTTGTCCTTGCTGATGTTGAATTTCTTGAGCCTACTCTCAAGGTATGTTGCTTTGAGTTGGATGATGATGACAAGAACGCATCGAAATATGTTCTCAAACTTGAGATGAGTGCATTTACTCATTCCTTAGATGTTAATGTTGCATATGATCCTTGTCTCCATGATGCCAAGGTGTGTTCTAGTGTACCTAAACCGTAATGTCAAAAGATGTGCCCATGTTGCGATGATCCATATAAGGATGCTCCAGAATATGCATCTTTTGTCTTTGACATATTCCAAGATGATTTGCATGACACACAACAAGTTGTTTATAAGAGCTTTCAGTTTGATGTGCAAACTGATTTCAATGCCAAATTTTATGATATCAAAGATCAAACTAACTATGAATGCTTCTATTTCTCAATCCAGGAGAATGAGCATTTAGTGGAACATGATGATAAACTGACCAAGGTAAAATGTCACAATGATGATGAATTTCAGTCAGTGTTTGATTGCATGCTACCGTCTAATAGAATAGTTGGTGACATTGAAAGGCACAGTGATATAATGGGACATGTCAATGACCGAGCTAGTTTGTGGGTGGTCTATGATAGTATTCTCATATTTGGCCTATGACAAACAACACAAAACTGAGTGTTTGACAGGGGTAAACACTGACTTCACATTTTTCATTTTGGTGGCCTGGGTGTCACCAAGTGAAGTTGAAAAATGAAAGTTGAATAAAGGAGTAGTTTGAGGACACCTGATGGACTCAGAATTTGGTCTACTTCCTCGAGATCTGGAATCTTGTTATTCCCACAGGGGGCATACATCCCCAATTAGAGCCACTGATGGCACTCTCAAATTTTGCAAATTTGAAGTGCCCATTTTAAAATTTTGCCTCTGCACTTTCAAAAGTACACTTGATAAATCTGCCTGAGTGACCCACTTGGGAGGGTCATCATTTGAAGCTTGTTGATTTTCGTGCAAAACCCCTTCATAGACGTATTCAATTGACATATGTGAATGTGCATGTCAATTTTTAGCTTCCTACAATTAGTTTTGACAAGGTTTTGAAAAGTGAAGCTGGAGGGTTTTTGCACTTTTCTACTATTTGCAAACATTTAGTTTCACAAAGTAGCCTCCTGTTTGTGCTTGCATTTTGCAATTGGTTGATCATCATGCTAGAATGATTGTTGTTCTGCATTCTCCCCACCTAAATGAGCTTGTATTTCAGTTTTCAGAGCCTCATGATCTGATTTTGTATTTTTAGCAGATCAAAACCAAATGCAATTTCTCCTATTTTGCACCTGCATTTTTAGAAACCTTTCTGAGAGGCCAACTTTGAGCATCAATATCTTTTGATCAGTGATGGTTCAAGAAAATTTATTTTGCACATGTGCTCAGGGTACCTAAATGATCTACTGTGTCCAGTGACAACTCGCCATGATTTGATTTGTTATTTTTCCAAAGTGACAATTGGGTCAATTTCGATTGATTCAAAATAGTTGTTTGTTGTAGAATGTTCGAGTAAGCAACTTTGGCAGTTAACAACTTTTTCTTTGTGATTGATATCTCTGATTCGTCTTTTGCATTGTATTCTCTGGACCAATGGCTACATTCCTAGAAGTTTTTATGTCTCTCAGAGGTCATTCGCCCAGTTTTCTAACCTAATTCTAGAGCTTACTTGGCTAGTTTTGTGTATTTTACAAATATGTTAGAAAGCAAGTTTTAATCAAAACCCATTTCATGTTTTCACTTCTGAAGCATTCAAAAACATCCTATGGTCAATTTGAGCAGAAAAATTGTTTGAAAACAAAACAAAATTAGTCAGGCCCACATGGGACCCGACATGCTTTGCATCATTGTGCAATTGTAATTGATAAAGTGCCCTGAAGAGATGGAAAATAATTGTTCAGTGTTTTCCTGCAACAAAGGCAGTATAGGCAAGTGAATTGTGGAAGCACATGTGAGGTATGTAACACCTTTGATTGATTGACTCCAAGAGTAGCATTGTCATGAAGCACAATAGTGGACGAAGACAGTGTTTCATTCAAGTTAATACAAGATAATTTCATAACAACTTTTGATTCTGCTCAGTTGTTTGAATAGCTATATACACTAAGAGGGCAAATCAACTTAGGAAAACATTATGGTTTTGTGAAAATAGGACATTTTAGTTGTTTAAACAGTTACATGATACTAAAAGGTAAATACAAGCTGAAGTTGTCAGGTTTTTGAATTATGTAAGCTTGGAACTAATATGAGATGCACTTAAAATGGATACAAACTCATAGGTTTTATGAGTAGTGGCATCATTGAATTGAATGCGAGGAATATTATAGGTTGTGATATCCATAGTAGGGGTGACTAAATTTGGCATTTCAATGTATTCAGATTTGTCTAAGCCCCTTTTGAACATGTGAGCATTGATATATATAAAATGTGGAAGCTTCTATGGATGAAGTAAAATTAAGAGTAATGAGAACATGAGACAACCATTAGTTGGAATCACCTCTCAAATAGAAGATGTTACACCAGACAAAAGATTCTTCAATAGACTAAAGAGGGGATCAGTCTAGAGGATGAAGCACACACACTAACATTACTACATTCACAAATGTATCTGATTGGAATGCCTTAGAAACCTAGAACAAGTTCCAAACTAAAAAGGGAGGTAGTCATCATGTAGGGTAAGCGCATCCATCAAAGCATTAAACACAGGGGAACTACACCAATATAGAAGGCATGCACAGGAGAGCAGTATAGAACACTGCCAGCAGTGTAAATGGGATGCAACACCTTTTAATAGGGCTTGAAATTCGAACTACAAAGTAGATTGTTGGAAAGTCTTCAAGGACTTTTACCACCACGCCAATTAAAGGACTCCATGAAAGCAATATGTATAAGATGGATTCATTGAAAAAACTTAAGAACTATTAAGCAAATGCATCTTCTAGAATGCGCATGAAGAAAGGTATGGTCGATCGTCAAAGCACAAAGGGTAGGAACGCGTGCATAGAATGGATGGTGCTTGCAATGGAGATCTATTAAGATTGTTTGAGGTAAAGAATGTAGGGGGGATGCAACCTATTGTATACAAATGCCTCAAAGATGTGTGATTCTCTGGAATGATCACTGCCAGTGCACAAAGTCATTGTTGAAAGCGCATTTTGAGGTCCTCAACAAAGTTTCAAGTAGATGCAATGAAGAAAGGAGAATGGTCATCATTGCAAGCTGCAGAGCTCGACCGGATAGGAGATTAAGGCACAAACAAGCTGAAAGAAGATCCAATGGTGGAGAGACAAGATGAAAATGCAACTTCATCCTCACCATCCCCTGACAAGTCATGATCCCGAGTTGCTCACTCATTACTTTTCGCTATATAGTGGGATTATGACATGAGGAAAATGGTGGGCCCAATGCATTTTGGAGGAATGGGCATAATTTTTAAGAGGTTTGCATTAAAAAATTTGTTGAGATTAAAATGTGCCTGTGAAGATTCAAAACGATGGGCCCTTTACATATTAAAAGGTAAAATATTTAATCTTCAATATTTTCCTGGTGTTTAAAACATTTAAAGCCATGTTTTGAAAAAATATATGATAAAGTGTGAAAACATGAAGCAGTGTAAAGTTCAAAAATCTTAAATTCAAAACTTCGACAATACTTTAAATAAAATCAATTATATTCAAAATATAGTTGTCATCTCATTCATTTAGACATCAAATAAACTAGTCGATTACAAAAAAATGACATAAAGTCGATAAGATAAATCCATATACAAATCCATTATGAATACATACAAGTGTCATATTACACAATTCCGATTCTAAATATATTAGATGATAATAATATTAGTTACAAATTGAGACTTAGGCATTCAGTCGCCTTAAGCTCTTCAATACATAATAAAGAATACATAAAGCATATAAGAAGATGCCATCCATTGATCTTCCATCCAAAAGAAAATCTTCAAATAAGAAGACGAGAATAAGGATCAGGCACTTTTTCTGCCCAACCTCGAAGCTTACGCTTCCTCGAAATTCCTTAGTCAATCAAGAAATACTCGACCCTGCACAAATCGCTTAGCAAGAAGAAGTCTATGAGCAAGATGGAATCTGGTGCATACCTAGCATAACTAGTAAAACCACAAGCATTTTCATTTTTCTAAATCATTTAAGAAATAAGCAAGTTCGATACTAGGATATGGTAGAGAGTTCAATAAATCCATCTATTTCAATGGTCCTTAAGTTACCTGGCACTGTAAAATGTCATACACGACAAATAAAGTAGTTTTGGAAAAGAAAAACTCTACTCTCTATTAACCCATATTCGGCACCCGTCCAAGAAGGTAACTTTCCCAAAAAAATAACATGCAGAGTCATTTATCAATTATGCATGGTCTAAACAATCAAATACAATATTTTAAAAAATAGTAAAACTAAAAAACTCGTTTGAAGCGAAAATAGTTTAAGAAGTCATTTCTTTTTATTGTTTAAATCCATAAAAGACATAAAATTATTATTTAAATTGAGTAAATTTAATAATCAAAATTAATGAAGGTGTATCTCCAGTATGCAATTAAATACATATAAAATAGTCACACAAGAGCACACATTCATTCATTATTGTACTCATTTATTTAACACTGTTCAAGTTCGTTTTTGTTGTTTCTAAATAAATCGTATTAAAATTTATTGATTTAGCTTCTGTTTAACATACTTTCATAAAATAATTAAATAATTATTCAAAGATATTTAAATAAACTCATTTTTAATTATGTTTTGACTGTTTTGTTTCAATCGCGAAAATTCAATGTTTAAATACCTCTGTTTCAAAATAGTGTTGAATTTTGAATTTATTCTATCAAATATTTTCTGTCTGAATTCTTGTCAAAACAATTTCAACTACAATTTTCTGTCAACAAAAGTAATAAATTTTCTGTTAAGAACCTTTTTGAATCTAAATTTTAAAATATTTTTTTCTGGTTTTTAAATTATTCCTAAATTTATTCAACTGTTTATTTCATGATTTCAATCAGAATTTTCCCAAAAATCTTTCGGTTCTAAATTGTTTAATATTCTGGAAAAATTTACAGTTTGATTCGTTTGAAAGTTTCTACAAAATGTAAAGGAACAATGACATTTTTTAATAGATTTGCAAACAGATATTCTCTTCTAAATTTTAACACTAATATAAATTTGTAAATCGGTTTTCATTTTACCTGGTTAAATTCTGGAAATGATAGAGTGTTTCCTCTGTATTTTGTTTGTTGTTCAGTTTGCATGTGAGAATTCTCCTCCTCAGCTATATTCTGTTGCTCCTGGAGTTTTCCTGACAATTCCTTCCTGACTCCTACATTCTCTGTCTTGGGCGCACCTTCACCAGCTATCTATACCCCATGCCTCCTATCCTCTCAGCCTGCACATCAAGTGAGGAGGAATCTCTGGTCAGGTGCTACTTTCTCCCTGTGCACCCAAGGCTCCTCCTACTCCCTTAGGCTATGTATGCAACGTAAGACTGGTGGCTACATATGCAAGGAACTAGAGGCTGCATATAAAATAAAATTCCTCCTCCCAACTCGCACCCTCCCTGCCTTCTCAAGTGTGTGGGGTGTGATTCCTTCCCAAGTGCGTGGACACCCTCTGCCTAGCAGCGTATTCTTCCTCCTTCTACGTATGATGCCTAGGTGAAGGTTTCCCAAATGGTAAACAAGAAAATTCACTTCCCTGGCTGCCTCCCTTTCTCTTATACATGGGTCTTAGTCCCTGCAGCTGTGTAGGATTTGAGGAATGCCCAAGAAATTTCTGGTAAAAAAAAATGGTTACCAGTCTCTAAATTCAACTACTCAGATTCACATGCTCTCCCCCCAATTTTGATTTTCTTTTCTTTTCCAGTATATCCTCCTTCTCTCTTTCTGATGCATTCATTTAATCAAGAAATGAGATCCACTAATTTAGATTGATCTCCAGATCAGTTCTATAACTCTCAGTTTAGATTTTTGATTGCTTCTTAATTAATTGAAGATATTTTTCTTCAGCTAGTTAAACTGATGTTTTGAATGCAAATTTCAATTTGAATGGATGTTTGATTTTCCATTTCTTTTCAATTTTGTTTTCAATAACACAATTTAAGATATTTGTTAATTTCAAAGTTTAATTCTTTTCCTCTTTCATAATTTTCAATTTAAAAACAATTAAATTTATAAAACACAACTTTATTCATTTGAATTTTATTAAATTCCGAAATAAGGCCAATTCAATTTAAATTTCGAAATACAAACATATTATTTTCAAACAATAATAAAATATTTAAACAAGCAATCCAATCATTTAATTTAAGTCAATTTCATCAAATTTAACCAAATCATTATTTAAATCAACATGCATTTTTCACAATTTTGAGAAATTAAATTAAAACTAGATTTAAAACTTGCAAACACAATAACACAAAATGCATTAAAAATATTATTTAAGTGAGTGTATGAGATTTCGTCTTACTTATAAACTTCAATCGACTAAACAACTCTACCTGATCATTGTTCTTGCCTTCAATCACGTTCACCTGTTCTTGCATTCACTTGCACTAGATTTTACATTAGCAATGACAAACCCCGAAATTAAATATAAATGCATTTCAAATCATGGTAATTGCATTTCAATTTCAATTTTATTTCAATTCAAATTTCAATTTAAATTTTATTAAAATAATCAATTAACTTCAATTTAAATAGCGACATCATGATTACTTATTGTATTTAATTAATCAAATGAAATCTATACATGACATCCTTCCCCTCTTGGAAGAGACATCATCTCGATGTCTTATTAACCATTCAATAAACATAGTATCTCAATAGGTAAAGCATAGCAAATAATAGTAGCATCCACACTATCAAAGTTCACAACATGTGAATAAAAAACCAGAGTATCAAGTATCTCTGCATAAAACAAATGCTAATCTAAGAAAAAAATTGAGGAAAAATGATGGTTCAACGTCACAGAATCCTCCCATGTGGCACTATCCTTAGTATACTGGTCCCACTGGACCTTGTACTGAGTACTATCTTTGTTAACACTAGTCTTCAACAACTGGATTAATGACTTCCAGTACATCAAAGGGTCCCACCAATCTCGGAGCCAACTTTGATGATTTCCCAAATTATGTAAGATTTACAAAATAGTCATCCTATATAGTAATCTTGTCCTTTCTAGACTTTACTTCAAGTGTCCTTACTATCACATAGGGAAATTTTGTATGCTTCACACATACTCTCCCAAGAGCTTTATTCCATAATTACATCCTCTATATAATAATAACTATAGTTAGTGATTGGAATTCATTGGTCCGTGAATTTATCCTTAGTATAACCCAAATGGAAGAGGAATGTTGATGTATTGTACACTACATCATGGGTCCAATCCTTTCCTTGAATTTACACTATTAGACAACTCATAACCCGAGTCCATCTGCCACTTACACATTCTTTATCCTTACCATAAAGTACTTTACCTTAATTACTTGTCTATCTCAAGCATAACCTTGCTCCTAGACACTTATCAATTTTAATATTGCTCCACACTTAAGCTTCGTTTTCAATTAAGTTTAATCGGTCACTTCTATCTATTATTTCCTTTTTAACATTTTATCAAGTCTATGATTATATCCAAGCCTTTTCAGCTTTAATAGAGTTTCCTTCCTTTCATATAATAGTCCAAACATCAATTTTAGAGTTTACAATTCATTTAAGATTTAGTCCACCATTTACTTATTTGACTAAAATAATATAAAGCACATTTATTCAAATGAATATCTCATGGTATGATTTTGGTTTTTCACAACCCTATCATCATTTTCTAAATTGAAATAACCTTTCAGGTTTACAAAGCAACTACTTCCCACAATATATTAATTAGGACCATAATCCTATAAGTCAAGTTTCCAGAAACTGTATGTTCCCTGATGAGTCTATCCACTAGAACATTATGTTAATTCTAATAACATCAGTTGATAAATTTGTCTTGTGTTCTACCATTTTCCTTCAATATCTCAAGAGAGTTACATGTCCTACCAATGATGTCCTCTGGTCTTATTTTCCTGGCATACGAGATATTACCTTGATACATTTCGTGCAGCTTCTTATTCTATCTTCTTCTAGATGATAGTGGATCCTTATCCAACAATTCCCTTTATCAATCCGATGTTCTAACTTTGACATTATTTTCCTCGTTCCGTTCTCGGATCTTCCAAATTTTGGACACATAGGTTCTTTTATATCCAACAATAGTCTATCCTTTGACTAAGTGATAACCTATTTTGATCTTTCACCACTATTATTCTTCCTGTAAATGGTTATAGGTTTTTACAGAGGTAATTCCCATTTATCTCTAGACATCCATACCTTGGATTTTCTTTTATCCTTGGATTATTTTCAAAAATGCAATTCATCCTTTAATTCAATCTAATTTCCTGATTTAATCTGGTACTACTTTTTAAGTATTAATCCTCGTTCAATCACGTTAATCTTTAGATAATAACCAATTTAATTTCATACCAAATTATCAAGCATAAGAATTCAACTCTTTGAATTTCTCAATTATAAGAGAGTCTCAACTTCAATATTTCATTTTGAGCACACGTAACAATTTCGATGTTCTTCTTCGTAAGATTTTCAGCATTTCTTGCTAAGTGAAAATTCGATGATGTTCTATCATGGCAATAGATGATTCCTTTTGAAAGTGTTTCTCTTTTAATATAAAAGCTACTTAAAATAAATTCTTGTCAATAATACAACTTCCTTTAACTTACTAGGCATCCCTCCTATGCTTCTATCCTTGTAAGGTTTCATTATTTCCAATGATACTCAATCACATGGCAAATCTTAAACCCAATATTCCCTTCCAATTCTTAGGATGGAATCCTTAATTGTTAACTAGTCCGATTGTTTATAGATTTCTCCACTTATATGGCTATAGTCAAGACCCAATGTACAAGTTTAATTCCTACTTATAGGTATTTAAGGAATAATCCAATACATAATCCAACTTTATAGGTTTTAGTCTCATCACTAGATATTTCTCTTTATTGAATGAGCTTCTTGTCCCACATAGGTTATCTTTAACCCAAGGTTCCATTAAAAATTAAGGTAGTGATTAAGTGATTTAATCATTCTCAAAAAGAGATTTTGGTGTGGTTCACCTAACGTCACCTCTTACTTTATTTTACACTTCATCTCAATGGCTTAAATAGCCAACCTTTCTCTCATCCATAGGTTTCTTAGCATAGTGAACTTCAAAGTCAAGTTGTTTCACGACATGGATATATTTCATATCAAAATAACATCATTATTTAAATTCTCTATATAAATTATATAGGAGTAACGAGACAATTTCATCCAATCACGCATGTCTAAGATCTTTTCTTGTCAATCCCATAGGCAATGATCTTCCTTATCATGATCAGTTTATTTTCCAATCATTTTCTAAGGTATTTATTATAATATGCTTTGATCTTTAGATCAATAATCATAAAAATCATAGTTCTTAACATTTCCATTTGTCATATTTCCCTGGTGGTCATAAAATGTATGACTTAATTGTCCTTATGAATTACAAAGAAGTCATAACCAAGTTTCATTGGGTGGGGTACTTAGCTTAGCTTGAGTCCATCCTCTCTTCCTCCTTTAGTATTTCTCGCAACTTTCTGCTCTTCTTACATGTTGAACTCTTAGCAATTTACTTGCTTTCTTGGAAAAGGTTTTCATTCCTTTCTTGTTGACCTTTCATTGCCATCTTCTTTCTAATATCTTTTTTAAGGAATATCCATACTTACTAACCTCTTTTGTTGATGTACTTCTTAACTCATAGTGTTGCTTTCCTTGCAACTTCAAGGGTCCTGACATGTAAATCCATTTGGTATTCCTATTCCCTTTTGGAGCCATTATCCATAAGTTGTTTGATTCCAAAAACTTCAATAACCTAAATGATTTTGGTTGGAGGAACCTTGCTCATATCATTGATTATTTCTTCTGACCGTTCTAGTCTTTTCTCAATTCCTTAGTACTAACTCTTTTCTAACAAGGTCTTTATCTTAAAATAAAATTTTAATTCATGAGTTCCCCAACCCTTGAGGATACTTCCTTCGTTCGTATCCTACTTTTAAACAATCTAAAATTATGTTGGCTTTGCATATGTAGATTCATAATGTTTACACTAATTCAAGAGTTCCCGACTCTTTTTCGATTGTAGGTTGCTACAATTCAATTTATCTCATTCCTACTCATTCTCTTTTTCTTTGAGCCATGTATGTATAGGTTATTCTTCCTAACCTTCCTACATACCCTGATTGCATAATCTTCTGCAATCCTAGGTTTTATCATAAGTTGATGATTTAGGAATTTTGATTCCAGGGACAAATCTAGATCTAGCCCCAATTGATGCAAGTTACTAGGACTTACATCTTCCTTTTTCACTTCCTTAAGTTCTTTTCTCTTTCCATTCTTTCACAAGAACTTTTCAACCTTCATCTTCTGATAAGCTTTACGCATTATTACGTAACGAGCTCATAGGTTGCAATGCAAAACCTGGTTGCTCTGATACCAAATGTAAAGTTTGAAAATCTTAAATTCAAAACTTTTACAATACTTTAAATAAAATCAATTATATTCAAACTATAGTCGTCATCTCATTCATTTAGACATCAACTAAACAAGTCGATTACAAAACAATGACATAAAGTCGATAAGATAAATCCATATACAAATCCAATATGAATACATACAAGTGTCATATTACACAAGTCTATTTCTAAATACATTAGATGATAATAATATCAGTTAAAAATCGAGACTTAGGCATTCAGTCGCCTTAAGCTCTTCAATACATAAATCATATAAGAAGATGTCATCCGTTGATCTTCCATCCAATAGAAAATCTTCAAATAAGAAGATGAGAACAAGGATCAGGCGCTTTTTCCACCCAACCTCAAAGCCTACACTTCCTCAGAATTCCTTAGTCAATCAAGACATACCCGACCCTACACGAATCGCTTAGCAAGAAGCAGTCTACGAGCAAGATGGAATCTGGTGCATGCCTAGTATAACTAGTAAAACCACAAGCATTTTCATTTTTCTAAATCATTTAAGAAATAAGCAAGTTCGATACTAGGATATGGTAGAGAGTTCAATAAATCCATTTGTTTCAATGGTCCTTAAGTTACTTGGCCAAGTAAAATGTCATGCATGACAAATAAAGCAGTTTTGGAAAAGAAAAACTACACTCTCTATTAACCCATATTCAACACTCGTCCCAGACAGTAACTTCCCCAAAAACATAACATGCAGAGTCATTTATCAATCATGCATGGTCTAAACAATCAAATAAAATCTTTTAAAAAACAGTCACACTGAAAACTCATTTTAAGCGAAAACAGTTTAAAAATTTGTTTCTTTTCATTTTTTAAATCCATAAAAGACATAAAATTATTATTTAAATTGAGAAAATTTAATAATCAAAATTAATGAAGGTGTATCTCCAGTATGCAATTAAATACATATAAAACATTCACACAAGAGCACACATTCATTCGTTATTGTACTCATTTATTTAACACTATTCAAGTTCATTTTTTCTGTTTCTAAATAAATCGTATTAAAATTTATTGATTTAGCTTCTGTTTAACATACTTTCATAAAATAATTAAATAATTATTCAAAGATATTTAAATAAACTCATTTTTAATTTTGTTTTGACTGTTTTGTTTCAATGGCGAAAATTCAATGTTTAAATACCTCTCTTTCGAAATAGTGTTGAATTGTGAAGTTATTCTATCAAATATTTTTTATCTAAATTCTTGTCAAAACAATTTCAACTATAATTTTTTGTCAACAAAAGTAATAAATTTTCTGTTTAAGAACCTTTTTTAATCTAAATTTTAAAAGATTGTTTTCTAGTTTTGAAATTCTTCCTAAATTTATTCAACTGTTTATTTCATGATTTCAATCAAAATTTTCCTAAAAATATTTTGGTTCTAAATTGTTTAATATTCTGGAAAAATTTACAGTTTGATTCGTTTGAAATTTTCTACAAAATTTAAAGGAACAATGACATTTTAAATAGATTTGCAAACAAATCTTTAAATCATTTTTGTCTAAATTAAATAAACAATGATTCTCTTTTAAATTTTAACTAAATATATGAATTGGAGAAGAAATTTTAACACTAATATAAAGTTGTAAATCTGTTTTCATTCTACCTGGTTAAATTCTGGAAATGACAGAGTTTTTCCTCTGTATTTTGTTTGTTGTTCAGTTTGTGTGTGAGAATTCTCCTCCCCGGCTATATTATGTTGCTCCTGGAGTCTTCCTGACAATTCCTTCTTGACTCCTATATTCTCTGCCTTGCGTGCACCTTCACCAGCTATCTATACCCCATGCCTCCTATCCTCTCCGCTTGCGCATCAAGTGAGGAATAATCTCTGGTCAGGTGCTACTTTCTCCCTGCACACCCAAGGCTCCTCCTACTCCCTTAGGCTGTGTATGCAACGTAAGACTGGTGGCTGCATATGGAAGGAATTGGAGGCTGTGTATAAAATAAAAGTCCTCCTCCCAACTCGTGCCCTCCCTACCTTCTCAAGTGCATGGGGTGTGTTGCCTTCCCAAGTGCGTGGACACCCTTTGCTTGGTCTTGTATTTTTCCTCCTACTACGTATGATGCTTGGGTGAAGGTTTCCCAAATGGTAAACAAGAAAATTCACTTCCCTGGCCACCTCCCTTTCTCTTATACGTAGGTCTTAGTTCTTGCAGCTGCGTAGGATTTGAGGAATGCCCAGGAAATGTCTGGTAAAAAAAAATGGTTACAAGTCTCTAAATTCAACTACTCAGATTCACATGCTCTCCCCCCAATTTTGAATTTTTTTTTTTTCTAGTACATCCTCCTTCTCTCTTTCTCATGCATTCATTTAATCAAGAAATGAGATCCACTATTTTAGATTGATCTCCAGATCAATTTGATAACTCTCAGTTTATATTTTTGATTGCTTCTTAATTAATTGAAGATATATTTTTTCAACTTGTTAAACTGAAGTTTTGAGTGCAAATTTCAATTTGAACGGATGTTTGATTTTCTATTTCTTTTCAATTTTACTTTCAATAACACAATTTAAGATATTTGTTAATTTCAAAGTTTAATTATTTTCCTCTTTCATAATTTTCAATTAAAAAACAATTAAATTTATAAAACACAACTTTATTCATTTGAATTTTATTAAATTCCGAAATAAGGCCAATTCAATTTAAATTTTGAAATACAAACATATTATTTTCAAACAATAATAAAATATTTAAACAAGCAATCCAATCTTTTAATTTAAGTCAATTTCATCAAATTTAACCAAATCATTATTTAAATCAACATGCATTTTTCACAATTTTGAGAAATTATATTAAAACTAGATTTAAAACTTGCAAACACGATAACACAAAATGCATTAAAAATATTATTTAAGTGAGTGTATGAGATTCCGTCTTACTTATAAACTTCAATCGGCTAAACAACTCTACCTGATCGTTGTTCTTGCCTTCAATCACGTTCACCTGTTCCTGCATTCATTTGCACTCAATTTTACATTAGCAATGACAAACCTAGAAATTAAATATAAATGCATTTCAAATCATGGGAATTGCATTTCAATTTCAATTTCAATTTATATTTTATTAAAATAATCAATTAACTTCAATTTAAATAGCGACATCATGATTACTTATTGCATTTAATTAATCAAATGAAATCTATACATGACAAGCAGTGAAGCTAAATCTGGATGGTTCCCCATTGGCTCTTGGTGAGAAGGTGTACATTCATTAATTCTCATGTGATGAGTGAGATTCAAACGTGTGGCATGTCGGCCTGATGTTGCATTTTGAAATATAGAGGATGGCTTGAGTTTTAAAAGGTTTTGTTTGCTTTTAAAAAAAAGGCAAAACATTTAAGAAAATAAATTTTCCTGATGATGTGAAGCTTGAATACTTTGAGAGGTGGGCTCAAGGACAGGAGAAAATGAAGGCATTTTAAAATGCACAGTATAAAATGAATTCCCTACATGAAGTAAATGTTGTCCAATGTGATATTTAAATTGCTTTGTTTTAAAGCTAAATATCCTAGGTTTGAATTGGAGATGAAATATTTCAGATGTGATATTTGACAAAGCAAGGGGAATTTATTAAATGTGAAAAAGTGAAGGTGCATGAGAATGTTTTATAGAGGGAGTAAATATTCACCGTGTTGAATATTTTATTGGCTCAAACAAATATAACATGTTGGGAAATAAAGTAAAGCTAGAGCCCAAGTATTAAAGTTGCAAAACTTTAATATTTGTTGGGAAACAAAATACAACAGCATTGTCAAACAAGCAAAAATATGAAGTTTTCACGGGCAGGAAGAGTTGTTTCTCACACAACAAGTAAATGGAGTAAAATTTCATCACATGGCAGATTTCTTGTTTGAGAAAAAAGGAAAAGGCAAGTTTGGAGGTAAATTTTGTTGCAAGGAGGAGAAAATATTCCAGATATTCTCTTATGCAGGTTAACAGAGGATGAGGCTACTAGTTGTCAACAATGGATACATTTTAGGGCTGCTTTTGGGTTCTTTTTTTCTCTATATCTTCTCTTCTTCTTTCATTGTACGAGGGAGCAAGTTAGAAATTTTTAGGTCGAGTCTAGGTGAAATTGCAAAGCAATTGTAAAGTATGGTAGTTATAGAGGAAATGCAAATTAGGTTCTGAGTCATTTTGTTATAGGTTTTGAATTCATGGAGATATAATGTTTTATAACAGTTCTAGCATTTGAATCAGACTAACAAATTCAAGCTCATGTATCTCATGTGTACAAGCGTATTTGAAATTTTGAATAAAGTGATCAAGGGTTATTTTGTTCATCTCACTATTGTGGTGTGTGCAATTCTTATTTTAGCTTTAATTCAAGGAATTAATTAAAATGCTTAAATGAGATTGTAGGTTGATATGTTTTGTACAAGGATCTGATAAGTAGTATTGAGTTAGGGTTACATATTGGTGATATTGTAAGGCAATATTATCAAAGATCTTATATGCTACAAGTTAAATATGTTATAAACCCTTAGGTATTTGTGAATTTGACTCCCCCCGATGGAAGTAAGTCATTGATCTAAGTTGCATCTACTTTTGTGATTTAGTATTTTTTTGTGTTCACCCGGAGCTTGCTACAAATTAAAATTAATGAATATCTTTTACTTTGAAGTATTGTTGTGATTATCTCATGCTCCAAATGGTTGATAATTATTGATGAACAACTAATTCTATTCAGTTTTATCCCATTTTGTTGTGCTATTGAGTGAGATTATTTGCTATGGTTAATGTTGTTTATAATAATGGTGCAGAGGTTATAAACACATTAAGGGATCACCCTCCCGGGTCTTGTAGAGCCCAAAGTGTAGGAGGTCTTTAAAAAAATTGTCAGTTGGTATAGGTCCTTTGAGTTGCCCTTGATTGGATTTGGCAATTCCATAGGTAGATTAGAAGATCAACTTGGCTACAGTAAAACAAACCAACAGGAGGAAAATTGAGGATCTTGTGAGGTGGCCTCTATGTCTTCCACCATAACATGCCACTTTTGGTCTCTAGTGATAATTTTTTCAAATAGTGATTTGTATAATTTGGGTGACCCTTGTGAGGAGCTTGCAAATGGGTTGATAAAGTCATTGTTTATTGGGAAACACATCTCATCTTCTTGTTTCCTTTGCAACCTATTTTTGATCATGTAAGACTTGAAATAGGTAGTGTTTGTGCTATGGTATGACTATGCAAAGGTTATGTCTAAGGTTGACCAAGGTATGGCTAAAACCAAGGTTATGAAACTATGTTTTTGGATTTTTGGAGGTATAATATGCCTAAGGATGATAATCGACTATGGATTCAAGGTGAAAAAATATCAAGATCTCAAATGTAAGTGTCACAATGAGGTCCAAAGTGTGGTAATGCTAATGTAAGTGTAATGCAAGTGTAATGGAAATGACCTAAAATTGAGATTAAAGTTATGACTATAAACTACCCTATGATGAAACCAAAGGTAAGATTTCTCAACTAAACCAAGATGACCAAAGATGCCAATAGGTTGCCAAGACTTCAATGGTAATGGTGACTAAGTGACAAGTTTTGAAAAAGGTGGCCTTAAAACTAGCCTTGGGAGTTGAGGGACAACCTTGGTGACAAAAGACCAAAATGATGGAGGATGATGAAATCAGGGCAACTTTAGTTTGGTCTCTATGGATTGATCTTAAGTTTTCTAAGGTTCCTACAAAGGTCTATGCAAGATAAAAGGTAAGCTAATTATTTTTCTATGATGGATGCAAGGTATGCAATGGTAACTAAATGATTGAATGTTGGATGAAAGGTTTGCAAGTCTATAGGTAAATACTTTGGTTATGCTCAGGATTGATCAAAGAGATGTTTTATTTCAGCTTTGGTCTCAGATTTTTGCCTCAGGAAATTACGGTTTATAGAATCGGTGGTTACGGCTCAAATTTGTCAATTGTGGTTTATTGCAATTTCGATTGTGGTTTAGGATAGTCAGTTGCAATTCACAATGTACTTGTTTGGATTTTGGTTGGATTTTGTTAAGAGTTTGAGGTGATAATGTGAAATTTGGTTTTGGAAAAAACTAAAAACACTCTAAAAACACTTGTTTCTAGTCTTGTCTTAATGTTGAAAATGTTTAAATGTGCAAAATACACTTGCAAACACACTTTACAACTTATGGATTCTCAAGAGATTTCACCCACTAGATCCCCACTTGGATTTATCCAACCGCTTAAACAAGGCGGACATCTAGAGACTTGGTGGCATTGGCTCCCCTCCAAGACACTCACTCCTCAGGCTCACCAAGTCTCAATTCCCCACAAGGAGGAATTCATGCCTCTACACAATTCTTAGTGAAGATGTGGGGTGCCTTCAGAACAACCATTCTTGTGCTAGCAAGTGAAAGGGATTTCGCCACAAGAACAAGGTTCTTAGTGAATACATGGGGACATGGCACCTCACAAGCATCCAACAAGCCACTTAAGGCTTTAATCACTCCACTAGGGGCTCTTATACCTTTAAAAATTAAAGGAAGGTACCCTATTTTGAATGAAATTATATGGCTAAGGCCTACATACCATGAGGTCTTAATAGTTTAGTCTTATACTTTTATATACTGACTTGAGCAAAAAACTGATTGGAGTCATTCCCTCCTTCGAGGAAGGCCCCTCTAAAGGTAACAAAAGCAATAAAAATATGTTTTTGATCACCCAAGATCTCACTAATCGCAAGGGGAGTGCATACACAAAACACCTTTTCCTCACACTCTCATGGGGTTCATTTAATTCCAAAATCCAAATGTGTAAAAAGACAATGCAAACACTTGTTATTTTTAATACCCAAAGCAATATGTGAGAAATAAACTAGATGCGAGATCAATTTTAAACCAATGAGTGACAATGCAAGTTCTTTTTAACCAAATGAGTGAAATACAGATTAGGTAAATTGATCCCAATGATGTGATAATGCAAGGTTAATTTTAATGCCAATGAGTGAAAAGAAGACAAGATAGTTTTGTTTGATCAACGTAAATGAGAATGTATCCTTAGTACCTATGACACACATTAGAAATCAAACATTAGTAATAGAAAACCTATAATCTATGAAATGAAAATGACCTAGACTATAAATTTTAAATGAAAACTAAAAATCTAAGAAGACAGGAAATTACGTCGCAAAAATTATGAATGTGGCTCATGATAGTGAGTAGATGTGGCCTAAAAACTATGACTAGTTCATGGGATGTTGACTGTGGTTCACCAGAATAGATGCAACTTAGATTTATGGTGATTGCAATGAACTAGAATGATGATTGTGGTAAATGATATTTAAATATGGTGCAAAAACCTGGAATCTGCAAAATAACAAAAGTCTACCAAAAAGAAATGACCTAATGATGCCTATGATATGAAACTAGGGTTAGAATGACAAACCAAAAAGCTAAATGACCTAGATCTAACAAAGAATAACCAGAAATGAAACAAAATCTAAGTGTCTCTCTATGTAAAGCAATTGTTGCATTCGGCCTGGCAATTGCATTGTTCTAGCTTTTGCAATTGTAGTGATCCGTACTTGTAACCTAGAATTTAAAAATTTTCATACAATCTATGCAATTTCCATTGTTCACGTTAGGTGCATCAATGTAATTAGGGTTAAAATATTAAGGTTAGGTAAATAATCATGCAAATAAGACCCTAATCAATAATGAAGCACAAATAAGTATAAAGACATAAAATAAAGAAATGTTACCAAATCTTCATGCCACCATTGATTCACCTTTATTGCACTTGTCCATTTTTCTTGAATAATATGGTTTCCCTCAGATTTTGAGTATGCAAATAGGCCTATGACAATGACAAAGAAAAATATTGAAGATTCACAATATGACTATGGATGCAAATGGTCAAATGGCTTGATAGCTAGATAGCAAGATAGCATAAGTTCTCCAAGATTGCATAAAGTGTAGATGATGAAATGAAAATGATAGAGGTCTTTTATAGGGAAGTCAATTTTAAGTGAATGGTCAAGATTGAAAGAAAATTAATCAATGGAAAAGATTAAAAGATGAGGTATGGAATAGGGTTAGGGCTAAATTAGGGAAAATGATAAGGATTGATGATCAAGATTAAGTTATAAATAATTTAATCAAGGGTGGAGGTTAATTGAGACATGGACAGATAACGACTTGATGTGGAAGATAAGATTGGCATGGATAAAGAGGAATTAAATAATAAAAATTATTTAATCTAGGTGGCCAATGAATAATTAAATAATGATTTAATTCAAAATTCAAGAGAGTGCACGAATTAAATAAATAAAATTTATTTAATTAAATGAGGAATAAAGATAAAAATGAACTAATTAAATAATTAAAATTATTTAATTATGCAGAATGAAAAAATGAAAAGGGAAATGATGGAAAAATAAGAGTCATAGGCCTAGGAAAAAAATTTACTGTCTACACTAACAATTGTTGAACTTGATAGACAAATCCGTAAAAGAATATAAGCTAAACTAACCCTAGACCAAAAACTATAGACAAGTTATAAAATATGCACACTATATAAGATTCACTAAGGGGTTTTTCCATAAATGAAAATGATTATGTGCCTATGTTTTTGACTCAAATACATACACCAAACTATTAACAACCATGCCTTGCAAATGAGATTTTTAGATATTGAAGGAAAGAAACACACAAATGACACTTTCGAGTTTTCTAAAATAGACACCAACTATTGAGTGCAAACAAAGATTAAAGGAATACAACACACAATTTCAAGAAATAAAACAATAATTGGAAATCCATGCAACATAACTCTACCTATGATAGGTGCATTATTTAGTTGGGCTTGTTTTTTATCTGAATCTAATGTTTCATTATTAGTTGTGGAGGATGTTCTATGGTAGACATGTATGCAAAATGTGGAAGATTAGAAAAAACTCATGAAATGTTTGACAAAGTGCCTCAAAGAGATGTAATCTCATGGAATGCAATAATTGTAGGATATTCACAAAATGGATTTTTTGAAAGGGCTTTCAAAACTTTCAAGCAAATGCAATTGGTAGTTCTAAGGCCAAACTCTACAATTAGCAAGTTCTAAATCCAAATACACTATCTTACCTATAAATCATTTTGCAATCTTCTAATGCAAACTCAAAGTAATTGCCTCCTTGCAATAGTATGAATAAACATCCCGAAGACAGTAGTAAACTAACACTTGATCTCTCTAGTGTTGTTATAATAGGCTTATGTATCTATAATATAATTTGTATAATTTGTATATCATGATGAGCTTGATAATAACATGCTTATGTGTCTGAAACTACAAGAGAAGAATTTATTTCTGAATGCATCATAATTTTAATTTCAATAGACAGTTATAGTTTATAAATTAGAGATAAACACTAGATAAAATAAGAAGAAGAATTTCAATAGATAGTTATTATTTATAAATTAGAGATAAACTCTAGATAAAATAAGAAAAAATGTTTTATTTTGAAGTGTTAGCATGTATGCATGATGAAAGTTGAAGATTTTATTGTAAGAATGGGATTTTGTCCCATTGGACTATTTTTGACATTTTTTTAAGCTTTAGAATACTCATTATTGACATTTAAAAGTTGAAAATGGTGTAAAAATTGACTCTATTTCAGTAGTGTAGTAGAGTAAATCAGGGAACTAGTCTACCAAACCAAATTGAAGAGTTTTAAAACCTAACAGTTGCTTAAATTGAAAACTAGATTTAGCGAGCTGAAGCATTATTATTTTTGTAATATGTTGCAACAAAAATTATATTTTTAAAATTTTACGATTTTGAACGAGTAAGGCTTAGAGCTCAAGCAATGTTTCTTCCTTTTTATGATTGCAGTATATGCACGAAATCGAATTTTTGAAACTACTTTAGAAACTTTCAAGAAAATGCAATTAGATGGTGTAAAGCCAAATTCAACAACCTTTTCCAGCATCATCCCTTCTTGTGCCAAAATTATAGCTTTGGAATAGGGTATGGACATCCATCCCACACGCCTTCTAGCCTCTATAGCCACCACCATGGGGTGGTGAGGTGGTAGAAATGCAGTCCCCCACATCCCTGCAAGGAGCTAGGGCATGAGGGTGTGGGATGGCGGGCTCTCCCCACATCCCTGTGAAGGAAATTTCATCGGTACGTGAGGATGCGGGGATGATTTGATTTTGTAGTTTCAACTGCCTTGGTAGACATGTATGCAAAATGTGGAAGCATTGACAAGGCATGTGAACTATTTGGCAGAATGTCTCAAAGAGATGTCATCTCATGGAATACAATGATTGCAGGATATGCACAAAATGGATTTTTTTTAAAGGCTTTAGAAACTTTCAAGCAAATACAATTAGTAGGTCTAAAGCCAAACTCGACAACCTTTGCTAGCATCCACCTGCCTATGCCAAAATGGGAGCTTTGGAATAGGGTATGGACATCCATCATAACATAATGGAAGGGGAATTTTTGTTAGATATTATAGTTAAAATGCTCTGGTAGAAATGTATGCAAAATGTGGAAGTATAGATAAGGCATGTGAACTGTTTGATGGAATGGCTCAAAGAGATGTCATCTCTTGGAATGCAATGATTGTAGGATATGCACAAAATGGATTTTTTAAACACAAATTATTCTGACAGATGTAAATTGTTTCCATCATTTTAAATAGGGACAATGTTCTTGAGGAGATGATTGGTGATGCTAAATGAAGCAATCTGAAAAATAAGATTGCAATATGTTGTAGTGGCAACTGCACTAGTAGACATGTATGTGAAATTTGGAAACATAGACAAAGAAGGTGAACTGTTTGAAAAAATGCCTCAAAGAAATGTGGTCTCATGGATTGAAATGATTGTAGGATATGCACAAATTGAACGTTTTGAGAATAAATTAAAAAATTTCAAGAAAATGCAATTAGCAGGTGTAAATCTAGACTCCATAACCTTTGCCAGCATCCTCCCTACCTATGCCAAAATGGGATCTTTGGAATAGGGTATGGACATCCATCAGAGCATGAAGGATAGAGGAATTTTGTCATTTTTTGTAGTTGCAATTGCCCTAGAGGACATGTATGCAAAGTGTGGAACCATGGACAAGGCACATGAACTATTGCAAAGAGCCAAATTTTATAGATAGGCTTGCAGATATGAGGTCAAGAAGACAAAGAATGATGAGGGTCAAGAAGAATGAGAGTGGACAGAGTGAACAAAGGTGTTGCCTAATCTTGAAAGAAGATTTGAGCATGGTTAACCTTTGTTGAAAACCACATATATAGAGATATACATGACAAAGAACAAAAATAACATATAAAATCCTAATAGAGGATATCTTTAGACATAGTTTTTGGTTAGGTTACAAAGACACAATGATAACAATAAACAAATTTCCATCATGAAAAATTATACAGAACCTTATCACCAACACTCTAAGGTATCATATTTGAGCTTTACAATGTCTTGTAGAAATTCTACACTATCATGCTAAAGTTTACACTGTCACACAAAGGTTTGAATTAAATAATATTTTCATTCATAAGAAATCTTTGAGACTATAAAAGAGAGAATATAGAGGGATTTTAAACTGCATCAAATTAATATAGGGAAAAATGAAGAAGAGACTAAGATACATTGCACAAGAGAGACAGTGACTCTAGACTATTAGTTCAAGAATATAAAGATCTAAGAAAAGGTGATAGTCCAAACCCACCTTTACATCTCTCTATCCATTTTCAACTATGAGGTTTACATGATATGATTGTCTCATTCTTAATAGAGACCTACACTAGAAAGTTTCAAACAACAATATGGATTATCACAAAGTTATGATACATGAGAAGACATTGAGATTTGAGTATGAGATAGTTAACATGATCTCATAAAGGTTGTGAAGATAGTGTACATAAACCTGCATGCTGGGATCTCTTCATCAATCCTTGCACAAAAATTATGAATTCTATATGATAAGGGAATCCCATGCACTTTATAGGAATGTGTGAGATCTACATGTTCATTATGAGAACCTTGCAAAAGAATGCCTACTAAACTAGGATAAGGTCAATACAGTCATTGTAAAGGGTCTATCATAACCTTGCATCTCCAGTGTTAAGTATGCATACGTTAAAGGAGGGATTGAAGACAATCATTTAAAGGAACTCATGAGATGCCTACACTTAGAATTGAAAGCAAGGGATTGGTAATAGGGAATCAAGGCAAAAATAATAGTGACCTGGTGATGATATACAATGCAAAGATAACATTAACATGCCTACACTAAAGGTAGAAAAGGGATCTAGAATGATATAGAACTCAATCCAGTACAATATCACATTCAAAATGTTACTAGATCTTACCATTTTCAACAACTCTTCCTAAGGTTTCTATTTTGAAAAATCATGGTTTTAAAGAATGTGAAACAAACTTACACAAGATAATCTAAGAACTTACATTGTTGTCAAAACCAATGGGTCTAAATGTATGACTGAGAATCACATGATGTGCATATGGAACATGGGAAGGGTCCATCAAAATTTCAGTAAGTACTTCATACCTGTAGCGTATTAGCCAAGGTATTTGTTTAATTTGCATGTAGAAATAAACATTATATATAATATTATAAATTTGAAGGAAGAACACTAAAATAATTTAAGAAAAAAAAAATAGGAAAGATGAATAATAAAAACCATTAATATCTTATGTCTATGGAGTATAATCCCACTCAATAATATTTGATTTTTCTTGAAAAAGAGTTACCCATAAGGAAAATCTCGCATTGTTAGAACACATCGGATTGATGGATCACTTAGCATTGGAATCAAAGGTAGAGTTTTATTGAGAGCAATATCTATGTAAAGAGGATCAGTGGTTTTCCAAAACTAGATGATGCCTTGTTGTAGTAGACTTGGAAAAACACATGCATGTTCCCTCTTGGAGGTGTGGACCTGCATTTAAGGTAGAATCACTTCATTAAAAGATATATTTAACGCACATAACTACTACAAAATCACTAACCCTCATAGTGACTTGATTCCCATTCATTGTCAAAGAGACTACATCCTCATTTTGATGCATAGTTAGATTAATCTCCATTTTTGATAAATAATTCCTCCTTAATGAACCTAACCCAATGGATTTATTGGAAATACAATAGGCCAATATCCTTGAAACAAAACCATTATCTCTTTTTTGCACTCTTGAAACCATAGTGATTTTAAACACTATCCAAAGGCTCTATTGCAAGGTTTTTGAATATGAGAATCTTCTAATACATAATTCTTCCTCCATAATACATAAAACAAATCTCTACAAAGCAACTTTTAAAACTAAAAAATGCATATCAAACACAAAAGAAAACCCTAACCCATGGGAATAAGGGAGCGAGTCTTCAAATGGATGAAGAAGACATTGATATGGAAGAACATGAAGAAAAAGCACTCCCTTATTTGCCTTCTATGACTTAGATATGAAACAAAGAAACCCTAGGAAGATGGAAAAACACATAAAAGAGGCAAAGGAAACAATCAACCATGCAAATGAAGATTAAAAATGCTCATAAACGTTGTGATGAAGTTACCCCATGATCTTAGCTAAATGAAACTTAGATAACTACCCTAAAACCTTCCCCTTCGAAGAAGAAAACAACATAGAAGGCATCCATCTTGGAAGAGCCCGTGTTGTTTCAGTCCTTTAGCTTGAAAAAAATAAAGAGAGAATGAAACCTAACAAGTTTCCCTCGTAAAAATCAAAAAATTAATTTATCACTTGCTCACATTTCCCTCTATTTTTTTAATTACCCACCTTAATATCATATGTGGCTAATTATTTAGTTGGCATTTTACCCGATGATCAAATTAGTCATTAGTTAGTCATTTATTTAGTCATTTATAGCCGTGTTACAAAAATCTGGTAGAATTTAGTCACCTAGTAATTTATTTTCCAAATTATGCTAGTGGTTAGGAGCTTGTGAGGAGGGGAATATTCCATCAAACATTCAATCACCCATTGCTAATACAATTTTTGGAAACCCATTTAAAACCATGATGACTATAATAGGTGTGATGGGCACAAGGCATAACATTGTAATCGCCCATCACAGACTTGATTTTTAATGGCCATAACACATCAGCAATGGAGAACCTCAAGTGACTGGTTAGAATCCAACCACATGTCCATAGGAAAAAATGAAGGGTTGAGAAATCATTTCTCCTGAAAATACTTCATATCAATGATGGCATATTTGAACATAGGACCACATCATACATCGTAGATTCATAGCCAAAAACTAATGAAGAGTTAGTAATGGCAAGGGAAACCAGCGATATAGATGATACTGCCCACATCACTCATAGCAACATTGAAAACCAAGGTTGAAACTTCATCCATGATGAGAGATATGAAAGGAAAATAATTCATCACACATCACTGATACATGGCCAATGATCAAAGGACAACCCGTGATGAGCAATGAAGAAGGCGATGAACAAGAATGTTGTGCATGTAGCACACACGCCTCATTCGAAATGAGGACCCTCTCTTTCCTTCACTTTGTTGGGTCACTTTTTTCATTGCCTCATTTTGTGTGCCCCTATTTTGATGTTCTAAGTGTCAATGAACTTCACATAATTCATATTGACGTGACCATGTTTTGCCCCCCTCAAATTTTAAAGACTTTGGGCCTTCATGAAGTTCCCTTGGCTTTTTGCCTTAGTGTTTTAAACTGACATCCCTGGGGGCTGTCAAGCCCACCCTGTCAGGCCACCCCTTTCGGGTTTTCATTGGCTCATTATTGTTTTAAATGGATTTTTTCAAATAGCTTTCCAATTTTTTTGGATCCAGACCCTCCAATGTCGTTCATTTATCATTGAGCAACCTAACGACTATCATCTGATCACCGCTCGCCTGGTGTGTCCCGGTGTCTCCATGGCCATTTTGAAAATTATTGTCCACCAACTTTCTAGCTACCATACTATAATTAATTGGGTGCATTTAATGAACCATTTTCTATAAATAGGCCATCTCCAAATGTCATTTTCACATGTCACTTGATCAGAGAGGAGTCAGAGCCTATCTTCCAATGTCGCCTTTGTGCCCGATGAGTGTCATCGCTGATTCAACATCTTTGCCTATCAATTTATGACCTCATTCATCAAAATTGAGAGTTAAGGTTTCCGCCCATGTCCCTTCCCTTATGCTTCTTCAATTTCTATGCAAAATCGCTAAGTGTAAGGGAGAAAAAACTAATAGATAGATAAATCGTTGTAGGGCACACAAAACCCACATCATGAAACCTTTGATAGAACTCAAACTTGATCCATGCATTGCGTGTGGGATTGGCACTCTCTGCCATTGTTCTTTGACTAGGGTTCTCACCCCCTTTGAACCCGCAATCCCCCTCTGCCACTCCCTACCATTGAAAATAAAGCAAACTTTAAAATGGCGAACCCCTCCTTCAGGTTCGCTTTCACGGGAGGATCCCCTTCCTTAGCTGTCTAATCTTGGTTATAATGAACAAACAAAATGATAGGCCTTCAACCTTCGTGGGCCCCCAAGCATGGGGTGCCTCGCACGGAGTGCATTTTGGTTTCGCTATTTAAAATGGATAATCACTAACGACCTCCCGATGGTCGAGTCTCATCATATCAATTGCCCATAAGCTCAAGCCTTTGTAAGAACCAGGTGCAAAACTCCTTTTCGGGTCCCATCTCACAGATTTCCACCCTGGGAAGTCTATCGGTGCTTCACCGTCCCGAATGGCTTTCATCACCCATCCTCTCGACCTTCGGATACTAGGCTTAGCTTCACTGGCTTACTTCATTCTGAGCTCTAAACACCCAAGCGCCAAACTCCTTTTTGGGTCCTTGCTAGTGGACCTTCATCTATGGGCCACGATAGTGAAAACGTCATCTTTTACGTATTTTTGAGTGGCAACCTTTTTCCCTTTGGGTCCCAATCTCATCGTGGTCGTTGAGAAAAAGATGAGAAAATTGCTAAGTAATGAGCCTTCAGTAGATCTGTCCTGTTGGGTCACTGTCTTCAGGATTTCATCCCATCCTTTTTTGTTGCTAAATAAAAACTGCCTCCACCCTTCTGCTACCCAGAACTCAAGTTCATCTTAGCCGCTGGATTCTCCAAATTATTGCAAAGTAAACTTGATGACCCCATCTCCGCTTGGACTCGACGTGGTGGGTCTCTCCCATCAGACCGTTGAATGACTGTTGCCATTCCAAATGGCAATGACCTGACGTCCACCCGCCCATGTTGACCCAAAAATTCCTGACTACAAAAAGGTTATAGTTGACCACCTTCTAGAGCTATGGGTCCCACTCAGTGGAACTCCGGCCATGGGCCACTATCTTGCCAAAGCCGTTATGAATGACAAACTCTGAACAATCATCTTCCTAGGGAAGTTTGATTCCTTGGGCTTGAAATGTTGAAACTCCCTCCTACAAAATGATGTCATCAATCTGAGGGATATTTTAGGACTATAAAATGATGATTTTGGCTAACATTCCCTATATTGTATGCTTGAGTCTTTTACTACTCCTTTGGTTGTAGGATATATGGAACCAGTTGCCGAGTCCTCGAGGGCGGTCGTAGAAAGGGACAAAGGAAAGAGAATCGCAAAATCGCCTTAAGGAAAGGAGGATAAAGACTAGATGAAGTACAAGTTCCAAGGGGAGCCCCTTAACTCCAAGGTCCTTACAGAATGGAAGGAGATACCAGATACTAATCTGGGACACTAGATATAGATGAGTTCAAACAAAGGGTCAGGCTCAATCCTAAAATAGAAGATGCCAGAAAAATCAGAAGTAGTGGATTGGCCAAGGTTGTAGGATTCCCGCTAGCTTTCATAGCTCCTGAACTTGTGATGGCCTACAGAGAAGCATACCAAGAAGACACTAGAACAATAGTGGACAGGGATGAAAATATATTGACTGACTTGTCCGCCAAGTCAATAGGGAAAACCTTTTGCATCCCTACCTTCAGCGAGATGGAGAAAACTTCCAAGGGGTACAACAAATAGATGTGGGATGAAGATCTCCTCAAATGCAAGAAACTGATTAATCAATACAGACTGAAAGACAAAAGGGGTAGCGCCAATAAGGTGCCCCAAGAATTTTTCTAGAGTGAATTTTTTGAAGATTACCATGACTTGGTAACTCTTCTGAATAGAGTTATGGTCCTTCTAACCATGACTTTCTTTCAAGACTGGATTTTCTATTTCATTGTGGAAATCATCCAGGGAGACACATATTTCTATTAGGTCAGGATGATCAGCAACTGCCTCCATGAGAATTTTGTTGCAGTAAAGAAAAATTAAAAGTTCTATATGACATCATACCTTGTATACTTGCTTGTTTACCATGCCCAATGTAAGGTTTTATTTGCAATGCCAAATCCAAATCCACAAATGGTACTAAAATTATATGACAAGTACCCTCAATTATAGTACAAGAATTTCAAGAGGGATTACTGCAGAGTTAAAGATGCCTTCATAGGCTACATCATCAAATTGCTTGGGGGGGACCCCAAAAGGAGAGTCTTGCATAGTTCCAATGCTTTCATCCACCGGTTCGAATTCCTATTTATATAGTTTCCAAAATTCACTTACATCTGAGCTGAGGGATTCTCTGATAAACCTTACAAGTTGCCCCGATACCCAAATGACCGGATAATATTGCTTGAACTCTCACGGCAGTTGTGGTATGCACACACCCTCTTGACCAGAAAAGATAAGGTGGGGATTCCTTATCCCCATTCCTTCAGTTGGGGGAAGTATGAACTCCACATCTCTCAATCTGCAGATTATATAGATAAGGAACTCGTGTATCACCTCAAATTCCATACTACTCAGACTCGAATGGATCCCTATGGTAAATTGAAGAAGATGGTTGCTATTGAGTATTCCCACCTACATAATGTCGAAGAGTTTTGGGCCAATTGCAAGGATGAAAAGGAGGTGCGTATGTGGTAGTACATGCACATGACAACCTACTTTGTCAAGGTAGTCAAGTTGTTTCTCATACTACAGCAAGTGGTTGTAGAAGAAAGCACAGTGATAGACCTGAGGTATAATGTCATTGCCAACTTGCCACTACTAGTGATAGATTGGAACGAAGAGGAGGTCAATGAACTCGATATTATTACAAAGCCTATCGAGGCAAGAAACAAACAATGGAATGATGGGAAAATTTCTCAATTGAAGCGGCAAGAGGTAGAGCTAACATTCATAGAGCCCGAGCATCCACATGAGGGTGAAACTGATAGTATCACTGCTAATGTCACCTCAACAAGAGAGACCGCAAAATCTCCCCCAACACACAATCAAAGAAGGGAAAGGAGGTAGTTGAAAATCAACCTAAATCTAAGGAGTCTCTGGGGAAGACTTTAGAAATTGGAACCTCAAAGAAGTTAGGCAGTTTCATAGGGATTCCCACTATTAAAGAGAACCCA
Organism: Sequoiadendron giganteum; assembly: GCA_007115665.2. Taxonomy (NCBI): domain Eukaryota; kingdom Viridiplantae; phylum Streptophyta; class Pinopsida; order Cupressales; family Cupressaceae; genus Sequoiadendron; species Sequoiadendron giganteum. The sequence continues at coordinate 279,736,407 of CM021106.1, forward strand.
CTCCATGAGGGAGAGGAGCAACTGAATTCCCCACTTGTCACACTTTCTGCCCCAGCTACAATTGATGCTACTACTATCACTACCCCACCTATCTGATAAGTAGTAGTTTCCACCTCTTCGCTCGCAATAGAAATTTCTATCCACCTTGCCTCCTCCTCTCTTGTGGCTCAAATTATAACTATGGACTCCTCTTCTACCACTACTTCCCCACTCTCTTCCTCATCTATGTGCCCATCATTATCTCTTCCGACTGCTGCTGCAATGACCACAATGCTTGCTCTCACCCTTCCAGAAGCTTTCACTAAGTATATGTAGAACATGCCCTCTAAGCTTTCTAGGATGTTTGCAAACCCTGTAGTACAGACTGCCCTAGATCATGTCACTCCTCCTCCTCCTGAGAACCCTTCAATGGAAGCAACAACACAAATCTCTAAGGAGTTGTATAGGAAACAAAAGAAAGTTGTCGATAAATTGGAAGAAGAGGCGGATGACCACCATGAGCATCCCATATATCGACACCTTGTGATTGATGACGTAGTCCAAGATGAAGGGGAAGAAGAATCATTTGGTGAGGATGATGAGGAGTCATGCACCAAGTAAATTGTGGAAACCATTGAACCAGAGCTTGAAAAGGAGTTGGCCCAGCAACTCAAGGATGTTGGGGAGGAAGTTGAAAAACAACCCACTACGGAGGAAGGAAATACTGATGAAGAAATGGAGGCCAGTGAACCTCCAACAAGGGAACAAAATCAAAGCCCTAGGCATGATGAAAAGATGCCTCTTCTTAAAGAGCAAGAGGAGGGAGAGAAATAAAAGAATAAAGAGGAGGTTGAGATGAGAAGAAGCCCAGAATCATAACATCATGAGGAACACGGGCATGAAAAGGAAGAAGAATAAAATACTTCCAAAAAGGAAGATAGGCCCCAAAAGCATATGGCTACTAAATCCCCAAGAAAAGTGTCAGTAGTTATCCGAGATTCAGATGAAGAAGAAGGGGGCAAACTAGAAGAAGAGACCTCGGGTGAAAAACCATTGAAAATATAGCACGTCCATGAGGAATAAGGTGATCACAAATCACCAAAAGGGAAAAATCAAATGCCCGACTAGCTTGAGAAGCAACTAGAGAAGAAGACCCCGACTCTAATTGATCCAAAGGCAAGGCTAGAGGCCATCTTGGCTCGAGCCCAAATCAACACCAATAAGAAAAAGAAGTCAAATGTTAGATCTTAGCTAACCATGGATGCCTCTGGATCAAGGGAAGTGCAAATTTCCACCCTAGTAATGGATGAGGGAGGGATCAACTATAATATCTCTACCATTGACCTCAGGATAGCAACAAGGGAGCAAAATATTGACCACCTTCAAGGCTATGTCACCACCATCGTGCACCAGATGAATAAATATAAGACCTCAAAGGAGGAGCTAAAATCATAGGTGGTAGATCTAATGACATACATTCAACAATGTTCTTCAACTGATGAGCTCCCCACCACATCGTTGGCTCTCCCATTGTTGCTATCAGAGGAGCATATCAATAAGCTGGAGAAAAGAAATAGTTGGACTAAGGCCACTAAGGATTGGTTCAATTAGGTCCTCTATAATGTAAACATGGGCATTAGACGTTCTATTAGTACAACAAACAAATTTTTGGAAGTACACAAGTATCTTGAAGACATAAATAAAATCTGCACTGACTTCCCAGAGATATATAGGATTATAGATCCTACGATCAAGGCAATCCTCGGGTTGCCTAAAAGAACAGTAAAGAAGGAGCTTGCAATGGCTGAGAATGATTTTTGGCTCATGGAGAATTGGAGATTGGGCCTAGATCACAGAAAGGAAATATTAGAGTGGGTACTCCATGAAGTGGAGCAAGATCTCGATTGGGCAAAGGAAACAAGGTCGGCCTGCAGAGAATATTTGAAGTTAATGATAGATTTTGAAATGCCTCCCGCTGAAATAGATCTAGAAAAGATAAGGCCTTACTTTCATAAAAAGATGGAGAATGGAACAGCAGGTGAACTCACAACAAATTTCATGGGATTTTCTACTCCCACCTTCGCCCTATCAAAAAAAGTAGTGCAGAATGCAATGAAGCATAATGAAGATTGGAACACACTTACCCACCGGTCTAAGAAATTGAACTTCTAGGTGCTTCAATCCAACATCTTGGAGTGGGATAAGCTTCATCCCCTGATCGGCAGATTTGTGGACTATGCCACATTACAAAAGGGGGTTGGGAAGCTTGTGATAGATGATGAGTTTCTCACTATGTAGTTGTAGCCAAAAGGAAAACAACAACCTACTAAAAGACAAAGAGCTATAGTGCTACCACAAAAGACAAAATAGGCTAAAAGACAAAATGTAATTTTAAATTGCTATATATTTGGGGGTAGGTGAAACCCTAGTGTAAAGTGAATCCTGACCACACAATGAGATTAAATCTTGGCCACTCATTTTTCTTTTTGAAAACTATAAATAGGGATATCCTCCTCTCATTTTCAAGAGAGTTGAGTTGTTGTAAAGACATGCTGCTGGAATATTAATAGAAATTCATTGACTTTGGTGGATTCTTGAGTTCCTTTGCATGTTTCATGATTCTTCTTCTCCTAGTTAGTGAATTTAGATAGTTTTACTTTGTTGCTTTATGTTTTTTAGTTGCTTTAGTAAATTAGTTAGATGTTTCTCATTGATGTTGAATATTGATATGGTGTTGACCTCTTCGTAGTTCATACTTTTGGTTTTTTATTGTTGATACATAGCTATGCAAATTTATTCTAAACTTTATATCATCGATGCACTCAAATCTCATCTTCTTATTCATGTTCATGGTGAATGAAAAGCTAAAATCTATAGACCTTAGAAGATTGCACTAGTTTCATGATATTGTAGGCTCTCTTGGTTAAGTGAAACTCAGTATTGGGAAGCATAGCCTGCTATAGCAACCTCCATTTTCACTGTTCACTGTTAATTTCAGATCCGGGAACCTCTCTACTGTTAGAGTAATTGGTTATTTACTTTACTAATTAAAAAATATTTGTTTAATTACTTAAAGTGCCCTTTTACCTCTTTAAAACTTAAGCTAACATTAGGTGCATAATAATTAATTAGTTTATTAATTATTATTGTGCAAACCTAGGGTTTTCCTTTTTAGGGTTTTCACCTATGGTTGAAAACTATCTTTTGTATCATTAATTCATTTTATATTTTGAGTGAATACATTGCTCCACATTCTTGAGAATTTCATTGTCTTCTCTTGGTTTTTTCTCTTTGCTTCTCCTTGTAATAGGTTATTTGTTTGTAGAGGTCCCTGGGCTCCTATGGTGTTGTATCTTCTCAACTCCAATATGGTATCAGAGCTTCAGATCTGTAGCTGCTTGTTCTTGTTTCTGACTTTTTTGCATTGGAAGCAGATCTAGGGTTCTAAGGTTTCTTCTTGTGGATTCAGCATACTCCAAATTTTAGGTTCACTTTGGGCCCAAACGGACAGTGCCATTGTATTTGTAGCACCCGAAAACCCCTAAATCGACTATCAAATTGTTGATTTTGGTTACAGTCAACCAGGGATGCAAAAAAAATTTAGGGTTTTGGCCGTATGGCCCCCGCAGCAAAAAAATTTTAAAAAAAAAATTAAAAAAAAACTAAGGTTTTTTTATTTTTTTTCTGCGCGGCCCGTTCAAAATTTTCGGCCACCGGCCACACTACCAAGCGGCCACCACCACCGCGCATACACCGGTGCACCACCCTATCCGTCACTGAGCTCCAACCCCATCACGCCACCCACGTCCGCAACGCCTCCCGCGCTCGCCGCACCACCCGGCTCCGTGCTCCGCTCCGCTCCGCTGAGTTCCCCGGCTCCGCCGAGCTCCCCGCTGAGTTCACCGACGCCGAGCCCGCCGATTCTGAGTCGGCTCTCCCAACCCATAGGTGGTGACATGGTGACTATGGGCTCTGCCCCAGCTACAGCCCCCTGGTCCACCCACGTGACCAAGGACCCTTTTTTTTTAGCTATCGGGTGCTAAAGGGGTGTGATAGGGCATTTTGAGCAACCTTCATTCAAACGGGCATAACTCGGGCATTTTTGCTCCATTTTTCGAATGGAAATAGGTGTTGGAAAGCTGGTTTCGGCATCTATTTGATGGTGTAGGAATTTTTTCAAAATGTTACCAGTTTGGATATTTTTTTCCAGTCAAAGTGGGGTCTTTTTTCTTCACTTTCGGGGACGTATCTTTTGCGTCCTAACTCTATTTTGCACAAACGAATAGGCATTGGAAAGATATTACAGTGATCTTTCCATATTTTTAGTCTATTTTATCAGAATATTTACCAGGCATTTTTTATTCAGCTTTGTGTGTTTTTACACTTTGCTCAATTACTTGGTTATTTTGGCTCCTACATGGATTTTGTTTGCGTTGGATGGGTTATGTTGATATGCTTTATCATTGCTGAGATTTTTAGTCTTTGAATTTTTCATTTGAAGAGTTATCATGGGTTTTTCTACTCACCCTTCAGTTGTTCTTCTGGAACAGGGTAATTATGAGTCATGGGAAAAGGGTATACTTACACATTGTAGGTGGCTTCATATTTTTCCTTATTTGTATGATCTCATACCTGAACCAACAAATTTAGAGGGAAAATTATCATGGGATATCATTAGAAATCACATAGTAGGACTTATATTGTCTAGTGTTGATCATTACACTATGTTGGCTATATCGGACATTGATTGTCCTCACCCACTTTGGACACGTCTTTGGGAGATCTATGGAGACCCAATTATATCTCCATTCCTAGAGGATCCTGCTTCAGATTATCTCTTATCCATTGCTTGGAGAGAGAATACACCATTTGATCATGATACTTTAGAGGAGCTTGAGTATTTAGACACCCTTACTTGTTCCGATGGATCAAAGGTTTGTCTCACAGTTCCTACTCTTCAGACTGGGACTTCATCAGCATCTCTTGTTGTTCTTGATTCAGTGCAGCAGGGAATCATACATCTTCTAGACATAGCTACTTTGGACTCTTATGTTGTAGACATATCTTTCTTGTTTTTGGAGTCCTATATTGCAGACTTGGAGGATTATTTTGAGGACATTCATCTCCTCTACCTTGATAGTCAGGTTATCACTATTCGCCCACCATTATCCATGCATTTAGAGGTTGCATTTTAGTATTCTCCACATCAGTTTGGATTTTTCATTATTTGTTTTAGTTCAGATAGTGAGACTCTTCAACATCCTATCATGGCACACATCTTGAGATAGATTGGTTCATCATTCTTCACAGGGTTTCTTTGACATCGTCCTTTGGATCTATTTCTTCCCAAGGGGAGGAATATCATTTTCCGCTTCAGGATCTCCTTTTGGATTCTACATCAGGCATCTACCATTGTGACAGGAGTTTCTTCATTGTGGGGGGGCCTTCTTCTCTCTTTCTATCTCTCCTATGGAGACCATTGTACATGTACTTATATGATAGAAGTTTTCTATGTGGGGTATCATGTTATCCACCTCCTATCCTTCTTTCATTAGTGCATTGCATTCCTTCCTTGCATTCTATTTTGGGGAGGAGTTTTGTTCCCACTGGGTTTTCTCCTTTACCCCATTCCATTTAGTTTGCATTGATTTTGTACATGGGTACCTAATCTGGCCTTGTTGTCAGGACCCATTGCTTTTTCTCTCAGTAGCTTCTTCTAGGTTTTAGTTTCTCCCTAAGTCTAGCATGCGGGGGGGTGTTAGAGTAATCGGTTATTTACTTTATTAATTAAACAATATTTGTTTAATTACTTAAAGTTCCCTTTTACCTCTTTTACACTTAAGCTAACATTAGGTGCATAATAATTAATTAGTTTATTAATTATTATTGTGCAAACCTAGGGTTTTCCTTTTTAGGGTTTTCACCTATATGTGGTTGAAAACTATCTTTTGTATCATTAATTCATTTTACATTTTGAGTGAACACATTGCTCCACATTCTTGAGCATTTCATTGTCTTCTCTTGGTTGTTTCTCTTTGCTTCTCCTTGTAATAGGTTATTTGCTTGCAGAGGTCCCTAGGCTCCTGTGGTGTTGTATCTTCTCAACTCCAATATCTACTTCCCTACCCCTTTTCCCTTTTTTTTCTTTAGTCATTTTGAACAAGGTTCATTGCACATTGTAAAGCCAAATCTCAAGCGGAAATAGGAGTTTTAGACTATTGTTTGAACCTGCAACAACTGTGCATGTGACTTCCCATATAAATAACTTCATCAATTGAACCAATTATCCTCTAGCCCAACTTCTTTAAGTCTGCCCCGTGATTACTAGCAAAATCACATTTAAAACAACTGAAACATTCCAAGCAAGTCATGACCTGACACTTGAGAGACCTTGGGGTAATTTTCAGCAACTTGCTGTTGGAGATTTCCTTTCAAGAGAGGTGATGCACATATGCATTACCTGTGTTGAGAAAGTACTAAATCACCCATCAACAAAGAACATAAGTGGATCCATTCCGCACATGCCCACAAGTTTTTTTGAGAAGGGGACCACCTAAGGAAATGTAATAAAATGCCTCAAAAGACTTAAAACCATTTTAATCAAAGGATGTAAAGGCCAAACAAGGTAGATTAATCAACCTTATAAAATAAATAATTTTAGACCTAGGCATGAGGAGTCAGTTACTTCATGGGCTTTAATGGCTTAAGATGTTTATAACATGGACGCAAATGGAGCACAATAGGTCAATGCAAAAATATAAAATTTGCAATGAACCAGGCTTAAAGGTTACATAGAAAGGGTTTTAGCAACACAAACCCTAAGGCATGACAAATGGATAGAAACCTAAGCCCTAGGATACAAAAACACACCAAATTGTGTAGAGTTTTAAGATGGAACACAAATCATTTTTAGGGGTTCAATCAACAACAACATAAAATAGGGAATACATAGACTATGTAGACCTCCTATGATGCATTACAATGATTTACCATCCAACCATGGCCAAAATATGAATTCATTTCATCAAACCCTCTAGAAACTATGATTTTTATGATATTTTTCAAGCAAATGGAAGAGCACTATCATTCATTCCTCACACATTAAAAAATTTCAAGGCTTGGGCCCAAAAGGGGTTTTATATCTCCTCAAAATAGAACTTTATACCAATTTCCATGAATTTTTGATGGTGGAAAATAAATATGTCAATTTTTTTGTGTTTCTAGAAACCTTAGGTAGGGTTTGGACTTGTCAATACAAAAATGGCTATAAATTTTGCAAAACTTAATGAAATGACTCCAAAAAAAAGGAAAAGTTTTTATTCCATGGCTTTATCATTCTCATTCCTTCCCTCATCTGTACCAGGTCATAAAAAACCATATCAAGGAAATTTCTTGTTGTTTCACAGTAAAAATTTGTACATGCAAATCACTAATTTTATCATAACTTTCACAAAACATAATTAAAATTAGTCAAACAAAAAACATTAGAAACATAACAAAATTCTTCAATTTTTACAACTTGTTTTAGGACTATACCAAAATGTACCAATTCATACAATGTGAATTAAAGTTGATTTACACCTAAAAATGTAATAATGAACATGCAAAATGAAGTATTTCTCATTCAAACTCCTCTCCAACCCTTGTGCTCAAGGTTAATTTGTATATTTATCATGTTAAAACCATTCCCAACTAAAAATTGACCACTAACTGAGTTAACCAAAATGACAACTTTTACAAGTTTCTTGACAATAAAGACAAAATTTTGCTGGTATCAAAGCTAGTTCCTCTAAAGAAGTCTAACAACTTGAGGTGATCTGAGATGTCATAATACAAGAAGGATAGTCCTAGATTCTATGGTACAAAATACTTTCTATGGAAAGTCAGAATTGAGTGTCATTTGAAGTGCATTGGTGAGACTTTTTGGAAGATTACAAAGAATGCATATACTATTTCTCAAAATGGTCCCTCCTCTATTGATGAGATCAAGGAAGAGAAACTAATACCAGGGCTATAGAAGCATTGCTGAGTGCTTTGACAAATTCAAAGATGACTAATGTGATAGGACTGAAGACTGCACATGAGATCTAGAAAAAGTTGGAAACATTGTATGAAGGAGATGCACTACTAAAATTTGCTAAGCTATAAATTCTGAAAGGCAAGTGGGAGAACATGAAGATGAGTGAAGATGAAAAAATATTTTCTTTCACACAAAAGATAAATGAACTAGTGACGGACATTAGATGTGCTAGTGGAATCTTGGAAGAAGATGAGATTGTGGCTAAAATACTTAGATCTATGCCTACTTCTTACAAAACAAAAGCTCATGGTATTGAAGAGATCAAGATAGTAACAAATGTGACAAGAGACATGTTGATTGGAAAACTTGTTGCCTTTAAGTTGAACGAATTTGGTGTAGCTTCTCCTAAGATAGAGTCTGCATTCAAAGCGAATGTATCCAAAAAAATCCAATAGAGATATGATATGGGAGAGAGTTCGAGGAAAACATTCAAATATGAAGAAGAAATGAACTTGATTGAAGATGAAGAAAGAGAGCTAGAAGAATTGGAAGCACTGATTGTGAAAAGAGAAGCCAAAGGACAATGTAAGTACAAAGGAAACTTTCTTATTAAATGTTTCTCTTGCAGTCATATAGGTCATTTTGCATCAAGATGTCCTAAAAGGGTTTCTAAGTATAAACCTGATAACTCTAGATTTTAAAAGAAATGTTATTATGATGAAGAAGGTGTTAGTAATGATGAATCTGATAAAGAAACTGGAAATGAAGATGAATGGGTATTCATTTCTATCAAGGAGAATGTTTTAGTGTCCACTGAATCAACTAATAATCAGAATATTGAGAAATATCTTGTAGGAAGAATTGATGAGAAGGATGAGTGGGTGATTGACAATAGATGCTCACATCATGTGACTGGTGAAAAAAAAAAATTCTAAGCTTGGAAAAATATGATGGTTGTTTAAGATTTGGAGATAACAATGTTGGTGTGATTTGTGGCAAAGGCACTACTTCTCTTGGTGAAAAATGCAATACTGATAATATCCTATATGTTGAAGTTTTGAAGCACAATTTTTTGTGTGTTCAACAAATGGTTGGCAAAGGTTACAATCTTCAGTTCAAAGATGGTAAGTGCGGGATACTGGGAAGCTCGAGAAATGTGATTGCTTCAGGTACGAAGACAAGAGGTAATATTTTTCACTAAAATGCTACTAGTGAAATTTGTTTGATTGCTCAAGTTGATGTAAGTTGGTTATGGCATAAAAGGTTGTGTCATGTGAATTTTGATAGCATTTTCAAAATAAGCTCCACACAAGCAGTCAAAGATCTACCTAAGTTAGTGAATCCTACTAACACTATATCCAAGGAATGTCAGATGGGAAAGTAGACTATAATTTCATTTCAGAGAAAACAACATCATTACAATGGAATACTGGATTTGGTACATAATGATCTATGTGGTCCATCTAGAATCAGAAATCTACAAGGAGAAAGGTGTTTTATGTTGTTTATTGATGATTATTCTAGAATGGTATGGGTTGCTTTCTTAAGAGAAAAACATGAGGCATTAGAGAAATTAAAAAGCTTCAAATCTATGGCAGAGAATGAGACAGGTTTGAAGATCAAATGCTTGAGATTAGATAGAGGTGGTGAATTCACTTCCTGGGAGTTCAATTCATTTTGTGAAGATCATGGAATAAATATATAGTTATCTACTCCCCGGACCCCACAACATAACGGAATTGTTGAGAGATAGAACAAAATGATTTTAGATGCTTCCAACACTATGATGTTGGAAGGTAATGTTCCTCATACCTATTGGAGATAAGCTATAAGTATTGTTGTGTATACTATCAACTAGGTGAATGTCAATGGTAATTCTGGTAAGACTCGTTCTGAGCTATGGTTTGGTTATAAGCCTACTATCAAAATCTTTGGAAGTAGATGTTATATCAAAAGAGATGAAGATATAGGAAATTTTGAAGCTAGAAGTGATGAAGGAATATTTCTAGGTTACTCTACTAAGAGCAAAGCCTACTAGTGCTATAATAAAATATTGAAGAAGATGGTTGAAAGTTCAAATGTCAGAGTTGATGAGGATATTGATAGAACATCTAGGTATTGTGGATATGATTCAGATGACCAACAAGATAGTACTGAGAATGGGAAGAATGCACAGACACGGAATCAAATCAAAATTTATCCGGTGAATCAAGAAAGTTCTGAAGAAGAAGATAGTGAAAATGCAGAAGAAAGAATAGAAGAACCCAAAATCCCAAGGTATGTAAAGTGAAGTCATTTTGAAAGTCAAATCATTGGAGATAAGAACAAAGGTGTACAAACTAGAAGAAGAATTGCAAAAGAATACTATCTGATATCCAATACTAAGCCTAGCAATGTCAATGAAACATGTAAAGATGAATATTGGATAGAAGCAACGAAGGAAGAACTGATGCAAATATAGAAAAATGATACATGGACTCTTGTTCCTAGACCTCAAGACAAAATGTGATTGGAACCAAATGGGTTTTTCAAAATAAGTTGAATGAGCAAGGTGAAGTGATCAAGAATAAAGCAAGATAGGTATGTAAAGGGTATTCACATATGGAAGGTATTGATTTTGAAGAAACCTTTGCCCATGTTGCTATAATTGAAGTTGTAAGGTTATTTCTTGCTTATGATACTTTCAAGAACTACAAAGTATATCAAATAGATGTGAAGTCAACATTTATGAATGGTGAGTTAGAAGAAGTTTATGTTGAGCAACCAGATGGATTTCAATTGACTGATGAAAAGGACATGGTGTGTTTATTGAAGAAAGCGTTATATAGACTCAAACAAGCCCCTAGAGCCTGGTATGCAAGACTGGATAAATACTTGTTGAAGCTTGGATTCAATAAAGGTACTGCTAACAACAATCTATATTTCAAGGTGGATAAGGATAAAGAATTGATTATTGAAGTCTTTGTTGATGACATTATTTTTGATGGTGATGATTACTTATGTATGAAATTTTCTGATGAAATGAAAAGTGAATTTGAAATTTCAATGATAGGAGAACTAAAATTATTTTTAGGATTACAAATTACTCAGTTAGATGATGGAATCTTTATATCTCATTCTAAGTATGTGCAAGAGTTACTGAAAAAGTTTGGCATGGAAGATTCAAAGCCAGTTGGTACACCCATGGTAACTGGATGCAAGCTAACATAGAATGATGATTCTCCTAAGGCTAATCAAACAAGATATAGATCAATTATTGGTGGATTGCTATATTTGACTCAAACGAGAATAGAAATTTTGAATGTTGTATGCATGTTTTCTAGATATCAAGCTAATCTAAAGGAATCACATGTGACTGTAGTAAAGAGAATATTTAGATACTTGAAAGGAACAGTTGACTTTGGGTTATGGTATCCAAAGGATGATGATCTTACCTTAAATGCCTTCATAGATTCAGATTAGGTAGGATATGTAAATGACAGGAAAAGCACAAGTGGTGGTGCGTTCTTCTTGGGGAAGAAGTTGGTGTCTTGGCTAAGTAAAAAGAAGAATTCCATTTCTCTATCTACTACTGAAGCAGAGTATATTGCTGCTGCAAACAATTGTACTCAAGTGTTGTGGATGAAGCGTATGTTGAGAGACATCAAAATTGAGTATGATGAGCCAATTGCTATATTCTGTGACAACTCAAGTGCCATAAAAATTTCCAAGAATCCAGTGCTACATTCAAAAATAAAGAATATATCTATCAAGTATCACTTTTTGAGAGACAAAGTGAGTGAGAAAGGAGTCAGACTAGAATATGTTCCTACTAAGGAACAAATTGCAAATATATTCACTAAACCATTGCCTAAGGATACTTTTGAGTATCTCAGAGGAAAGTTAGGGGTAATTCTTGCTCCTAATCTGAACTAATATGCAAGTATTTGCATCAATCCATGCACTCACAGTTAGATATGTTTTTAGATTGATGTTATGGTGGTTGCTACTCAGGGGGAGTAGTCAAAAGATTTAGATATGTTGTTTAGAGCATGTGTACCTTTTCCATTGATTTCAAATGGGGAGAAGAGTAATGTGAAAAAACCTTGAGGAAGAAAGGGGAGAAGAGTCATGACAGAAGAGTAATACTAGAAGTGCTAGTAAGAGAAAGGGAGAAAAGAGTTATGGGAGAAGTGTATAAAAAAAGGGGAGAAGTGAATAGTTAGTTGTGTTGATGGTAATTTTCACATCATGTATTGCCATCAATGCCAAAGGGGGAGATTGTTGGATGTTGAGGTTGTGTTACTGATATGTGGTTTTCATTGATGTCAACACTATTAGCATTCACGATTTTGAAGGTTGTATATGTTGAGGAGATTGAGAAAATTGTAATAAATATATTGCAGGAAGCCAGTGAAGCTGAGAAGGTTAGAGTGATGGTAAGTTATGTATGTTGATGGTCAGAAGGTTCACATTAAAGGGTTTGTTGCTAAGCCTATCTAGTATGTTGTCCAGAAGTTTTAGTGGTACACATCAAGATTGAAGAAAGTTATAAAGTGTTATGTTCCTATAGTTATTATGTTACTGTAGCAAGTGTTTATGAGAGAAGACAAATGCAATTCTAGTGAATTGAATTGTTGTGTATGTTCTTGAGATGTTCAGTGATGTTTCTAGATCATGCTCTATCAATGTGGTACATTTGTGTTGATCATCGTGTTCGTGATTGAATATTTTTCATTGTGTGCTTAATTTTTCATGTTCTTGGCCAACATGATGGTGGTAGCGTGTTGCAAATCCTTCTGGGTTAATATTTTATTTTTTGCATATTCGAGGATGTTGATTTAGGTCCTCACTATGTTGTGACTAACTTAGGTTGGTGCACATTAATATTTGTTCATGTATTGAGGTCGATAGTTTGTAATTCATTTATTATTTTGTGGGCGACAGAGTAGTTGATGAAAATCCATGTAGCGGATATATAAGAACAATTTTTTTCTCATTTTGAAGTATGCTCGGTGTATGTCTATGTGTGTATGTGAAGATATGTGTGAATAAATATCAGATCATTCGAATGCAAAGAAGAGTGTGAAGAAGTTTTAGCGAAGTATATTTGTGCCTAACCGAAACTGTAATCAGGCTTATGAAGAAGCTCTTATGTAAGGCATTGATCATTCCCTTTGACTAGTGAGCTCTAGGTAGTGTGCTTGAATGCATGTGCATTCTTTATTCATTCTTCATTATAATTTTAATAGGGTATAATCTTGTGGACTAACATCGATCGTGGTTTTTCCCCTAAGAGGGTTTCCACATATAAAATCTTAGTGTTCATGTGTTTTTGATGTGATGTTAATTTATGCTTGCACTGTTAATTATCAGATCTGAGATTAAAGGTTTATTAGGTTTGAATAAGTTCAATTTCTGCATCAACTGATTCACCCCCCTCTTAGTTGTCTATCCTTATTTTTCCAACATTTGCAACATTTAAAAAATTTAAAAACATTGCATCAAAACATCATAAGATGGACTTAAATAACACCAAATGGTCTTACATGACCTTATTGACCCGAGAAAAACCAAAACTCAAATTTTAGCAACATGACAACAAAGTGAAATAATGGTGCATCAAAGGATTCCCCTACATCACCTTCTCATGATGTAGCTTTATTTGGAAACATATCATTGGCAGTGGGCTTTCCAAATAAGCTCTTGGGATATTTTTTTGCATGAAATTTATCATTTTTCTACCTTGAAGAAATTTATCAGAACATGGTGTTTTGTAATTTATTTTAAGGTGGGGCATACATTGGCATTATTTGATTCACTTTCTTCACATGTAGTGGACTTAGTGGTATGTTGACATTGGCATGTTTTTTGCTTCAATTTTTTATGGTAGTTGAACTTAGTGTGGTCTTGGTATAGAATTTTGATCATTTTTAGCTCCTTATTGGAGTTATCAAGTAGTATAACTCTTGATATGGTTGATATGGGTACACAACTAGTCAAAACTGGTCCTCACTAGACCTAGTGTGTTTCTAATGTTTCCTTGTCTTGGGGCTCACCAAGTGAATATTAGGCTTCACTAGCCAATGTTTCCTTCCTATTTGTGATTCACCTAAAAATATCATACTTTTCTATGGTGTGAGCCATGAACATATTTGGTGTAGATCCTAGCATAACACACCTTGTTAGCCCATGATTATCCATACCCTCCCTTTTATATTTCATCAAGTAATATCATGTATGTCTTTTCACACCCCCTAGATCCTTAATCATCCTATCTCTTCAACATATGGACAATCAAACCCCTCTCGACATAGATTTTTGTGATCTTGAGCATAAGTTCATATTCTCATTAAAGTGGGGGATAAATATACCATTGTGAGTTTTCACCCTTGACAATTTCACTCTATGTTTTCTCCCCCTAAATTATTGAGCCTAAGTGAGTCCCTAATTTCCTAATTTATGCATTCTATAGCCCATTTGTACCATTTTCCAAGAAATTGCAGGTATTGAATAAATGCATCCAATTGATATTTTCCCCCAATAATTAATGTCCTATAAAATAGGGCTAATTTTGATAGGGGGACCAATTTTAGATATGTTTGTGTTGGAATTTTAACATTCAAGATTTAAATTACAAATATTAGCTATTAGGATTTAATTTATGAGTATTTAGAGAAATTCCTATAAATACCTAGTTATTGCATCATTTGAAAGATAATAAGGAAACCATTAGCAACATAATGATCAAGAGTAGTATCAAACAAGTCAAAAATTAAATTTCAAAGCTTTATTACAAAAATTCAAGATCCAAACATCATGTCAAAGCCTATGTGAATTTGTGTCTGTTGATGTTATCATTATTTTGTGAAGACTAACCTTTGTTGTAGGTCTTCAAAATAATTCAAGCAATCAAGAAACAAGATTCAATACCTTGAGGTGATGTGCATGAATTTAGTCCTTTAAGGAAGAAATTGAAGAGTGGTGAGTTGTAGCACTTTGTGATTTCATCATTCCTTCCTATCCATTATCATTTGACCATTTACATTTCCATTGTGGAAGTGGAAACACTAACACATGGCTTGACTAAGGCAAGCCCCTAAATGATACAAAACTTCTTCTCTTTGTGAATGTATAGATTTCATGTTTAGAGAGTATTGAAGGAAAATTTAATATCATTCATTGTTGCATTCAAAGCCCTACATCTTGTCAACTCATGAAAAATCACCTATAAAATTATCTAGAAGTGTTCCAAAAACTTTGCAACTAGGAATCAAAAGCTTGGATCTATCATCAAAGGACCTAAAAAATAGAGTTGAAAAAGGTGTACAAGGAACCATACACCCTAGGGAAACTATGTCCTCATTACCCCACTAGCATCAACTTTTATGGACATGTACACAATCCTTTGCACTTCCCTGCTCTGTCTACAAGTTACTAATTTAGTCTTCTAATTATCAAATTATTTCATTTTACATATTATGTCACATTGCCTAATTAGGTCGATCATATAATATCAATCCAAAATCATTCTAATCCTCAATGGGATGGAGATATACATCTGATTATCTCATCTTCATGGTGGAAATCCAAACTATATACCATGTTGATATCCATCTTAATAAAACCCTAGGAAAAGGCCTTGTTTATCTCTTATATTTTGAAGCACCACTTATACATTGGGGGATCATTATTCCACCTTTTCTTCATTTAACAAAATATAATATGAACTTAAATCCTTGTAAATGTGTCTTTTGTGTGGATAGTGGTAAACTATTAGGATTTATTGTATCACAATAGATTATTGACGTGTAGACAAAAAATATCGATGCCATAGTTAACATGCCACCTCTTAAAAACATTTTTCAACTTCGTAGCTTACAAGGGAAGACTCAAGTTGCTTTCCAATTTTTTTCATCACTATCAGATAAAAATATCCCCTTCACTCAACTCCATAAGATAAATTTTCATTTTCAATTGAATAAGGAATTTCAAAACGCCTTTGGGAAGTTAAAACAATATTAGTCTAATCCTCCCATTTTACAACCAATCACTTTATAATGTTCTTTTCTTACACATTTTCTTCATCTAATTCTCTCATGACATTATTAGTGCAACATGATGTTGTTAGTAAAGAATTTATTGTACACTATATCAGTCACACTTTACTTTCCTATGAAATTTACTATACTACAATAGAAAAAAAAATAGCTTTTTTTTTTGCAATGAATAAGTTAAGAATTATTTTTAAATGCAAAAGTTCATGTTCTTGTTAAATTTGATCAATTAAAAATATCTTCTCTAAAAATGACCTATTAGGATGTCTTGATAAATGGGTATGATTTTAATGAAAATTGATCTTAAATTTATCTCACAAAAGGAAATTATAGGTCAAGAATTGACTAACCACTTAGTTAATGCTCCTTCACCATTTTCTTTACCAAACCAGGATTTATTTCTTGATGATCATGATCTTTCATTAGAATTTGATTAGACATGGGATTTATTTTTTGATGGTTCTAAGTGTCAAACTAGCTCTAGCGTTGGTGTGACATTGTTACCTTCTTCAGGTAATCCAAATCCCTTATCTTACTATCTTAATTTATTACTCACTAATAACATTATCGAATATGAAGCTCTTATCATTTTTGTATGTTCAATATTATCCCTTAATGTTAAACATGTTTGTATGGGTAAGTGCACCAATTTGTGACACAAAAATGGCTCTTAAGATGTCACTTTTTTTTAAAATCAACAAATTTTGATGTTCATGAGAAAATGAAGATAGTTGTGCTTAAAATTTGAATATGCAACAAGAACAAGATTTTTAGTGCTCTAAATCTACTTTATAAGCTACTATTTTTTTTAAACTAATGAATAATGGTTTTAAAAAATGGGGCTCACCAAAAATGGTCCTATTTTTCTTAAAAATAACATAGTGTCTATTGTGACCCTCTTTTTTGTTAACATTTTTTAAGAATTTCAAAAATTCAAATAGTGAGAAATTAGCTAACACCATCTAGTTTATCCTAGTTCTTTCACCTAATATTTTAATGAATATATAATATTTTACAAATTTTTGAAGTGGACACATCTTAAAAAGTTGAAATTTGAGCATGCTCCCCCTAATTTTTTTGAAAACTAATCAAAAATAAATAAAAAAATATTATGTGTATAATGGAGTGTAGTTTATAAAAAATGTAATTTGTTTCAAATTTTGATAAACGATTAAAAAAATATACTAAAACTATCTCATGATGTTTTTTGAAAAAAATAGAGGCACTAACAAGTAGTTATGGATGAAAACTTTAACATAATCAAAATGTTAAAAAATGTATAGGGTGATATAGGAAAGAGAGAGCCTAATGTCATTAGTTTTTTTAGAAACTTGCATTGAAAGATGCACAAACCTGATGGTTAGTGGCTAAAATTATGTGAAATTTTGTTACCCTTTTAGAAATCACATCCTTGGCATGAAATGGTCATCCAACCCTTTGGTTTGGATGCCCAAGGAAAAATCCAACCCTTTGGGTTGGTATTTCCCAATGTAACCAATTTAGTGAGTGCCAAAATTGGTGAGTGCCAAATTTGGAGAGGACACAATTTGGCATCACAAAATGTTACATTACATTTGGCTAGTGCCAAATTGATCACATTAACAAAAAATCTAACTTTTATTTCTATTTGTCTATCTCTACCCCACTTTTATAAGGCTTAAATTTTATGGTTTATGATCGATGATGGATAGCCAAGGTTTTACCTTTCACTCCCTCTATGATTCCTACCCTTTTAACCAATACTTACCCTTTTCTCTCTCAACCCTCTCTAGGTATCTCCCGCCCTTTCTACCTTGCCTTCCCTCCTTAACCCCATCTCCATCCTTGCTTCCCTACCTCTCTCTTTGTTTATCTCCATTTGTTAATGTTTTCACCCATCTCTCTCCTTTCTATCAATCATTACCTCTATCTCACATCTCTTTCTTCTCCCTCTTTCCTTCTCTCTCCCTCCCCTCTCTAGGTTATCACCTCTTTATCTCCTCCTCCCTATATCTCTCACTCCCTCCATGTGTACCTCTCCATCCATCCCTTGTTACTCCTCTACTGATACTTCCTTATCTATCTCCATCTCTTCTCTCTCTCCCCTCTCTAGGTCTCTCCCACTCACTCCCCTTATCTACCTCTCTACGTTTCCTTCCCTCCCTACCTCTCTCTTCTCTATATCTCTATTATTATTTATTTCCAATCTATCTTCTTTCTCTCAAGCACTACCTCTTCCTCCCACCCTCTCTCTCCCAATCTCCATAAATCTCCCTCTTTCTCTCTTTACCTCTCTACCTCTCCCTCCTTGTCTCATTACCCATCTCTCTCCCACCCTCTCTACCTTGCCTTACCTCCATATTGTTTAAGGGTTGAGGGTTGATTAATAAGGGCTTAAGGTATAGGGTTAAGGGATTAGGGTTGAGGGTTTAATGTATAGGGTAGAATATTGATGGTTGAGGGTTTAGGGTTGATAGATTAGGGTTGATGGTTGAGAGTTTAGAGTTTAAGGTATAGGGTTGAGGGTATAATCTATATGGTAGAGGGTTTATAGTTTAGAGTTCAAGCTTGAGTGATTAGGTTTGAGGTTATAATGTATAGGGTAGAGGGTAGATTTTTAATGCTTCATGGTTGTACATTGATGGTTTAAGGGTTGAGGGTTGACAGATGGGGGTTTAAGGGTGTAATGGTGTAATGGTTTAGGGTTTAAGGGTTGAAAGTTGAGGGTTGAGGTTTATAGTTTAAGGGTTCAGGGTTTAGGGTACGAGATTGAGGGATTAGGGTTTAAGGGTAGGGATTAGTGTTGATGGTTGAAGGATTAATGTTTAAGGTATAGGGATTATGGTTGAGAGTTGAGGGATTAGGGTTTAAGGATTGAGGGTTGAGGGATTAGGGTTGAGGTTTTAATGTATAGCTTTGATAGTTGAGGGTTGAGGGTTGAGGGTTTAAGGGTTGAGGTTTGAGGGATTAGGGTTTAAGGGTTGAGGGTTTAAGGGTTGAGGGTTGAGGTTTGAGGGATTAAGGCTTAAGGGTTGAGGGCTTAAGGGTAGAGGGTTGAGGGATTAGGGTCTAAGTTATAGGTTTGAGGGATTATGGTTGAGGGTCGAGGGTTGAGGATTAAGGGTTGAGGATTTAAGGGTTGAGGGTTGAGAGTTTAAGGGTAGAGGGTTGATGGTTGAGGTTTTAAGGGTTGAGGGTTGAGGGATTAAGGGTTGAGGTTTTAAGGGTTGATGTATGAGGGTTTAAGGGTTTAGGGTTGAGAGATTAGAGCTTAAGGGTTGATGGTTTGAGGGTTTAGGGTTAAGGGTTGATCGATTATGGTTTAAGGGTTGACTTGGGTTGAGGGATTGGGGTTTAAGATATAGAGTTGAGGGATTATGGTTGAGGGTTGAGTGTTTAAGGGTTTATGGTTTAAAGGATGATGCTTGAGGGTTGAGGGTTTAAGGGTTGAGGGTTGAAGGTTGAGGCTTATAGGATTGAGAGATTAGTGTTTAAGATTTGAGGGTTGAGGGTTAAGGGATTAAGGTTTTAGTTTTTTAACTTTGAGGGTTGAGGGTTTAGGTTATACAATTGAGGGATTGGTATTGAGGGTTTAATGTATAGGGTAGAGGGTTGAGGGTTGAGGGTTAAGGGTTGAGGATTGATGGTTTAGGGTTTAATGGTTGAGGGTTGAAGGATTAAGGGTTTAAGGGTTGAGGGTTTAGAGTTGAGAGAGTAGGGTTTAAGTTATAGGTTTACGGGATTAGGGTTGAGGGTCGGGGGATTAAAGGAGTAAGGTTTTAGGGTTTAAGGTTTGAGGGTTTGATGGTTTGATGGTTCAGGGTAGAGGGTTTAGGGTTTAAGGGTTGAGGGTTGAGGGTTTAGGGATAGTGATTAGGGTTTAGGGTTGATGTTTTAGGGTTTAAGTATTTAGGGTTGAGGGATTAGGGTTGAGAGTTTAATACATAGGGTAGAGGGTTGAGGTTTGAGGGTAGAGGGTTTCAGGGTTGATGGTTGAGGGATTATGGTTTAAGGGTTGAGGGTGGATGGATTAGGGTTTAATGTTTAAGGGTTGAGGGTTGAGAGTTTAGGGTTTAAGGTTTGATGGTTTAGGGATTAGGGTTTAATCGTTGAGGGATCAAGGGTAGAGGGTTGGTGGATTAGGGCTTAACGTATAGGGTTGAGGGATAAGGGTTGAGGGTTGAGAGTTAAGTGTTGAGGGTTGATGTTTTAAGGATATAGTGTTGAGGGTTGAGGTTTCAAGGGTTGAGGGTTGAGGGATTAATGTTTAAGATTTTAATTGTTGTGGGTTGAGGTATTAGGTTTTAAAGGTTGAGGGTTGAATGGTTGAGAGTTGAAGGGTTGAGGGTTGAAGGTTAAGGGTTGAGGGTTGAGGGATTATGGTTTAAGGGTTGATGATTTAATGGTTGAGTGTTGAGAGATTTGGGTTTAAGGTATAGGTTTGAGGGATTATGGTTTATGTTTGAGAGTTTAAGGGTTTAAGGTTTTAGGGTTTAAGGGATGAGGATTTAGGGTTGAGGGTTGAAGGGTTGAGGGTTGAAAGTTTAGGGCTATAGAGTTGAGATATTAGGGTTTAATGGTTAAGGGTTGAGATATTATGGTATAAGGTTACGGTGGAGGGATTAGGGTTGAGGGGTTAGATTTGAAGGTTTAAGGATTTATGGTTGAGGGATTAAGGATTTAAAGGTTGAGGGTTTAAGGGTTAAGAGTTGAGGGTTGAGAGATTAGGGTTTAAGCTATAGGTTTGAGGGATTAGAGTTGAGGGTTTTAGTTTTATGTGTGTAAGGGTTTAGGGTTTAAGGGTTTATGGTTGATGGATTAGGGTTTAAGGTATAGGGTTGAAGGTTTGAGGATTGAAGGTTAAGGGTTAAGGGTTGAGGGATTCGGGCTTAAGGGTTGAAGGTTTAAGGCTTGAGGTTTGAGGAATTTTGGTTTAAGGGTTGAGGGTTGAAGGATTAAGGTTTAAGTGTTCATCTACAATAATCTCTCTCAGTTTTTCATATCTCTAAGTTGTTTGCCCATTGTGACAAGTTCTTAGTTGATGGAAAAAGTATCAAATGCATGTAGTGTAAAGTTGCAAGGTGGTTTAACTTTCACTTTTTTCATCATGTGACAAAAATGAAATTTCCAACACATTTGGATGGGTAGGTTTAGGATATCAAAGGTCTTGTTTCATACCCGAACATGCTAGAACATTCTGGACTACATTGCACTAGTGATATCTCTTAATAGACCAAAATGCAAAAGGGTAGAAAAAATTTACAAGTTGTTACTCAAAAGCCATGTAACTTAGAAAAATTTCATTTGAAGGTACAAGATAACATAGGGCCCCACTACAATAACCTCTCTTGGTTTTTTGATATCTCTGATCTATTTCCCCATGGTGATGAGTTTTCAGTTGATGGAAAAAGTGTCAAATACATGCAATGTAAAGTTGCAAGGTAGTGTAATTTTCATTCTATTTGTCATGCAAAAGAATTGATAGTTACAACACATCTGGATGGGTAGCTTTACCCTAGGAAAGGTCTTGTTTTGCACCCAAACATGCCAAAGCAATCTGAGCTAAATTGCTCCAGTGATATCTCTTAAGAGACCAATGTGTAAAAGGGTAACAAACTTTGATGAGTTATTTCTTTGATAGTATGGCACTTAGAATTTTTTTTCTTGAAGTTACAATATCACATAGAGCCCCTCTATAATAAACTCTCTCAGTTTTTTATATTTTTGATCCATTTTCCTGTGGTGACGAGTTTTCAATTGATGGAAAAAGAGTCAAATGCATGTACTGTGAAGTTGTAAGGAGGTGTAGTTTTTGTTTTATTCATCATACAACCAAACTGAAATTTAAAACATGTTTGGATGGGTAGGTTTATGCTAGGAAAGGTCATGTTTCACACCTAAACATGTCAAAATAGTTTGAGCTACAATGCACCAACAATATCTCTTAAAAGACCAAAGTGCAAAAGGGCAGAGCTTTGATGAGAAATTACTTAAAAACCATGACACTTGGAAACATTCTTTCTGAAGGTACATGATCACATAGCTCGCTTATAAAATAACATTTGTTAATTTTTGTTATCTCTGATCCATTTTTCCATAGTGAAAATTTTTTAGTTGATGGAAAAAGCATAAAATACATGCAATGTAAAGTTGCAAGGTGGCATAATTTTCTTTGTATTCATCGTGTAAATAAAATAATAGATGAAATTCATCTATGTGGGTAGATGTACACTATTAAAGGTCTTGTTTCACACCCAAACATGACAGAACAGTCTGAGCTACATTGCACTGACGATATCTCTTAAGAGACCAAAGTGCAAAAGGGTAGAAAACTTTGATGAGTTGTTACTCAAAAACCATCGAACTTAGAATCATTTTATCTAAATTTATAAGATTATTTAGGGCCCCTATACAATAACCTCTCTTTTTTTTTAATATCTTTGATCCATTTTCCCATTGTGACAAGTTTTCAGTTGATGGAAAAGTGTCAAATGTGTGTAGTGTAAAGTTGCAAGGTGGTGTAATTTTTATTCTATTCATCATGTGACAAAATTGATAGTTCCAACATGTCTATATGGGTAGGTTTACACTAGTAAAGGTCCTATTTTTCACCCAAACATGTTGGAATAGTCTAATATACATTGCATCAATGATATCTCTTGAGAGACCAAAGTTCAAAAGGGAAGAAAATTTTGACGAGATGTTGCTCAAAATCCGTGACACTTAGAAACATTTATTTTAAAGATACAATATTATATAGGGTTTTCCTACAATAACCTCTCTCATTTTTTCATATCTTCTAAATGTTTTTCTGGGTAATAAGCTTTTAGTTTATGGAAAAAATGTCAAATGCATATAGTCTAAAGTTGTAACTGTTGAATTCCCAAGATATAGGGAGGGGGGGTGAATCAGTATCTTCTTAAAATTATTAAGAAAACACAATAAAATTAATCCAATGCATGTAAAAATAAAAATGAGCAGGATCATTAACAAAACATAAAAGCACACAACACATGAACACCAAAATTTTTACATGGAAAACCCAGAATGGGAAAAGCCACGGTGAGGATTAGCTCACAATATAATATAATCAGTTATAAGATATTACAAAGGGTGGCTCACTATCAGGACTCACTTTCCAAATGAGAGGCTAACTACCTACAGATATACAATAACAAAATGGCTTACAACCAGAATATGAACTAATGGAGTTACACCTAACAAGTGTAGATTCAGTTCCTTTGATGCTCGGTACACTCACATACTAGTAAAAATATATTCGAAATCATCCCATCTCATTCCACACACTTCAATCTCAAAACTATCCAATATATATATCTAACTCATCCACAAGCATCAATTAGGTCGGCCTAATTAGATGCATCCCTTATTCACCAAAAAGATAATTATTGGCTTCAAGCATATATAGAATCTTTCCAAAAACAATTCAAGCATTTTGCATGCTATATCATGTTAGATTGGACCTATTATAGGTCACAAATATATCCAGAATAAAATTAATTCACTATATCACCAACTATACATTAGGTCGGCCAGAGATAGACCTAATAGCAAAATGTAGAAACAAAATAATGCCAACTCATTGTACGAGGATATGATCACACGAGATCTTGAACTTGCAATATTCCAACACCTAAAAATCATTTCCCAAAACCACAAGCAATGATAGTCATCGATAGAGGATTATAGACCAAAATACCAAAGGATAAAACCTCTATATTGGTTAAGAATACCGGAACAAATGAATTTAAACTTGTAGTTGCAACTCATATAACATGGTGACATCAATGACAACACAAAGGTTGCATAATGATATGTTCTTCTTCATTCTTCCAACAATCTCCCCCTTTTTCATTGATGGAAACATGTGCCAAAAGAATTTACAAACCTTTTATGTATAATACTCTCCATTTTTCTCTCCATCACATTCTCTCCCTTTTCTCTCTTTTTCTCTCCACCTTTGACATCAAGGACAAAGAGCGGTCCAAAAACATTGAATATACATATATAAATGGTCTAGAACATTGTATGATAAAAAAGAATAAAAAACTCTTAACTCCCCCTTAGGAGTTTTTCTCAAAAATGTGTAAACTTGGAAAACATTACTGGGAGGAAGGTGGGCTTTGAAGCTCCTTGAGAATTCCTTTCCATTTTTTCTTGTCATTCTCCCAACTCTTCTTAGCAGATATTGGCATTGTATTATGAGATTCCAACTCTATCAGGCTCTCTTCAGCATCATTCTGTGTACCTAGAGTCAGGTTTATTTTACCTAGTTTTTTGCATTAGCCAAAGAATTTTCCACTAGAGTGTACTCCATTTCCTCACTGTCACCTAGTAGACCAAATTTTATGATGATATCTTCCTTCTGCTTTTGTAACATAAAAAAAATTCTCTATGAGTAGAGATAACATTCCAAGTTGACCTATCTCTATCTTTGGATGCACTATATGTACTACAAATAACTATCAACTTAGACTCAATAGAGTCCATGAGATATTTGATGCTTTGTGTGGCATTCAACCACCTTATGCAATAAGAAAATACATTGTTTTCTTCAGACTCACAAGCCTTCATAATTTCTAGGCTCTTTTCAACATTAGTGTATGCTAGAGCACACTTTTCATGAAGTGCCAAAAGCATTTTCTCTACCAATTTCTCTTCAACCTCTTGCCTTGTCTTCTCACCAAGTTTGAAGGCATACTCCTTGAAGGATTCCAATAGAAGTTTCAGATTCTCTACCAAAGTGAGAGATTTATCCATTTATGTACCAAGTGTGACC